>OX387241.1:142365410-142930067 GCA_947561735.1 Cenchrus americanus | reverse complement strand
CACTACCAAACATCATTTTCGGTCTAATGGAGTAGAATGGATGCTTCGCAACTTCGGTACCCTGAAATAGTGCATACAGTCCCGAAACACAAGTTTTGCATCGTTTCACATGCCGAAGGTTAGCGAAATGCTCTTAAACACTGCCAAACATCATTTTGGGTCTTATGGAGTAGAATGGATGCTTCGCAACTTCGGTACCCTGAATTAGTGCATTCAGTCCCGAAACACAGGTTTTGCATCGTTTTACATGCCGAAGGTTAGCGAAATGCTCCGAAACACTCCCATAAATCATTTTGGGTCTAATGGAGTAGAATGTATGCTTCGCAACTTCGGTACCCTGAAATAGGGCATTCAGGCCTGAAACACAAGCTTTGCATCGTTTTACAGGCCGAAGGTTAGCGAAATGCTCCGAATCACTCCCAAACATCATTTTGGGTCTAATGGAGTAGAATGGATGCTTCGCAACTTCGTTACAATAAATAGTGCATTCAGGCCCGAAACACAAGTTTTGCATGTTTTTAGATGCCGAAGGTTAGCGAAATGCTATGAAACACTCCCAAACATCATTTTGGGTCTAATGGAGTAGGATGGATGCTTCGCAACTTCGCTACCCTGAAATAGTGCATACAGGCCCGAAACACAAGTTTTGCATCGTTTTACATGCCGAAGGTTAGCGAAATGCTCCGAATCTCTCCCAAACATCATTTTGGGTCTAATGAAGTAGAATGGATCCTTCGCAACTTCGTTACAAAAAAATAGTGCATTCAGGCCCGAAACACAAGATTTGCATGTTTTTAGATGCCGAAGGTTAGCGAAATGCTACGAAACACTCCCAAACATCATTTTGGGTCTAATG
The DNA here is from genome assembly GCA_947561735.1 of Cenchrus americanus. NCBI lineage: Eukaryota > Viridiplantae > Streptophyta > Magnoliopsida > Poales > Poaceae > Cenchrus > Cenchrus americanus. Next base: position 142,929,211 of record OX387241.1, on the reverse strand, counting down.
GAGTAGGATGGATGCTTCGCAACTTCGCTACCCTGAAATAGTGCATACAGGCCCGAAACACAAGTTTTGCATCTTTTTACATGCCGGATGTTAGCGAAATGCTCTGAAACACTCCCAAACATCATTTTGGGTCTAATGGAGTAGAATGGATGCTTCGCAACTTCGGTACCCGAAATAGTGCATACAGGCCCGAAACACAAGTTTTGCATCAATTTACATGCCGAAGGTTAGCGAAATGCTACGAAACACTACCAAACATCATTTTCGGTCTAATGGAGTAGAATGGATGATTCGCCACTTCGGTACCCCGAGTTGGTGCATTCGGGCCCGAAACACAAGTTTTGCATCGTTTCACATGCCGAAGGTTAGCGAAATGCTCTGAAACACTGCCAAACATCATTTTGGGTCTTATGGAGTAGAATGGATGCTTCGCAACTTCGGTACCCTGAATTAGTGCATTCAGTCCCGAAACACAGGTTTTGCATCGTTTTACATGCCGAAGGTTAGCGAAATGCTCTGAAACACTCCCAAACATCATTTTGGGTCTAATGGAGTAGAATGTATGCTTCGCAACTTCGGTACTCTGAAATAGTGCATTCAAGCCCGAAACACAAGTTTTGCATCGTTTTACATGCCGAAGGTTAGCGAAATGCTCCGAAACAATGTCAAACATCATTTTGGGTCTAATGGAGTAGAATGTATGCTTGGCAACTTCGGTACCATGAAATAGTGCATTCAGGCCTGAAACACAAGTTTTGCATCGTCTGACATGCCGAAGGTTAGCCAAATGCTCCGAAACACTACCAAACATCATTTTGGGTCTAATGGAGTAGAATGGATGCTTCGCAACTTCGGTACAAAAAAATAGTGCATTCGGGCCCGAAACACAAGTTTTGCATCTTTTTAGATGCCGAAGGTTAGCGAAATGCGAAACACTCCCAAACATCATTTTGGGTCTAATGGAGTAGGGGAACACTCCCAAACATCATTTTGGGTCTAATGGAGTAGAATGGATGCTTCGCAAACTCTTTTGGGTCTACTGAAATAGTGCATTACAAAATAGTGCATTCTGGCCCGAACCACAAGTATTGCATCTTTTGATGTGCCGATGGTTTGCGAAATGCTTTGAAACACTCACAGACATCATTTTGGGTCTAATGTAGTAGAATGGATGCTTCGAAACTTCGGTACCCTGAAATAGTGCATTCCATCTCGAAACACTAGTTTTGCATCTTTTTACATGCCGAGTTAAGCAAAATGCTTCGAAACACTCCCAAACATCATTTTGGGTCTAATGGAGTAGAATGGATCCTTCACAACTTTAGTACCACGAAATAGTGCATTCGGGCCCGAAACACAAGATTTTCATCTTTTTACATGCCGAAGATTAGCGAAATGCTCCGAAACACTCCCAAATATCATTTTGGGTCTAATGAAGTAGGATGGATGCTACGCAACTTCGGTACCCCGAAATAGTGCATACAAGCCCGAAACACAAGTTTTGCATCATTTTAGGTGCCGAAGGTTAGCGAAATGTTCCGAAAGACTCCCAAACATCATTTTGGGTCTAATGGAGTAGAATGTATGCTTCGCAACTTCGGTACCCTGAAATAGTGCATTCGGGCCCGAAACAAAAGTTTTGCATCGTTTTACATGCCGAAGGTTAGCGAAATGTTCTGAAACACTCCCAAACATCATTTTGGGTCTAATGGAGTAGAATGGATGCTTCGCAACTTCGGTACCTGAATTAGTGCATTCCGGCCTGAAACACAAGTTTTGCATCGTTTTACATGCCGAAGGTTAGCGAAATGCTGCGAAACACTACCAAACATCATTTTGGGTCTAATGGAGTAGAATGTATACTTCGCAACTTCAATACCCTGAAATAGTGCATTCAGGCCTGAAACACAAGTTTTGCATCGTTTTACATGCCGAAGGTTAGCGAAATGCTCCGAATCACTCCCAAACATCATTTTGGGTCTAATGGAGTAGAATGGATGCTTCGCAACTTCGTTACAATAAATAGTGCATCCAGGCCCGAAACACATGTTTTGCATCGTTTTACATGCCGAAGGTTAGCGAAATGCTCCGAAACACTACCAAACTTCATTTTGGGTCTAATGGAGTAGAATGTATGCTTCGCAACTTCGGTACCCTGAAATAGTGCATACATGCCCGAAACACGAGTTTTGCATCTTTTTACATGCCGGATGTTAGCGAAATGCTCTGAAACACTCCCAAACATCATTTTGGGTCTAATGAAGTAGAATGGATGCTTCGCAACTTCGTTACAAAAAAATAGTGCATTCAGGCCCGAAACACAAGTTTTGCATGTTTTTAGATGCCGAAGGTTAGCGAAATGCTACGAAACACTCCCAAACATCATTTTGGGTCTAATGGAGTAGGATGGATGCTTCGCAACTTCGCTACCCTGAAATAGTGCATACAGACCCGAAACAGAAGTTTTGCATCTTTTTACATGCCGGATGTTAGCGAAATGCTACGAAACACTCCCAAACATCATTTTGGGTCTAATGGAGTAGGATGGATGCCTCGCAACTTCGCTACCCTGAAATAGTGCATACAAGCCCGAAACACAAGTTTTGCATCAATTTACATGCCGAAGGTTTGCCAAATGCTCCGAATGACTACCAAACATCATTTTTGGTCTAATGGAGTAGAATGGGTGTTTCGCAACTTCGGTACCGAAATAGTGCATTCAAGCCCAAACACAAGTTTTGCACGAAATAGTGCATTCGGGCCCGAAACACAAGTTTTGCATCGTTTTACATGCCGAAGGTTAGCCAAATGCTCCGAATGACTACCAAACATCATTTTTGGTCTAATGGAGTAGAATGGGTGTTTCGCAACTTCGGTACACTGAAATAGTGCATTCAGGCCCGAAACGCAAGTTTTGCATCTTTTTACATGTCGAAGGTTAGCGAAATGCTCCGAAACACTCCCAAACATCATTTGGGTCTAATGGAGTAGAATTGATGTTTCGCAACTTCGGTACCCCGAAATAGTGCATTCAGGCCCGAAACACTAGTTTTTCATCTTTTTACATGCCGAAGTTATCGAAATGCTCTGAAACTGTCCCAAATATCATTTTGGGTCTATTGAAGTACAATGGATGCTTCGCAACTTCGATACCCTGAAATAGTGCATTCAGGCCCGAAACACAAGTTTTGCATCTTTTTACATGTCGAAGGTTAGCGAAATGCTCCGAAACACTCCCAAACATCATTTTGGGTCTAATGGAGTAGAATGGATGCTTCGCAACTTCGGTTACCCCAAGAAATAGTGCATTCGGGCCCGAAACACAAGTTTTGCATCTTTTTACATGCCGAAGGTTAGCGAAATGCTCTGAAACACTGCCAAACATCATTTTGGGTCTTATGGAGTAGAATGGATGCTTCGCAACTTTGGTACCCTGAAATAGTGCATACAGGCCCAAAACACAAGTTTTGCATCGTTTCACATGCCGAAGGTTAGCGAAATGCTCTGAAACACTGCCAAACATCATTTTGGGTCTTATGGAGTAGAATGGATGCTTCGCAACTTCGGTACCGAAATAGTGCATTCGGGAAAAGTGCATTCAGGCCCAAAACACAAGTTTTGCATCATTTCACATGCCGAAGGTTAGCGAAATGCTCTAAAACACTGCCAAACATCATATTGGGTCTTATGGAGTAGAATGGATGCTACGCAACTTCGGTACCCTGAATTAGTGCATTCAGGCCCGAAACACAGGTTTTGCATCGTTTTATGCCGAAGGTTAGCGAAAATGCTAAACACTCCCAAACATCATTTTGGGTCTAATGGAGTAGAATGGATGCTTCGCATGATGCTTCAATACCCTGAAATAGTGCATTCAGGCCTGAAACACAAGTTTTGCATCGTTTTACATGCCGAAGGTTAGCGAAATGCTCCGAATCACTCCCAAACATCATTTTGGGTCTAATGGAGTAGAATGGATGCTTCGCAACTTCGTTACAATAAATAGTGCATCCCGGCCCGAAACACATGTTTTGCATCGTTTTACATGCCGAAGGTTAGCGAAATGCTCCGAAACACTACCAAACTTCATTTTGGGTCTAATGGAGTAGAATGTATGCTTCGCAACTTCGGTACCCCGAAATAGTGCATACATGCCCGAAACACAAGTTTTGCATCGTTTTACATGCCGAAGGTTAGCGAAATGCTCCGAATCACTCCCAAACATCATTTTGGGTCTAATGAAGTAGAATGGATGCTTCGCAACTTCGTTACAAAAAAATAGTGCATTCAGGCCCGAAACACAAGTTTTGCATGTTTTTAGATGCCGAAGGTTAGCGAAATGCTACGAAACACTCCCAAACATCATTTTGGGTCTAATGGAGTAGGATGGATGCTTCGCAACTTCGCTACCCTGAAATAGTGCATACAGGCCCGAAACACAAGTTTTGCATCTTTTTACATGCCGAATGTTAGCGAAATGCTCTGAAACACTCCCAAACATCATTTTGGGTCTAATGGAGTAGAATGGATGCTTCGCAACTTCGGTACCCTGAAATAGTGCATACAGGCCCGAAACACTAGTTTTGCATCGTTTCACATGCCGAAGGTTAGCGAAATGCTCTGAAACACTGCCAAACATCATTTTCGGTCTAATGGAGTATAATGGATGATTCGCCACTTCGGTACTCTGAGTTAGTGCATTCAGGCTCGAAACACTAGTTTTGCATCGTTTCACATGCCGAAGGTTAGCGAAATGCTCTGAAACACTGCCAAACATCATTTTGGGTCTTATGGAGTAGAATGGATGCTTCGCAACTTCGGTACCCTGAATTAGTGCATTCAGGCCCGAAACACAGGTTTTGCATCGTTTTACATGCCGAAGGTTAGCGAAATGCTCTGAAACACTCCCAAACATCATTTTGGGTCTAATGGAGTAGAATGGATGCTTCGCAACTTCGGTACCCCGAAATAGTGCATTTAAGCCTGAAACACAAGTTTTGCATCGTTTTACATGCCGAAGGTTAGCGAAATGCTCCGAATCACTCCCAAACATCATTTTGGGTCTAATGGAGTAGAATGGATGCTTCGCAACTTCGTTACAAAAAATAGTGCATTCAGGCCCGAAACACAAGTTTTGCATCTTTTTACATGCCGAAGGTTAGCGAAATGCTTCGAAACACTCCCAAACATCATTTTGGGTCTAATGGAGTAGAATGGATGCTTCGCAACTTCGGTACCCCGAAATAGTGCATTCAGGCCCGAAACACAAGTTTTGCATCTTTTTACATGCCGAAGGTTAGCGAAATGCTCCGAATCACTCCCAAACATCATTTTGGGTCTAATGAAGTAGAATGGATGCTTCGCAACTTCGTTACAAAAAAATAGTGCATTCAGGCCCGAAACACAAGTTTTGCATGTTTTTAGATGCCGAAGGTTAGCGAAATGCTATGAAACACTCCCAAACATCATTTTGGGTCTAATGGAGTAGGATGGATGCTTCGCAACTTCGCTACCCTGAAATAGTGCATACAGGCCCGAAACACAAGTTTTGCATCTTTTTACATGCCGGATGTTAGCGAAATGCTCTGAAACACTCCCAAACATCATTTTGGGTCTAATGGAGTAGAATGGATGCTTCGCAACTTCGGTACCCTGAAATAGTGCATACAGGCCCGAAACACAAGTTTTGCATCGTTTTACATGCCGAAGGTTAGCGAAATGCTCTGAAACACTACCAAATATCATTTTCGGTCTAATGGAGTAGAATGGATGCTTCGCCACTTCGGTGCCCTGAGTTAGTGCATTCAGGCCCGAAACACAAGTTTTGCATCGTTTCACATGCCGAAGGTTAGCGAAATGCTCTAAAACACTGCCAAACATCATTTTGGGTCTTATGGAGTAGAATGGACGCTTCGCAACTTCGGTACCCCGAATTAGTGCATTCAGGCCCGAAACACAGGTTTTGCATCGTTTTACATGCCGAAGGTTAGCGAAATGCTCTGAATACTCCCATAAATCATTTTGGGTCTAATGGAGTAGAATGTATGCTTCGCAACTTCGGACCCTGAAATAGTGCATTCAGGCCCGAAACACAAGTTTTGCATCGTTTTACATGCCGAAGGTTAGCGAAATGCTCCGAATCTCTCCCAAACATCATTTTGGGTCTAATGAAGTAGAATGGATCCTTCGCAACTTCGTTACAAAAAATAGTGCATTCAGGCCCGAAACACAAGATTTGCATGTTTTTAGATGCCGAAGGTTAGCGAAATGCTACGAAACACTCCCAAACATCATTTTGGGTCTAATGGAGTAGGATGGATGCTTCGCAACTTCGCTACCCTGAAATAGTGCATACATGCCCGAAACACGAGTTTTGCATCTTTTTACATGCCGGATGTTAGCGAAATGCTCTGAAACACTCCCAAACATCATTTTGGGTCTAATGGAGTAGAATGGATGCTTCGCAACTTCGGTACCCTAAAATAGTGCATTCAGCCCCGAAACACAAGTTTTGAATCCTTTTACATGCCTAACGTTAGCGAAATGGTCCAAAACACTCCCAAACTACATTTTGGGTCTAATGGAGTAGGATGGACACTTCGCAAATTCGGTACCCCGAAATAGTGCATACAGGCCCGAAACACAAGTTTTGCATCTTTTTACATGTCGAAGGTTAGCGAAATGCTCCGAAACACTCCCAAAGATCATTTTGGGTCTAATGGAGTAGAATGGATGCTTCGCAACTTCGGTACCCCGAAATAGTGCATTCAAGCCTGAAACACAAGTTTTGCATCGTTTTACATGCCGAAGGTTAACGAAATGCTACGAAACACTCCCAAACATCATTTTGGGTCTAATGGAGTAGAATGGATGCTTCGAATTCGTATGAAATGGGCATACAAGCCCGAAACACAAGTTTTGCATCGTTTTACATGCCGAAGGTTAGCGAAATGCTACGAAACACTCCCAAACATCATTTTGGGTCTAATGGAGTAGAATGGATGCTTCGCAACTTCGGTACCCGAAATAGTGCATTCAGGCCCGAAACACAAGTTTTGCATCGTTTGACATGCCGAAGGTTAGCGAAATGCTACGAAACACTCCCAAACATCATTTTGGGTCTAATGTAGTAGAATGGATGCTTCACAACGTCAGTACCCCGAGATAGTGCATTCAGCCCCGGAACACAAGTTTTGAATCCTTTTACATGCCGAACGTTAACGAAATAGTCCAAAACACTCCCAAACATCATTTTCGGTCTAATGGAGTAGAATGGATGCTTCGCAACTTCGTTACAAAAAAATAGTGCATTCGGGCCCGAAACACAAGTTTTGCATCTTTTTACATGCCGAACGTTAGCGACATGGTCCAAAACACTCCCAAACAACATTTTCGGTCTAATGGAGTAGGATGGATGCTTCGCAAATTCGGTACCCCGAAATAGTGCATTCAGCCTCGAAACACAAGTTTTGCATCTTTTTACATGCCGAAGGTTAGCGAAATGCTACGAAACACTCCCAAACATCATTTTGGGTCTAATGGAGTGAAGTAGAATGGATGCTTCGCAACTTCGGTACCAAGAAATAGTGCATACAGGCCCGAAACACAAGTTTTGCATCATTCTAGATGCTGTAGGTTAGCGAAATGTTCCGAAAGACTCCCAGACATCATTCTGGGTCTAATGGAGTAGAATGGATGCTTCGCAACTTCGGTACCCCGAAATAGTGCATTTAGGCCCGAAACACAAGTTTTGCATCGTTTTACATGCCGAAGGTTAGCGAAATGCTCGAAACACTCCCAAACATCATTTTGGGTCTAATGGAGTAGAATGATGTTCGCAACTTCGGTGATGCATTCAAGCAAACACAAGTTTTGCATCGTTTTACATCCGAAGGTTAGCGAAATGCTCGAAACACTCCCAAACATCATTTTGGGTCTAATGGAGTAGAATGGATGCTTCGCAACTTCGGTACCCGAAATAGTGCATTCAGGCCCGAAACACAAGTTTTGCATCGTTTTACATGCCGAAGGTTAGCGAAATGCTCGAAACACTCCCAAACATCATTTTGGGGCTAATGTAGTAGAATGGAAGCTTCGCAACTTTGGTACCTCGAAATAGTGCATATAGGCCCGAAACACAAGTTTTGCATCGTTTTACATGCCGAAGGTTTGCGAAATGCTCCGAAACACTCCCAAACATCATTTTGGGTCTAACGGAGTAGAATGGATGCTTCACAACTTCGTTACAAAAAATAGTGCATTCGGGCCCGAAACACAAGTTTTGCATCTTTTTACATGCCGAAGGTTAGCGAAATGCTACGAAACACTCCCAAACATCATTTTGGGTCTAATGGAGTAGAATGGATGCTTCGCAACTTCGCCCCGAAATAGTGCATACGAAATAGTGCATTCGCCCGAAACACAAGTTTTGCATCGTTTTACATGCCGAAGGTTAGCGAAATGCTCCGAATCACTCCCAAACATCATTTTGGGTCTAATGAAGTAGAATGGATGCTTCGCAACTTCGTTACAAAAAAATAGTGCATTCAGGCCCGAAACACAAGTTTTGCATGTTTTTAGATGCCGAAGGTTAGCGAAATGCTATGAAACACTCCCAAACATCATTTTGGGGCCAATGTAGTAGGATGGATGCTACGCAACTTCGATACCCCGAAATAGTGCATACGAGCCCGAAACACAAGTTTTGCATCTTTTTACATGCCGAATGTTAGCGAAATGCTCTGAAACACTCCCAAACATCATTTTGGGTCTAATGGAGCAGAATGGATGCTTCGCAACTTCGGTACCCTGAAATAGTGCATACAGGCCCGAAACACTAGTTTTGCATACATGCCGAAGGATAGCGAAATGCTCCGAAACACTACCAAACATCATTTTCGGTCCAATGGAGTAGAATGGATGATTCGCCACTTCGGTACTCTGAGTTAGTGCATTCAGGCCCGAAATACAAGTTTTGCATCGTTTTACATGCCGAAGGTTAGTGAAATGCTCTGAAACACTCCCAAACATCATTTTGGGTCTTATGGAGTAGAATGGATGCTTCGCAACTTCGGTACCTTGAATTAGTGCATTCAGGCCTGAAACACAAGTTTTGCATCGTTTTACAAGCCGAAGGTTAGCGAAATGCTCTGAAACACTCCCAAACATCATTTTGGGTCTAATGGAGTCGAATGGATGCTTCGCAACTTCGGTATCCTGAAATAGTGCATTCAGGCCTGAAACACAAGTTTTGCATCGTTTTACATGCCGAAGGTTAGCGAAATGCTCCGAATCACTCCCAAACATCATTTTGGGTCTAATGAAGTAGAATGGATGCTTCGCAACTTCGTTACAAAAAAATAGTGCATTCAGGCCCGAAACAGAAGTTTTGCATCTTTTTACATGCCGGATGTTAGCGAAATGCTACGAAACACTCCCAAACATCATTTTGGGTCCAATGGAGTAGAATGGATGCTACGCAACTTCGGTGCCCCGAAATAGTGCATACATGCCCGAAACACAAGTTTTGCATCGTTTTACATGCCGAAGGTTAGCGAAATGCTCCGAATCACTCCCAAACATCATTTTGGGTCTAATGAAGTAGAATGGATGCTTCGCAACTTCGTTACAAAAAAATAGTGCATTCAGGCCCGAAACACGAGTTTTGCATGTTTTTAGATGCCGAAGGTTAGCGAAATGCTACGAAACACTCCCAAACATCATTTTGGGTCTAATGGAGTAGGATGGATGCTTCGCAACTTCGCTACCCTGAAATAGTGCATACAGGCCCGAAACACAAGTTTTGCATCTTTTTACATGCCGGATGTTAGCGAAATGCTCTGAAACACTCCCAAACATCATTTTGGGTCTAATGGAGTAGAATGGATGCTTCGCAACTTCGGTACCCTAAATAGTGCATCACAAGCCCGAAACACAAGTTTTGCATCAATTTACATGCCGAAGGTTAGCGAAATGCTCTGAAACACTGCCAAACATCATTTTCGGTCTAATGGAGTAGAATGTATGCTTCGCAACTTCGGTACCCTGAAATAGTGCATTCAGGCCCGAAACACAAGTTTTGCATCGTTTCACATGCCGAAGTTTAGCGAAATGCTCTGAAACACTGCCAAACATCATTTTGGGTCTTATGGAGTAGAATGGATGCTTCGCAACTTCGGTACCCTGAATTAGTGCATTCAGGCCCGAAACACAAGTTTTGCATCGTTTTACATGCCGAAGGTTAGCGAAATGCTCTGAAACACTCCCAAACATCATTTTGGGTCTTATGGAGTAGAATGGATGCTTCGCAACTTCGGTACCCTGAAATAGTGCATACAGGCCCGAAACACAAGTTTTGCATCGTTTCACATGCCGAAGGTTAGCGAAATGCTCTGAAACACTGCCAAACATCATTTTGGGTCTTATGGAGTAGAATGGATGCTTCGCAACTTCGGTACAAAAAATAGTGCATTCAGGCCCGAAACACAAGTTTTGCATCTTTTTACATGCCGAAGGTTAGCGAAATGCTCCGAAACACTCCCAAACATCATTTTGGGTCTAATGGAGTAGAATGGATGCTTCGCAACTTCGGTACCCTGAAATAGTGCATTCAGGCCCGAAACACAAGTTTTGTTTTTACATGCCGAAGGTTAGCGAAATGCTCCGAATCACTACCAAACATCATTTTTGGTCTAATGGAGTAGAATGGATGTTTCGCAACTTCGTTACAAAAAAATAGTGCATTCAGGCCCGAAACACAAGTTTTGTATGTTTTTAGATGCCGAAGGTTAGCGAAATGCTACGAAACACTCCCAAACATCATTTTGGGTCTAATGGAGTAGGATGGATGCTTCGCAACTTCGCTACCCTGAAATAGTGCATACAGACCCGAAACAGAAGTTTTGCATCTTTTTACATGCCGGATGTTAGCGAAATGCTCTGAAACACTCCCAAACATCATTTTTGGTCTAATGGAGTAGAATGGATGCTTCGCAACTTCGGTACCCTGAAATAGTGCATACAGGCCCGAAACACAAGTTTTGCATCGTTTTACATGCCGAAGGTTAGCGAAATGCTCTTAAACACTCCCAAACATCATTTTGGGTCTAATGGAGTAGAATGGATGCTTCGCAACTTCGGTACCCTGAATTAGTGCATTCAGGCCCGAAACACAAGTTTTGCATCGTTTCACATGCCGAAGGTTAGCGAAATGCTCTAAAACACTGCCAAACATCATTTTGGGTCTTATGGAGTAGAATGGATGCTTCGCAACTTCGGTACCCTGAATTAGTGCATTCAGTCCCGAAACACAGGTTTTGCATCGTTTTACATGCCGAAGGTTAGCGAAATGCTCCGTATCACTCCCAAACATGATTTTGGGTCTAATGGAGTAGAATGGAAGCTTCGCAACTTCGGTATCATTGGTCTAAGGGATGGACTTCGGTACCCTGAATTAGTGCATTCAGGCCCGAAACACAAGTTTTGCATCGTTTTACATGCCGAAGGTTAGCGAAATGCTCCGAATCACTCCCAAACATCATTTTGGGTCTAATGAAGTAGAATGGATGCTTCGCAACTTCGTTACAAAAAAATAGTGCATTCAGGCCCGAAACACAAGTTTTGCATTGTTTTACATGCCGAAGGTTAGCGAAATGCTACGAAACACTCCCAAACATCATTTTGGGTCTAATGGAGTAGGATGGATGCTTCGCAACTTCGCTACCCTGAAATAGTGCATTCAGGCCCGAAACACAAGTTTTGCATCGTTTTACATGCCGAAGGTTAGCGAAATGCTCCGAATCTCTCCCAAACATCATTTTAGGTCTAATGAAGTAGAATGCATCCTTCGCAACTTCGTTACATAAAAATAGTGCATTCAGGCCCGAAACACAAGATTTGCATGTTTTTAGATGCCGAAGGTTAGCGAAATGCTACGAAACACTCCCAAACATCATTTTGGGTCTAATGGAGTAGGATGGATGCTTCGCAACTTCGCTACCCTGAAATAGTGCATACAGGCCCGAAACACAAGTTTTGCATCTTTTTACATGCCGGATGTTAGCGAAATGCTCTGAAACACTCCCAAACATCATTTTGGGTCTAATGGAGTAGAATGGATGCTTCGCAACTTCGGTACCCTGAAATAGTGCATACAGGCCCGAAACACAAGTTTTGCATCGTTTTACATGCCGAAGGTTAGCGAAATGCTCGAAACACTACCAAACATCATTTTCGGTCTAATGGAGTAGAATGGATGATTCGCAACTTCGGTACCCGAGTTAGTGCATTCAAGCCCGAAACACAAGTTTTGCATCGTTTTACATGCCGAAGGTTAGCGAAATGCTCTAAACACTCCCAAACATCATTTTGGGTCTAATGGAGTAGAATGGATGCTTCGCAACTTCGGTACCCTCGAATTAGTGCATTTCAGGCCCGAAACACAAGTTTTGCATCGTTTTACATGCCGAAGGTTAGCGAAATGCTACGAAACACTCCCAAACATTATTTTGGGGCCAATGTAGTAGGATGGATGCTACGCAACTTCGATACCACGAAATAGTGCATACAAGCCCGAAACACAAGTTTTGCATCATTTTAGATGTCGAAGGTTAGCGAAATGTTCCGAAAGACACCCAGACATCATTTTGGGTCTAATGGAGTAGAATAGATGCTTCGCAACTTCGTTACCCGAAATAGTGCATTCAGGCCCGAAACACAAGTTCTGCATCTTTTTACATGCCGAAGGTTACGAAATGCTCCGTAACACTCCCATATATCATTTTGGGTCCAATGGAGTAGAATGGCTGCTTCGCAACTTTAGTGCCCCGAAATAGTGCATTCAGGCCCGAAACACAAGTTTTGCATCTTTTTACATCGAAATGCTCTGAAACACTCCTAAACATCATTTTGGGTCAAATGTAGTCAAATCGATGCTTCGCAACGTTAGTACCCCGAAATAGTGCATTCAGCCCCGAAACACAAGTTTTGAATCCTTTTACATGCTGAACGTTAGCGAAATGGTCCAAAACACTCCCAAACAACATTTTGGGTCTAATGGAGTAGGATGGATGCTTCGCAAATTCGGTACCCCGAAATAGTGCATTCAGCCTCGAAACACAAGTATATCATCTTTTTACATGCCGAAGGTTAGCGAAATGCAAACACCCCAAACATCATTTTGGGTCAAGGAGTAGTGGATGCTTCGACTGCCGAAAAGTGCATTCAGCCCGAAACACAAGTTTTGCATCGTTTTACATGCCGAATGTTAGCGAAATGCTCTGAAACACTCCCAAACATCATTTTGGGTCTAATGGAGTAGAATGGATGCTTCGCAACTTCGGTACCCTGAAATAGTGCATACAAGCCCGAAACACAAGTTTTGCATCATTTTACATGCCGAAGGTTAGTGAAATGCTCTGAAACACTGCCAAACATCATTTTGGGTCTTATGGAGTAGAATGGAAGCTTCGCAACTTCGGTACCCTGAATTAGTGCATTCAGGCCCGAAACACAAGTTTTGCATCGTTTCACATGCCGAAGGTTAGCGAAATGCTCTGAAACACTGCCAAACATCATTTTGGGTCTTATGGAGTAGAATGGATGCTTCGCAACTTCGGTACCCTGAATTAGTGCATTCAGGCCCGAAACACAGGTTTTGCATCGTTTTACATGCCGAAGGTTAGCGAAATGCTCCGAATCACTCCCAAACATCATTTTGGGTCTAATGGAGTAGAATGGATGCTACGCAACTTCGGTACCCCGAAATAGTGCATACGGCCCGAAACACAAGTTTTGCATCGTTTTACATGCCGAAGGTTAGCGAAATGCTCCGAAACACTCCCAAACATCATTTTGGGTCTAATGGAGTAGAATGGATGCTTCGCAACTTCGGTACAAAAAATAGTGCATTCAAGGCCCGAAACACAAGTTTTGCATCTTTTTACATGCCGAAGGTTAGCGAAATGCTACGAAACACTCCCAAACATCATTTTGGGTCTAATGGAGTAGAATGGATGCTTCGCAACTTCGGTACCCCGAAATAGTGCATACAGGCCCGAAACACAAGTTTTGCATCTTTTTACATGCCGAAGGTTAGCGAAATGCTCCGAAACACTCCCAAACATCATTTTGGGTCTAATGAAGTAGAATGGATGCTTCGCAACTTCGTTACAAAAAAATAGTGCATTCAGGCCCGAAACACAAGTTTTGCATCATTTTAGATGCCAAAGGTTAGCGAAATGTTCCGAAAGACTCCCAAACATCATTTTGGGTCTAATGGAGTAGGATGGATGCTTCGCAACTTCGCTACCCTGAAATAGTGCATACGGGCCCGAAACACAAGTTTTGCATCTTTTTACATGCCGGATGTTAGCGAAATGCTCGAAACACTCCCAAACATCATTTGGGGGCCAATGTAGTATGATGGATGCTACGCAACTTCGGTACCCCGAAATAGTGCATACCAGCCCGAAACACAAGTTTTGCATCAATTTAGATGCCGAAGGTGAGTGAAATGTTCCGAAAGACTCATAAACATCATTGTGGGTCTAATGGAGTAGAATGGATGCTTCGCCACTTCGGTACCCGAGTTGGTGCATTCGGGCCCGAAACACAAGTTTTGCATCGTTTTACATGCCGAAGGTTAGTGAAATGTTCCGAAAGACTCACAAACATCATTGTGGGTCTAATGGAGTAGAATAGATGCATCGCAGCTTCGGTACCCACGAATTAGTGCATTAAGGCCCGAAACACAAGTTTTGCATCGTTTTACATGCCGAAGGTTAGCGAAATGCTGCGAAACACTACCAAACATCATTTTGGGTCTAATGGAGTAGAATGTATACTTCGCAACTTCAATACCCTGAAATAGTGCATTCAGGCCTGAAACACAAGTTTTGCATCGTTTTACATGCCGAAGGTTAGCGAAATGCTCCGAATCACTCCCAAACATCATTTTGGGTCTAATGGAGTAGAATGGATGCTTCGCAACTTCGTTACAATAAATAGTGCATCCAGGCCCGAAACACATGTTTTGCATCGTTTTACATGCCGAAGGTTAGCGAAATGCTCCGAAACACTACCAAACTTCATTTTGGGTCTAATGGAGTAGAATGTATGCTTCGCAACTTCGGTATCCTGAAATAGTGCATTCAGGCCCGAAACACAAGTTTTGCATCGTTTTACATGCCGAAGGTTAGCCAAATGCTCTGAATCACTCCCAAACATCATTTTGGGTCTAATGAAGTAGAATGGATGCTTCGCAACTTCGTTACAAAAAAATAGTGCATTCAGGCCCGAAACACAAGTTTTGCATGTTTTTAGATGCCGAAGGTTAGCGAAATGCTATGAAACACTCCCAAACATCATTTTGGGTCTAATGGAGTAGGATGGATGCCTCGCAACTTCGCTACCCCGAAATAGTGCATACGGGCCCGAAACACAAGTTTTGCATCTTTTTACATGCCGGATGTTAGCGAAATGCTCTGAAACACTCCCAAACATCATTTTGGGTCTAATGGAGTAGAATGGATGCTTCGCAACTTCGGTACCAGGAAATTGTGCATACAAGCCCGAAACACAAGTTTTGCATCATTTTACATGCCGAAGGTTAGCGAAATGCTCGAAACACTACCAAACATCATTTTCGGTCTAATGGAGTAGAATGGATGATTCGCAACTTCGGTATCTTGGGTTGTGCATTCGGGCCCGAAACACAAGTTTTGCATCGTTTTACATGCCGAAGGTTAGGTGCATTCAAAACATCCGAAACACAAGTTTTGCATCGTTTTACATGGCCAAGGTTTGCGAAATGCTCGAAACACTCCCAAACATCATTTTGGGTCTTATGGAGTAGAATGGATGCTTCGCAACTTCGGTACCCTAAATTAGTGCATTAAGGCCCGAAACACAAGTTTTGCATCGTTTTACATGCCGAAGGTTAGCGAAATGCTCGAAACACTCCCAAACATCATTTTGGGTCTAATGGAGTAGAATGGATGCTTCGCAACTTCGAAATAGTGCATTCAGGCCCGAAACACAAGTTTTGCATCGTTTTACATGCCGAAGGTTAGCGAAATGCTCGAAACACTCCCAAACATCATTTTGGGTCTAATGGAGTAGAATGGATGCTTCGCAACTTCGTTACACGAAATAGTGCATTCGGCCCGAAACACAAGTTTTGCATCGTTTTACATGCCGAAGGTTAGCGAAATGCTACGAAACACTCCCAAACATCATTTTGGGTCTAATGGAGTAGAATGGATGCTTTGCAACTTCGGTACCCGAAATAGTGCATTCAGGCCCGAAGCACAACTTTTGCATCTTTTTGCATGCCGAAGGTTAGCGAAATGCTCCGAAACACTCCCAAACATCATTTTGGGTCTAATGGAGTAGAATGGATGCTTCGCAACTTCGTTACAAAAAAATAGTGCATTCAGGACCGAAACACAAGTTTTCATCTTATTACATGCCGAAGGTTAGCGAAGTGCTCCGTAACACTCCCGTATATCATTTTGGGTGCAATGGAGTAGAATGGATGCTTCGCAACTTTAGTGCCCCGAAATAGTGCATACAGGCCCGAAACACAAGTTTTGCATCTTTTTCATCGAAATGCTCTGAAACACTCCTAAACATCATTTTGGGTCTAATGGAGTAGAATGGATGCTTCGCAACTTTGGTACCTTGAATTGGGGTTTTAAGGCCCGAAACACAAGTTTTGCATCGTTTTACATGCCGAAGGTTAGCGAAATGCTACGAAACACTCCCAAACATCATTTTGGGTCTAATGGAGTAGAATGGATGCTTCGCAACTTCGGTACCCGAAAAAGGTTAGCGTGCCTCCCCTCTTTTGGTCTAAGATAGTCATCGCACTCCCAAGGCATACAAGCCCGAAACACAAGTTTTGCATCGTTTTACATGCCGAAGGTTAGCGAAATGCTACGAAACACTCCCAAACATCATTTTGGGTCTAATGGAGTAGAATGGATGCTTCGCAACTTCGGTACCCCGAATTAGTGCATTCAGGCCCGAAACACAAGTTTTGCATCTTTTTACATGCCGAAGGTTAGCGAAATGCTCTGAAACACTCCCAAACATCATTTTGGGTCTAATGGAGTAGAATGGATGCTTCGCAACTTCGGTATCCTGAAATAGTGCATTCAGGCCCGAAACACAAGTTTTGCATCGTTTTACATGCCGAAGGTTAGTGAAATGCTCCGAATCTCTCCCAAACATCATTTTGGGTCTAATGAAGTAGAATGGATCCTTCGCAACTTCGTTACAAAAAAATAGTGCATTCAGGCCCGAAACACAAGATTTGCATGTTTTTAGATGCCGAAGGTTAGCGAAATGCTACGAAACACTCCCAAACATCATTTTGGGTCTAATGGAGTAGGATGGATGCTTCGCAACTTCGATACCCTGAAATAGTGCATACATGCCCGAAACAGAAGTTTTGCATTATTTTACATGCCGGATGTTAGCGAAATGCTCCGAATCACTCCCAAACATCATTTTGGGTCTAATGAAGTAGAATGGATGCTTCGCAACTTCGTTACAAAAAAATAGTCCATTCAGGCCCGAAACACAAGATTTGCATGTTTTTAGATGCCGAAGGTTAGCGAAATGCTACGAAACACTCCCAAACATCATTTTGGGTCTAATGGAGTAGGATGGATGCTTCGCAACTTCGCTACCCTGAAATAGTGCATACAGGCCCGAAACACAAGGTTTGCATCTTTTTACAAGCCGGATGTTAGCGAAATGCTCTGAAACACTCCCAAACATCATTTTGGGTCTAATGGAGTAGAATGGATGCTTCGCAACTTCGGTACCCTGAAATAGTGCATACAGGCCCGAAACACAAGTTTTGCATCAATTTAGATGCCGAAGGTTAGCGAAATGCTACGAAACACTACCAAACATCATTTTGGGTCTAATGGAGTAGAATGGATGATTCGCCACTTCGGTACCCGAGTTAGTGCATTCAAGCCCGAAACACAAGTTTTGCATCGTTTTACATGCCGAAGGTTAGCGAAACGCTCTGAAACACTCCCATACATCATTTTGGGTCTTATGGAGTAGAATGGATGCTTCGCAACTTCGGTACCCTGAATTAGTGCATTCAGGCCCGAAACACAAGTTTTGCATCGTTTTACATGCCGAAGGTTAGCGAAATGCTCGAAACACTCCCAAACATCATTTTGGGTCTAATGGAGTAGAATGGATGGTTCGCAACTTTGGTACCCCGAAATAGTGCATTCGGGCCCGAAACACAAGTTTTGCATCGTTTTACATGCCGAAGGTTAGCGAAATGCTACGAAACACTCCCAAACATCATTTTGGGTCTAATGGAGTAGAATGGATGCTTCGCAACTTCGTAATGGAGTAGAATGGTGCTTCGCACTGCCCCGAAATAGTGCCCGAAACACAAGTTTTGCATCGTTTTACATGCCGAAGGTTAGCGAAATGCTCCGAAATCACTCCCAAACATCATTTTGGGTCTAATGGAGTAGAATGGATGCTTCGCAACTTCGTTGCAAACCCCCCCGAAATAGTGCATTCGGGCCCGAAACACAAGTTTTGCATCTTTTTACATGCCGGATGTTAGCGAAATGCTACGAAACACTCCCAAACATCATTTTGGGTCTAATGGAGTAGGATGGATGCCTCGCAACTTCGCTACCCTGAAATAGTGCATACAGACCCGAAACAGAAGTTTTGCATCTTTTTACATGCCGGATGTTAGCGAAATGCTCCGAAACACTCCCAAACATCATTTTGGGTCTAATGAAGTAGAATGGATGCTTCGCAACTTCGTTACAAAAAAATAGTGCATTCAGGCCCGAAACACAAGATTTGCATGTTTTTAGATGCCGAAGGTTAGCGAAATGCTACGAAACACTCCCAAACATCATTTTGGGTCTAATGGAGTAGGATGGATGCTTCGCAACTTCGCTACCCTGAAATAGTGCATACAGGCCCGAAACACAAGTTTTGCATCTTTTTACATGCCGGATGTTAGCGAAATGCTCTGAAACACTCCCAAACATCATTTTGGGTCTAATGGAGTAGAATGGATGCTTCGCAACTTCGGTACCTGAAATAGTGCATACAGGCCCGAAACACAAGTTTTGCATCGTTTTACATGCCGAAGGTTAGCGAAATGCTCTTAAACACTCCCAAACATCATTTTGGGTCTAATGGAGTAGAATGGATGATTCGCAACTTCGGTACCCGAATTGGTGCATTCGGGCCCGAAACACAAGTTTTGCATCGTTTTACATGCCGAAGGTTAGCGAAATACTCCGAAACACTCCCAAACATCATTTTGGGTCTAATGGAGTAGATGGATGCTTCGCAACTTCGGTACCTGAATTAGTGCATTCAAGGCCCGAAACACAAGTTTTGCATCGTTTTACATGCCGAAGGTTAGCGAAATGCTACGAAACACTCCCAAACATCATTTTGGGTCTAATGGAGTAGAATGGATGCTTCGCAACTTCGGTATACCCCGAAATAGTGCATTCAGGCCCGAAACACAAGTTTTGCATCGTTTTACATGCCGAAGGTTAGCGAAATGCTCCGAAACACTCCCAAACATCATTTTGGGTCTAATGGAGTAGAATGGATGCTTCGCAACTTCGGTACCCGAAATAGTGCATTCAGGCCCGAAACACAAGTTTTGCATCGTTTTACATGCCGAAGGTTAGCGAAATGCTCCGAAACACTCCCAAACATCATTTTGGGTCTAATGGAGTAGAATGGATGCTTCGCAACTTCGGTACCCGAAATAGTGCATTCGGGCCCGAAACACAAGTTTTGCATCTTTTTACATGCCGAAGGTTAGCGAAATGCTCCGAATCACTCCCAAACATCATTTTTGGTCTAATGGAGTTGAATGGATGCTTCGCAACTTCGGTACCAAAAAATAGTGCATTCAGGCCTGAAACACAAGTTTTGCATCTTTTTACATGCCGAAGGTTAGCGAAATGCTACGAAACACTCCCAAACATCATTTTGGGTGCAATGGACTAGAATGAATGCTTCACAACTTTAGTACCCGAAATAGTGCATACAGGCCCGAAACACAAGTTTTGCATCTTTTTACATCAAAATGCTCTGAAACACTCCTAAACATCATTTTGGGTCTAATGGAGTAGAAGAATGCTTCGCAACTTCGGTACCCCGAAATAGTGCATACAGGCCCGAAACACAAGTTTTGCATCGTTTTACATGCCGAAGGTTAGTGAAATGCTCTGAAACACTCCCAAACATCATTTTGGGTCTTATGGAGTAGAATGGATGCTTCGCAACTTCGGTACCTTGAATTAGTGCATTCAGGCCTGAAACACAAGTTTTGCATCGTTTTACAAGCCGAAGGTTAGCGAAATGCTCTGAAACACTCCCAAACATCATTTTGGGTCTAATGGAGTAGAATGGATGCTTCGCAACTTCAGTACCCTGAATTAGTGCATTCAGGCCCGAAACACCAGTTTTACATCGTTTTACATGCCGAATGTTAGCGAAATGCTCCGAAACACTCCCAAACATCATTTTAGGTCTAATGGAGTAGAATGGATGCTTCGCAACTTCGTGTACCCCGAAATAGTGCATTCAGGCCCGAAACAAAAGTTTTGCATCGTTTTACAAGCCGAAGGTTAGCGAAATGCCCCGAATCACTCCCAAACATCATTTTGTGTCTAATGGAGTAGAATGGATGCTTCGCAACTTCGTTACAAAAAAATAGTGCATTCAAGGCCCGAAACACAAGTTTTGCATCTTTTTACATGCCGAAGGTTAGCGAAATGCTACGAAACACTCCCAAACATCATTTTGGGGCCAATGTAGTAGGATGGATGCTACGCAACTTCGGTACCCCGAAATAGTGCATACAGGCCCGAAACACAAGTTTTGCATCGTTTTACATGCCGAAGGTTAGCGAAATGCTCCGAATCACTCCCAAACATCATTTTGGGTCTAATGAAGTAGAATGGATGCTTCGCAACTTCGTTACAAAAAAATAGTGCATTCAGGCCCGAAACACAAGTTTTGCATGTTTTTAGATGCCGAAGGTTAGCGAAATGCTACGAAACACTCCCAAACATCATTTTGGGTCTAATGGAGTAGGATGGATGCTTCGCAACTTCGCTACCCTGAAATAGTGCATACAGGCCCGAAACACAAGTTTTGCATCTTTTTACATGCCGAATGTTAGCGAAATGCTCTGAAACACTCCCAAACATCATTTTGGGTCTAATGGAGTAGAATGGATGCTTCGCAACTTCGGTACCCTGAAATAGTGCATACAGGCCCGAAACACTAGTTTTGCATCGTTTCACATGCCGAAGGTTAGCGAAATGCTCTGAAACACTGCCAAACATCATTTTGGGTCTTATGGAGTAGAATGTATGCTTCGCAACTTCGGTACCCTGAAATAGTGCATTCAGGCCCGAAACACAAGTTTTGCATCGTTTCACATGCCGAAGTTTAGCGAAATGCTCTGAAACACTGCCAAACATCATTTTGGGTCTTATGGAGTAGAATGGATGCTTCGCAACTTCGGTACCCTGAATTAGTGCATTCAGGCCCGAAACACAGGTTTTGCATCGTTTTACATGCCGAAGGTTAGCGAAATGCTCTGAAACACTCCCATAAATCATTTTGGGTCTAATGGAGCAGAATGGATGATTCGCAACTTCGGTACCCTGAATTAGTGCATTCAGGCCCGAAACACAAGTTTTGCATCGTTTTACATGCCGAAGGTTAGCGAAATGCTCCGTCACTCCCAAACATCATTTTGGGTCTAATGAAGTAGAATGGATGCTTCGCAACTTCGTTACAAAAAAATAGTGCATTCAGGCCCGAAACACAAGTTTTGCATCGTTTTACATGCCGAAGGTTAGCGAAATGCTCCGAATCTCTCCCAAACATCATTTTGGGTCTAATGAAGTAGAATGGATCCTTCGCAACTTCGGTACCCTGAAATAGTGCATTCAGGCCCGAAACACAAGTTTTGCATCGTTTTACATGCCGAAGGTTAGCGAAATGCTCCGAATCTCTCCCAAACATCATTTTGGGTCTAATGAAGTAGAATGGATCCTTCGCAACTTCGTTACAAAAAAATAGTGCATTCAGGCCCGAAACACAAGATTTGCATGTTTTTAGATGCCGAAGGTTAGCGAAATGCTACGAAACACTCCCAAACATCATTTTGGGTCTAATGGAGTAGGATGGATGCTTCGCAACTTCGCTACCCTGAAATAGTGCATACAGGCCCGAAACACAAGTTTTGCATCTTTTTACATGCCGGATGTTAGCGAAATGCTACGAAACACTCCCAAACATCATTTTGGGTCTAATGGAGTAGGATGGATGCCTCGCAACTTCGCTACCCTGAAATAGTGCATACAGACCCGAAACAGAAGTTTTGCATCAATTTACATCGAAATGCTACGAAACACTCCCAAACATCATTTTGGGTCTAATGGAGTAGAATGGATGCTTCGCAACTTCGGTACCCGAAATAGTGCATTCAGGCCCGAAACACAAGTTTTGCATCATTTTACATGCCGAAGGTTAGCGAAATGCTCCGAAACACTCCCAAACATCATTTTGGGTCTAATGGAGTAGAATGGATGCTTCGCAACTTCGGTACCTGAATTAGTGCATTCAGGCCCGAAACACAAGTTTTGCATCGTTTTACATGCCGAAGGTTAGCGAAATGCTCCGAAACACTCCCAAACATCATTTTGGGTCTAATGGAGTAGAATCGATGCTTCGCAACTTCGGTACCCTGAAATAGTGCATTCAGGCCTGAAACACAAGTTTTGCATCGTTTTACATGCCGAAGGTTAGCGAAATGCTCCGAATCACTCCCAAATATCATTTTGGGTCTAATGGAGTAGAATGGATGCTTCGCAACTTCGCGTTCGTGTTACTCCCAACGAAATAGTGCATTCCGAAGGCCTGAAACACAAGTTTTGCATCGTTTTACATGCCGAAGGTTAGCGAAATGCTCCGAATCACTCCCAAACATCATTTTGGGTCTAATGGAGTAGAATGGATGCTTCGCAACTTCGTTACAATAAATAGTGCATTCAGGCCCGAAACACATGTTTTGCATCGTTTTACATGCCGAAGGTTAGCGAAATGCTCCGAAACACTACCAAACTTCATTTTGGGTCTAATGGAGTAGAATGTATGCTTCGCAACTTCGGTACCCACGAAATAGTGCATACAGCCCGAAACACAAGTTTTGCATCTTTTTACATGCCGAAGGTTAGCGAAATGCTCCGAATCACTCCCAAACATCATTTTGGGTCTAATGGAGTAGAATGGATGCTTCGCAACTTCGTTACAAAAAAATAGTGCATTCGAAGCCCGAAACACAAGTTTTGCATCTTTTTACATGCCGAAGGTTAGCGAAATGCTCCGAATCACTCCCAAACATCATTTTGGGTCTAATGGAGTAGAATGGATGCTTCGCAACTTCGGTACCCTGAAATAGTGCATACAAGCCCGAAACACAAGTTTTGCATCTTTTTACGTGCGGAATGTTAGCGAAATGCTCTGAAACACTCCCAAACATCATTTTGGGTCTAATGGAATAGAATGGATGCTTCGCAACTTCGGTACCCTGAAATAGTGCATACAAGCCCGAAACACAAGTTTTGCATCATTTTACATGCCGAAGGTTAGCGAAATGCTCTGAAACACTCCCAAACATCATTTTGGGTCTAATGGAGTAGAATGGATGCATTCGAAACACAAGTTTTGATGTTTTACTTCCGAAGGTTGCGATGCTAAAAAAACTCCCCATCATTTTGGGTCGAAATAGTGCATTCGTAGGCCCGAAACACAAGTTTTGCATCGTTTTACATGCTGATGGTTAGTGAAATGCTCCGAAACACCCCCAAACATCATTTTGGGTCTAATAGAGTAGAATGGATGCTTCGCAACTTCGGTACCCCAAAATAGTGCATTCAGGCCCGAAACACAAGTTTTGCATCTTTTTACATGCCGAAGATTAGCGAAATGCTCTGAAACACTCCCAAACATCATTTTGGGTCTAATGGAGTAGAATGGATGTTTTGCAACTTCGGTACCCCGAAATAGTGCATTCAGGCCCGAAACACAAGTTTTGCATCTTTTTGCATGCCGAAGGTTAGCGAAATGCTCCGAAACACTCCCAAACATCATTTTGGGTCTAATGGAGTAGAATGGATGCTTCGCAACTTCGGTACCTGAATTAGTGCATTCAAGCCCGAAACACAAGTTTTGCATCGTTTTGCATGCCGAAGGTTAGCGAAATGCAACGAAACACTCCCAAACATCATTTTGGGTCTAATGGAGTAGAATGGATGCTTCGCAACTTCGGTACCCGAAATAGTGCATTCAGGCCCGAAACACAAGTTTTGCATCATTTTACATGCCGAAGGTTAGCGAAATGCTCGAAACACTCCCAAACATCATTTTGGGTCTAATGGAGTAGAATGGATGCTTCGCAACTTCGGTACCCCGAAATAGTGCATTCAGGCCCGAAACACAAGTTTTGCATCGTTTTACATGCCGAAGGTTAACGAAATGCTACGAAACAATCCCAAACATCATTTTGGGTCTAATGGAGTAGAATGGATGCTTCGCAACTTCGGTACCACGAAATAGTGCATTCGAGCCCGAAACACAAGTTTTGCATCGTTTTACATGCCGAAGGTTAGCGAAATGCTCCGAAACACTCCCAAACATCATTTTGGGTCTAATGGGGTAGAATGGATGCTTCGCAGCTTCGGTACCCAGAAATAGTGCATTCAGGCCCGAAATGCAAGTTTTGCATCTTTTTACATGTCGAAGGTTAGCGAAATGCTCCGAAACACTCCCAAACATCATTTTGGGGCCAATGTAGTAGGATGGATGCTACGCAACTTCGCTACCCCGAAATAGTGCATACAGGCCCGAAACACTAGTTTTGCATCGTTTTACATGCCGAAGGTTAGCGAAATGCTCCGAAACACCCCCAAACATCATTTTGGGTCTAATGGAGTAGAATGGATGCTTCGCAACTTCGGTACCCTGAAATAGTGCATTCAGGCCCGAAACACAAGTTTTTACATGCCGAAGGTTAGCGAAATGCTACGAAACACTCCCAAACATCATTTTGGGTCTAATGGAGTAGAATGGATGCTTCGCAACTTCGGTACCCTGAAATAGTGCATACAAGCCCGAAACACAAGTTTTGCATCTTTTTAGATGCCGAAGGTTAGCGAAATGCTACGAAACACTCCCAAACATCATTTTGGGTCTAATGGAGTAGAATGTATGCTTCGCAACTTCGGTACCCTGAAATAGTGCATTCAAGCCCGAAACACAAGTTTTGCATCGTTTTACATGCCGAAGGTTAGCGAAATGTTGTGAAACACTACCAAACATCATTTTGGGTCTAATGGAGTAGAATGGATGCTTCGCAACTTCGTTACAATAAATAGTGCATTCAGGCCCGAAACACAAGTTTTGCATCGTTTTACATGCCGAAGGTTAGCGAAATGCTCTGAAACACTACCAAACATCATTTTTGGGTCTAATGGAGTAGAATGTATGCGTCGCAACTTCGGTACCCCGAAATAGTGCATTCAGGCCCGAAACACAAGTTTTGCATCTTTTTACTTCGAAATGCTCTGAAACACTCCTAAACAGCATTTTGGGTCTAATGGAGTAGAATGGATGTTTCGCAACTTTGGTGCCCCGAAATAGTGCATTCAGGCCCGAAACACAAGTTTTCATCTTTTTCCGTGCCGAAGGTTAGCGAAATCATCCGAAACATTCGCAAACATCATTTTGGGTCCAATGGACTAGAATGGATGCTTCACAACTTTGGTACCCGAAAAAGTGCATTCAAGCCCGAAACACAAGTTTTGCATCGTTTTACATGCCGAAGGTTAGCGAAATGCTCGAAACACTCCCAAACATCATTTTGGGTCCAATGGAGTAGAATGGATGCTTCTCAACTTTGGTACCCAGAAATCGTGCATTCAGGCCCGAAACACAAGTTTTGCATCTTTTTACATGCCGAAGGTTAGCGAAATGCTCCGAAACACTCCCAAACATCATTTTGGGTCTAATGGAGTAGAATGGATGCTTCGCAACTTCGGTACCTGAATTAGTGCATTCAGGCCCGAAACACAAGTTTTGCATCGTTTTACATGCCGAAGGTTAGCGAAATGCTACGAAACACTCCCAAACATCATTTTGGGTCTAATGGAGTAGAATGGATGCTTCGCAACTTCGTTCACCACAAATAGTGCATTCGGGCCCGAAACACAAGTTTTGCATCGTTTTACATGCCGAAGGTTAGCGAAATGCTCGAAACACTCCCAAAATTTTTTGGGTTTATTGGGGTGGGTTGGTTGTTTCGCAACTTCGCTCCCGCGAAATAGTGCATTCAGGCCCGAAACACAAGTTTTGCATCGTTTTACATGCCGAAGGTTAGCGAAATGCTCCGAATCACTCCCAAACATCATTTTGGGTCTAATGGAGTAGAATGGATGCTTCGCAACTTCGTTACAAAAAAATAGTGCATTCAGGCCCGAAACACAAGTTTTGCATCGTTTTACATGCCGAAGGTTAGCGAAATGCTCCGAATCACTCCCAAACATCATTTTGGGTCTAATGGAGTAGAATGGATGCTTCGCAACTTCGGTACCCTGAAATAGTGCATACAAGCCCGAAACACAAGTTTTGCATCTTTTTACGTGCTGAATGTTAGCGAAATGCTCTGAAACACTCCCAAACATCATTTTGGGTCTAATGGAGTAGAATGGATGCTTCGCAACTTCGGTGCCCCGAAATAGTGCATTCAGGCCCGAAACACAAGTTTTGCATCTTTTTACATGCCGAAGGTTAGCGAAATGCTACGAAACACTCCCAAACATCATTTTGGGTCTAATGGAGTAGAATGGATGCTTCGCAACTTCGGTACTCGAAATAGTGCATTCGGGCCCGAAACACAAGTTTTGCATCGTTTTACATGCCGTAGGTTAGCGAAATGCTCTGAAACACTCCCAAACATCATTTTGGGTCTAATGGAGTAGAATGGATGATTCGCAACTTCGGTACCCCAAAATAGTGCCTTCAGTCCCGAAACATAAGTTTTGCATCTTTTTACATGTCGAAGGTTAGCGAAATGCTTCGAAACACTCCCAAACATCATTTTGGGTCTAATGGAGTAGAATGTATGCTTCGCAACTTCGGTACCCTGAAATAGTGCATTCAAGCCCGAAACACAAGTTTTGCATCGTTTTACATGCCGAAGGTTAGCGAAATGTTGTGAAACACTACCAAACATCATTTTGGGTCTAATGGAGTAGAATGGATGCTTCGCAACTTCGGTACCCTGAAATAGTGCATTCAGGCCCGAAACACAAGTTTTGCATCGTTTTACATGCCGAAGGTTAGCGAAATGCTTCGAAACACTCCCAAAGATCATTTTGGGTCTAATGGAGTAGAATGGATGCTTCGCAACTTCGGTACCCCGAAATAGTGCATTCAACCCTGAAATACAAGTATTGCATCTGTGAATATGCTGAAGGTTAGCGAAATGCTCCGAAACACTCCCATACATCATTTTGGGTCAAATGTAGTAGAATCGATGCTTCGCAACTTCGTTACCAAAAAATAGTGCATTCAAGGCCCGAAACATAAGTTTTGCATCTTTTTACATGTCGAAGGTTAGCGAAATGCTTCGAAACACTCCCAAAGATCATTTTGGGTCTAATGGAGTAGAATGGATGCTTCGCAACTTCGGTACCCTGAAATAGTGCATTCAGGCCCGAAACACAAGTTTTGCATCATTTTACATGCCGAAGGTTAGCGAAATGCTCTGAAACACTCCCAAACATCATTTTGGGTCTAATGGAGTAGAATGTATGCTTCGCAACTTCGGTACCCGGAAATAGTGCATTCAAGCCCGAAACACAAGTTTTGCATCGTTTTACATGCCGAAGGTTAGCGAAACGCTCTGAAACACTCCCATACATCATTTTGGGTCTTATGGAGTAGAATGGATGCTTCGCAACTTCGGTACCCTGAATTAGTGCATTCAGGCCCGAAACACAAGTTTTGCATCGTTTTACATGCCGAAGGTTAGCGAAATGCTAAACCACTCCCAAACAGCATTTTGGGTCTAATGGAGTAGAATAGATGCTTTGCAACTTCGGTACCCCGAAATAGTGCATTCAGGCCCGAAACACAAGTTTTGCACCTTTTTGCATGCCGAAGGTTAGCGAAATACTCCGAAACACTCCCAAACATCATTTTGGGTCTAATGGAGTAGAATGGATGCTTCGCAACTTCGATACCCCGAAATAGTGCATTCAGGCCCAATACGCAAGTTTTGCATCTTTTTACATGTCGAAGGTTAGCGAAATGCTCCGAAACACTCCCAAACATCATTTGGGTCTAATGGAGTAGAATTGATGTTTCGCAACTTCGATACCCTGAAATAGTGCATTTAGGCCCGAAACACAAGTTTTGCATCTTTTTACATGCCGAAGGTTAGCGAAATGCTCCGAAACACTCCCAAACATCATTTTGGGTCTAATGGAGTAGAATGGATGCTTCACAACTTCGGTACCCTGAAATAGTGCATTCAGGCCCGAAACACAAGTTTTGCATCTTTTTACATGCCGAAGGTTAGCGAAATGCTCCGAAACACTCCCAAACATCATTTTGGGTCTAATGGAGTAGAATGGATGCTTCGCAACTTCGGTACCCTAAAATAGTGCATTCAGGCCCGAAACACAAGTTTTGCATCATTTACATGCCGAAGGTTAGCGAAATGCTCCGAAACACTCCCAAACATCATTTTGGGTCTAATGGAGTAGAATGGATGCTTCGCAACTTCGGTACCCTGAAATAGTGCATTCAAGCCCGAAACACAAGTTTTGCATCGTTTTACATGCCGAAGGTTAGCGAAATGCTCCGAAACACTCCCAAACATCATTTTGGGGCCAATGTAGTAGGATGGATGCTACGCAACTTCGATACCCCGAAATAGTGCATACAGGCCCGAAACACAAGTTTTGCATCGTTTTACATGCCGAAGGTTAGCGAAATGCTCCGAAACACCCCCAAACATCATTTTGGGTCTAATGGAGTAGAATGGATGCTTCGCAACTTCGGTACCCTGAAATAGTGCATTCAGGCCCGAAACACAAGTTTTTACATGCCGAAGGTTAGCGAAATGCTCGAAACACTCCCAAACATCATTTTGGGTCTAATGGAGTAGAATGGATGCTTCGCAACTTCGGTACCTTAAATAGTGCATTCAAGCCCGAAACACAAGTTTTGCATCTTTTTACATGCCGAAGGTTAGCGAAATGCTCCGAAACACTCCCAAACATCATTTTGGGTCTAATGGAGTAGAATGGATGCTTCGCAACTTCGGTACCCTAAATAGTGCATTCAGGCCCGAAACACAAGTTTTGCATCGTTTTACATGCCGAAGGTTAGCGAAATGCTCTGAAACACTCCCAAACATCATTTTGGGTCTAATTGAGTAGAATGGATGCTTCGCAACTTCGGTACCCTGAAATAGTGCATACAAGCCCGAAACACAAGTTTTGCATCTTTTTACATGCCGAATGTTAGCGAAATGCTCGAAACACTCCCAAACATCATTTTGGGTCTAATGGAGTAGAATGGATGCTTCGCAACTTCGGTACCCTGAAATAGTGCATTCAGGCCCGAAACACAAGTTTTTACATGCCGAAGGTTAGCGAAATGCTCGAAACACTCCCAAACATCATTTTGGGTCTAATGGAGTAGAATGGATGCTTCGCAACTTCGGTACCGTGAAATAGTGCATTCAGGCCCGAAACACAAGTTTTGCATTGTTTTACATGCCGAAGGTTAGCGAAATGCTACGAAACACTCCCAAACATCATTTTGGGTCTAATGGAGTAGAATGGATGCTTCGCAACTTCGGTACCCTGAAATAGTGCATTCAGGCCCGAAACACAAGTTTTTACATGCCGAAGGTTAGCGAAATGCTCTGAATCACTACCAAACATCATTTTTGGTCTAATGGAGTAGAATGGATGTTTCGCAACTTCGGTACCCTGAAATAGTGCATTCAGGCCCGAAACACAAGTTTTGCATCGTTTTACATGCCGAAGGTTAGCGAAATGCTCCGAAACACTGCCAAACATCATTTTGGGTCTAATGGAGTAGAATGGATGTTTCGCAACTTCGGTACCAGAAATAGTGCATTGAGGCCCGAAACACAAGTTTTGCATCGTTTTACATGCCGAAGGTTAGCGAAATGCTCGAAACACTCCCAAACATCATTTTGGGTCTAATGGAGTAGAATGGATGCTTCGCAACTTCGGTACCCCTAGAATTAGTGCATTCAGGCCCGAAACACAAGTTTTGCATCGTTTTACATGCCGAAGGTTAGCGAAATGCTCCGAAACACTCCCAAACATCATTTTGGGTCTAATGGAGTAGAATGGATGCTTCGCAACTTCGTTGCCCTAAAATAGTGCATTCAGTCCCGAAACACAAGTTTTGCATCGTTTTACATGCCGAAGGTTAGCGAAATGCTCCGAATCACTCCCAAACATCATTTTGGGTCTAATGGAGTAGAATGGATGCTTCGCAACTTCGGTACCCTGAAATAGTGCATTCAAGCCCGAAACACAAGTTTTGCATCTTTTTACATGCCGAAGGTTAGCGAAATGCTCTGAAACACTCCCAAACATCATGTTGGGTCTAATGGAGTAGAATGTATGCTTCGCAACTTCGGTACCCGGAAATAGTGCATTCAGGCCCGAAACACAAGTTTTGCATCGTTTTACATGCCGAAGGTTAGCGAAATGCTCCGAATCACTCCCAAACATCATTTTGTGTCTAATGGAGTAGAATGGATGCTTCGCAACTTCGTTGCCCAAAAATAGTGCTTTTAGGCCCGAAACACAAGTTTTGCATCGTTTTACATGCCGAAGGTTAGCGAAATGCTCTGAAACACTGCCAAACATCATTTTGGGTCTAATGGAGTAGAATGGATGCTTCGCAACTTCGGTACCCTGAAATAGTGCATTCAGGCCCGAAACACAAGTTTTGCATCGTTTTACATGCCGAAGGTTAGCGAAATGCTCCGAAACACTCCCAAACATCATTTTGGGTCTAATGGAGTAGAATGGATGCTTCGCAACTTCGTTACCCTGAAATAGTGCATTTAGGCCTGAAACACAAGTTTTACATCGTTTTACATGCCGAATGTTAGCGAAATGCTCTGAAACACTCTCAAACATCATTTTGGGTCTAATGGAGTAGAATGGATGCTTCGCAACTTCGGTACCATGAAATAGTGCATTCGGGCCCGAAACACAAGTTTTGCATCGTTTTACATGCCGAAGGTTAGCGAAATGCTACGAAACACTCCTAAACATCATTTTGGGTCTAATGGAGTAGAATGGATGCTTCGCAACTTCGGTACCCTGAAATAGTGCATACAGGCCCGAAACACAAGTTTTGCATCGTTTTACATGCCGAAGGTTAGCGAAATGCTCTGAAACATTCCCAAACATCATTTTGGGTCTAATGGAGTAGAATGGATGCTTCGCAACTTCGGTACCCTGAAATAGTGCATACAGGCCCGAAACACAAGGTTTGCATCATTTCACATTCCGAAGGTTAGCGAAATGCTCTGAAACACTGCCAAACATCATTTTGGGTCTTATGGAGTAGAATGGATGCTTCGCAACTTCGGTTCCCTGAATTAGTGCATTCAGGCCCAAAACACAGGTTTTGCATCGTTTTACATGCCGAAGGTTAGCGAAATGCTCTGAAACACTCCCAAACATCATTTTGGGTCTTATGGAGTAGAATGGATGCTTCGCAACTTCGGTACCCTGAATTAGTGCATTCAAGCCCGAAACACAAGTTTTGCATCATTTTACATGCCGAAGGTTAGCGAAATGCTCCGAATCACTCCCAAACATCATTTTGGGTCTAATGGAGTAGAATGGATGCTTCGCAACTTCGTTGCCCTAAAATAGTGCATTCAGGCCCGAAACACAAGTTTTGCATCATTTTACATGCCGAAGGTTAGCGAAATGTTCCGAAAGACTCCCAAACGTCATTTTGGGTCTAATGGAGTAGAATGGATGCTTCGCAACTTCGGTACTCCGAAATAGTGCATTCAAGCCCGAAAAATACAAGTTTTGCATTTTTTACGTGCAGAAGGTTACCAAAATGCTTCGAAACTATCCCAAACATCATTTTGGGTCTAATGGAGTAGAATGGATGCTTCGCAACTTCGGTACCCTGAAATAGTGCATTCAGGCCCGAAACACAAGTTTTGCATTGTTTTACATGCCGAAGGTTAGCGAAATGCTCCGAATCACTCCCAAACATCATTTTGGGTCTAATGGAGTAGAATGGATGCTTCGCAACTTCGGTACCCTGAAATAGTGCATTCAAGGCCCGAAACACAAGTTTTGCATCGTTTTACATGCCGAAGGTTAGCGAAATGCTCCGAAACACTCCCAAACATCATTTTGGGTCTAATGGAGTAGAATGGATGCTTCGCAACTTCGGTACCCTGAAATAGTGCATTCAGGCCCGAAACACAAGTTTTTACATGCCGAAGGTTAGCGAAATGCTCTGAATCACTACCAAACAACATTTTTGGTCTAATGGAGTAGAATGGATGCTTCGCAACTTCGGTACCCTGAAATAGTGCATTCAGGCCCGAAACACAAGTTTTGCATCTACATGCCGAAGGTTAGCGAAATGCTCCGAAACACTACCAAACATCATTTTGGGTCTAATGGAGTAGAATGGATGTTTCGCAACTTCGGTACCCTGAATTAGTGCATTCAGGCCCGAAACACAGGTTTTGCATCGTTTTACATGCCGAAGGTTAGCGAAATGCTCCGAAACACTCCCAAACATCATTTTGGGTCTAATGGAGTAGAATGGATGCTTCGCAACTTCGGTACCCTGAAATAGTGCATTCAGGCCCGAAACACAAGTTTTGCATCGTTTCACATGCCGAAGGTTAGCGAAATGCTCTGAAACACTGCCAAACATCATTTTGGGTCTAATGGAGTAGAATGGATGCTTCGCAACTTCGGTACCCGGAAATAGTGCATTCAAGCCCGAAACACAAGTTTTGCATCGTTTTACATGCCGAAGGTTAGCGAAACGCTCTGAAACACTCCCATACATCATTTTGGGTCTTATGGAGTAGAATGGATGCTTCGCAACTTCGGTACTCGAGTTAGTGCATTGAGGCCCGAAACACAAGTTTTGCATCGTTTTACATGCCGAAGGTTAGCGAAATGCTCTGAAACACTCCCAAACATCATTTTGGGTCTTATGGAGTAGAATGGATGCTTCGCAACTTCGGTACCCTGAATTAGTGCATTCAGGCCCGAAACACAAGTTTTGCATCGTTTTACATGCCGAAGGTTAGCGAAATGCTCCGAATCACTCCCAAACATCATTTTGGGTCTAATGGAGTAGAATGGATGCTTCGCAACTTCGTTGCCCTAAAATAGTGCATACAAGCACGAAACACAAGTTTTGCATCATTTTACATGCCGAAGGTTAGCGAAATGCTCTGAAACACTCCCAAACATCATTTTGGGTCTAATGGAGTAGAATGGATGCTTCGCAACTTCGGTACCTTGAAATAGTGCATTCAGGCCCGAAACACAAGTTTTGCATCGTTTCACATGCCGAAGTTTAGCGAAATGCTCTGAAACACTACCAAACATCATTTTGGGTCTTATGGAGTAGAATGGATGCTTCGCAACTTCGGTATCATGAAATAGTGCATTCAGGCCCGAAACACAAGTTTTGCATCGTTTTACATGCCGAAGGTTAGCGAAATGCTCCGAATCTCTCCCAAACATCATTTTGGGTCCAAATAGTGCATTCAGGCCCGAAACACAAGTTTTGCATCGATTTACATGCCGAAGGTTAGCGAAATGCTCCGAAACACTACCAAACATCATTTTGGGTCTAATGGTGTAGAATGTATGCTTCGCAACTTCGGTACTCTGAAATAGTGCATTGAAGCCTGAAACACAAGTATTGCATCGTTTTACATGACGAAGGTTAGCGAAATGCTCCGAATCACTCCCAAACACAATTTTGGGTCTAATGGAGTAGAATGTATGCTTGGCAACTTCGGTACCCTGAAATTATGCATATAGGCCCGAAACACAAGTTTTGCATCTTTTTACATGCCGAAGGTTAGCGAAATGCTCCGAAACACTCCCAAACATCATTTTGGGTCTAATGGAGTAGAATGGATGCTTCGCAACTTCGGTACCCTGAATTAGTGCATTCAAGCCCGAAACACAAGTTTTGCATCGTTTTACATGCCGAAGGTTAGCGAAATGCTCTGAAACACTCCCAAACATCATTTTGGGTCTTATGGAGTAGAATAGATGCTTCGCAACTTCGGTACCCTGAAATAGTGCATACTGGCCCGAAACACAAGTTTTGCATCTTTGTACATGCCGAATGTTAGCGAAATGCTCTGAAACACTCTCAAACATCATTTTGGGTCTAATGGAATAGAATGGATACTTCGCAACTTCGGTACCAGGAAATAGTGCATACAAGCCTGAAACACAAGTTTTGCATCATTTTACATGCCGAAGGTTAGCGAAATGTTCTGAAACACTCCCAAACATCATTTTGGGTCTAATGGAGTAGAATGGATGATTCGCCACTTCGGTACCCGAGT
Source organism: Cenchrus americanus (assembly GCA_947561735.1). Classification (NCBI taxonomy): domain Eukaryota; kingdom Viridiplantae; phylum Streptophyta; class Magnoliopsida; order Poales; family Poaceae; genus Cenchrus; species Cenchrus americanus. The sequence goes on along the minus strand of OX387241.1, from coordinate 142,894,455 downwards.
TAGTGCATTGAGGCCCGAAACACAAGTTTTGCATCGTTTTACATGCCGAAGCTTAGCGAAATACTCCGAAACACTCCCAAACATCATTTTGGGTCTAATGGAGTAGAATGGATGCTTCGCAACTTCGGTACCCTGAATTAGTGCATTCAAGCCCGAAACACAAGTTTTGCATCGTTTTACATGCCGAAGGTTAGCGAAATGCTCCGAATCACTCCCAAACATCATTTTGGGTCTAATGGAGTAGAATGGATGCTTCGCAACTTCGTTGCCCTAAAATAGTGCATTCAGGCCCGAAACACAAGTTTTGCATCGTTTTACATGCCGAAGGTTAGCGAAATGCTCCGAAACACTCCCAAACATCATTTTGGGTCTAATGGAGTAGAATGTATGCTTCGCAACTTCGGTACAGGAAATAGTGCATTCAAGCCCGAAACACAAGTTTTGCATCGTTTTACATGCCGAAGGTTAGCGAAACGCTCTGAAACACTCCCATACATCATTTTGGGTCTTATGGAGTAGAATGGATGCTTCGCAACTTCGGTACCCTGAATTAGTGCATTCAGGCCCGAAACACAAGTTTTGCATCGTTTTACATGCCGGAGGTTAGCGAAATGCTCCGAATCACTCCCAAACATCATTTTTGGTCTAATGGAGTAGAATGGATGTTTCGCAACTTCGGTACCCCGAAATAGTGCATACAGGTCCGAAACACAAGTTTTGCATCATTTTAGATGCCAAAGGTTAGCGAAATGTTCCGAAAGACTCCCAAACATCATTTTGGGTCTTATGGAGTAGAATGGATGCTTCGCAACTTCGGTACCCTGAAATAGTGCATTCAGGCCCGAAACACAAGTTTTGCATCGTTTTACATGCCGAAGGTTAGCGAAATGCTCCGAATCACTCCCAAACATCATTTTGGGTCTAATGGAGTAGAATGGATGCTTCGCAACTTCGGTACCCTGAATTAGTGCATTCAGGCCCGAAACACAAGTTTTGCATCGTTTTACATGCCGAAGGTTAGCGAAATGCTCCGAAACACTCCCAAACATCATTTTGGGTCTAATGGAGTAGAATGGATGCTTCGCAACTTCGGTACCCTGAAATAGTGCATTCAGGCCCGAAACACAAGTTTTGCATCGTTTTACATGCCGAAGGTTAGCGAAATGCTCTGAAACACTCCCAAACATCATTTTGGGTCTAATGGAGTAGAATGGATGCTACGCAACTTCGGTACCTCGAAATAGTGCATCGAGGCCCGAAACACAAGTTTTGCATCTTTTTACATGCCGAAGGTTAGCGAAATGCTCTGAAACACTCCCAAACATCATTTTGGGTCTAATGGAGTAGAATGGATGCTTCGCAACTTCGGTACCCTAAAATAGTGCATACAAGCCCGAAACACAAGTTTTGCATCGTCTTACATGCCGAAGGTTAGCGAAATGCTCTGAAACACTCCCAAACATCATTTTGGGTCTCATGGAGTAGAATGGATGATTCGCCACTTCGGTACTCTGAGTTAGTGCATTCAGGCCCGAAACACAAGTTTTGCATCGTTTTACATGCCGAAGGTTAGCGAAATGCTCTGAAACACTCCCAAACATCATTTTGGGTCTTATGGAGTAGAATGGATGCTTCGCAACTTCGGTACCCTGAATTAGTGCATTCAAGCCCGAAACACAAGTTTTGCATCATTTTACATGCCGAAGGTTAGCGAAATGCTCCGAATCACTCCCAAACATCATTTTGGGTCTAATGGAGTAGAATGGATGCTTCGCAACTTCGTTGCCCTAAAATAGTGCATTCAGGCCCGAAACACAAGTTTTGCATCATTTTACATGCCGAAGGTTAGCGAAATGCTCTGAAACACTCCCAAACATCATTTTGGGTCTAATGGAGTAGAATGGATGCTTCGCAACTTCGATACCCTGAAATAGTGCATTCAGGCCCGAAACACAAGTTTTGTACATGCCGAAGGTTAGCGAAATGCTCTGAATCACTACCAAACAACATTTTTGGTCTAATGGAGTAGAATGGATGTTTCGCAACTTCGGTACCCTGAAATAGTGCATTCAGGCCCGAAACACAAGTTTTGCATCGTTTTACATGCCGAAGGTTAGCGAAATGCTCCGAATCTCTCCCAAACATCATTTTTGGTCTAATGGAGTAGAATGGATGCTTCGCAACTTCGGTACCCTGAAAAAGTGCATTCAGGCCCGAAACACAAGTTTTGCATCGTTTTACATGCCGAAGGTTAGCGAAATGCTCGAAACACTCCCAAACATCATTTTGGGTCTAATGGAGTAGAATGGATGCTTCGCAACTTTGGTACTCGAAATAGTGCATTCAGTCCCGAAACACAAGTTTTGCATCGTTTTACATGCCGAAGGTTAGCGAAATGCTCCGAATCACTCCCAAACATCATTTTGGGTCTAATGGAGTAGAATGGATGCTTCGCAACTTCGTTGTACCCTGAAATAGTGCATTAGGCCCGAAACACAAGTTTTGCATCGTTTTACATGCCGAAGGTTAGCGAAATGCTCGAAACACTCCCAAACATCATTTTGGGTCTAATGGAGTAGAATGGATGCTTCGCAACTTCGGTACCCCCGAAATAGTGCATACAGGCCCGAAACACAAGTTTTGCATCGTTTTACATGCCGAAGGTTAGCGAAATGCTCTGAAACACTGCCAAACATCATTTTGGGTCTTATGGAGTAGAATGGATGCTTCGCAACTTCGGTACCCTGAAATAGTGCATACAGGCCCGAAACACAAGTTTAGCATCTTTTTACATGACGAATGTTAATGAAATGCTCTGAAACACTCCCAAACATCATTTTGGTTCTAATGGAGTAGAATGGATGCTTCGCAACTTCGGTACCCTAAAATAGTGCATTCAGGCCCGAAACACAAGTTTTGCATCATTTTACATGCCGAAGGTTAGCGAAATGCTCTGAAACACTCCCAAACATCATTTTCGGTCCAATGGAGTAGAATGGATGATTCGCCACTTCGGTACTCTGAGTTAGTGCATTGAGGCCCGAAACACAAGTTTTGCATCGTTTTACATGCCGAAGGTTAGCGAAATGCTCTGAAACACTCCCAAACATCATTTTGGGTCTTATGGAGTAGAATGGATGCTTCGCAACTTCGGTACCCTGAATTAGTGCATTCAAGCCCGAAACACAAGTTTTGCATCGTTTTACATGCCGAAGGTTAGCGAAATGCTCCGTCACTCCCAAACATCATTTTGGGTCTAATGGAGTAGAATGGATGCTTCGCAACTTCGTTGCCCTAAAGTAGTGCTTTTAGGCCCGAAACACAAGTTTTGCATCTTTTTACATGCCAAATGTTAGCGAAATGCTCTGAAACACTCCCAAACATCATTTTGGGTCTAATGGAGTAGAATGGATGCTTCGCAACTTCGGTACCCTGAAATAGTGCATTCAGGCCCGAAACACAAGTTTTGCATCATTTACATGCCGAAGGTTAGCGAAATGTTCTGAAACACTCCCAAACATCATTTTGGGTCTAATGGAGTAGAATGGATGCTTCGCAACTTCGGTACCTGAATTAGTGCATTCAGGCCCGAAGCACAAGTTTTGCATCGTTTTACATGCCGAAGGTTTGCGAAATGCTCCGAAACACTCCCAAACATCATTTTGGGTCTAACGGAGTAGAATGGATGCTTCACAACTTCGGTACCCTGAAAGTAGTGCATTCAGGCCCGAAACACAAGTTTTGCATCGTTTTACATGCCGAAGGTTAGCGAAATGTTCCGAAAGACTCCCAAACGTCATTTTGGGTCTAATGGAGTAGAATGGATGCTTCGCAACTTCGGTACTTGAATTAGTGCATTCAGGCCCGAAACACAAGTTTTGCATCGTTTTACATGCCGGAGGTTAGCGAAATGCTCCGAAACACTCCCAAACATCATTTTGGGTCTTATGGAGTAGAATGGATGCTTCGCAACTTCGGTACCCGAAATAGTGCATTCAGGCCCGAAACACAAGTTTTGCATCTTTTTACATGCCGAAGGTTAGCGAAATGCTCCGAAACACTCCCAAACATCATTTCGGTTCTAATGGAGTAGAATGGATGCTTCGCAACTTCGGTACCCTAAAATAGTGCATTCAAGCCCGAAACACAAGTTTTGCATCATTTTACATGCCGAAGGTTAGCGAAATGTTCTGAAACACTCCCAAACATCATTTTGGGTCTAATGGAGTAGAATGGATGCTTCGCAACTTCGGTACTTGAATTAGTGCATTCAGGCCCGAAACACAAGTTTTGCATCGTTTTACATGCCGAAGCTTAGCGAAATACTCCGAAACACTCCCAAACATCATTTTGGGTCTAATGGAGTAGATGGATGCTTCGCAACTTCGGTACCTGAATTAGTGCATTCAAGCCCGAAACACAAGTTTTGCATCGTTTTACATGCCGGAGGTTAGCGAAATGCTCCGAATCACTCCCAAACATCATTTTTGGTCTAATGGAGTAGAATGGATGCTTCGCAACTTCGGTACCCGAAATAGTGCATTCAAGGCCCGAAACACAAGTTTTGCATCGTTTTACATGTCAAAGGTTAGCGAAATGCTTTGAAACACTCCCAAACATCATTTTGAGTCTAATGGAGTAGAATGTATGCTTCGCAACTTCGGTACCCGGAAATAGTGCATTCATGCCCGAAACACAAGTTTTGCATCGTTTTACATGCCGAAGGTTAGCGAAATGCTCCGAATCACTCCCAAACATCATTTTGGGTCTAATGGCGTAGAATGGATGCTTCGCAACTTTGTTGCCCTAAAATAGGTCATTCAGGCCCGAAACACAAGTTTTGCATTGTTTTACATGACGAAGGTTAGTGAAATGCTCTGAAACACTCCCATACATCATTTTGGGTCTAGTGGAGTAGAATGTATGCTTTGCAACTTTGGTACTCGAAATAGTGCATTCAGGCCCGAAACACAAGTTTTGCATCGTTTTACATGCCGAAGGTTAGCGAAATGCTCTCACTCCCAAACATCATTTTGGGTCTAATGGAGTAGAATGGATGCTTCGCAACTTCGGTACCCGACATAGTGCATTGAGGCCCGAAACACTAGTTTTGCATCGTTTTACATGCCGAAGGTTAGCGAAATGCTCCGAATCACTCCCAAACATCATTTTGGGTCTAATGGAGTAGAATGGATGCTTCGCAACTTCGGTACCCTGAATTAGTGCATTCAAGCCCGAAACACAAGTTTTGCATCGTTTTACATGCCGAAGGTTAGCGAAATGCTCTGAAACACTCCCAAACATCATTTTGGGTCTAATGGAGTAGAATGGATGCTTCGCAACTTCGGTACCCTGAAATAGTGCATTCAGGCCCGAAACACAAGTTTTGCATCGTTTCACATGCCGAAGTTTAGCGAAATGCTCTGAAACACTCCCAAACATCATTTTGGGTCTAATGGAGTAGAATGGATGCTTCGCAACTTCGGTACCCTGAAATAGTGCATTCAGGCCCGAAACACAAGTTTTGCATCGTTTTACATGCCGAAGGTTATAGAAATGCTCTGAAACACTGCCAAACATCATTTTGGGTCTTATGGAGTAGAATGGATGCTTCGCAACTTCGGTACCCTGAATTAGTGCATTCAGGCCCGAAACACAGGTTTTGCATCGTTTTACATGCCGAAGGTTAGCGAAATGCTCTGAAACACTCCCAAACATCATTTTGGGTCTAATGGAGTAGAATGGATGCTTCGCAACTTCGGTACCCTGAAATAGTGCATTCAGGCCCGAAACACAAGTTTTGCATCGTTTCACATGCCGAAGGTTAGCGAAATGCTCTGAAACACTACCAAACATCATTTTGGGTCTTATGGAGTAGAATGGATGCTTCGCAACTTCGGTACCCTGAAATAGTGCATACAGGCCCGAAACACAAGTTTAGCATCGTTTTACATGCCGAAGGTTAGCGAAATGCTGCGAAACACTCCCAAACATCATTTTGGGTCTTATGGAGTAGAATGGATGCTTCGCAACTTCGGTATCCTGAAATAGTGCATTCAGGCCCGAAACACAAGTTTTGCATCGTTTTACATGCCGAAGGTTAGCGAAATGCTCCGTATCACTCCCAAACATGATTTTGGGTCTAATGGAGTAGAATGGAAGCTTCGCAACTTTGTTGCCCTAAAATAGTGCTTTTAGGCCCGAAACACAAGTTTTGCATCGTTTTACATGCCGAATGTTAGCGACATGCTCCGAAACACTGCCAAACATCATTTTGGGTCTAATGGAGTAGAATGGATGCTTCGCAACTTTGGTACTCCGAAATAGTGCTTTTAGGCCCGAAACACAAGTTTTGCATCTTTTTACATGCCGAATGTTAGCGAAATGCTCTGAAACACTCCCAAACATCATTTTGGGTCTAATGGAGTAGAATGGATGCTTCGCAACTTCGGTACCCTGAATTAGTGCATTCAGGCCCGAAACACAAGTTTTGCATCGTTTTACATGCCGAAGGTTAGCGAAGTGCTCTGAAACACTCCCATACATCATTTTGGGTCTAGTGGAGTAGAATGTATGCTTTGCAACTTTGGTACCCTGAAATAGGGCATACAAGCCCGAAACACAAGTTTTGCATAGTCTTACATGCCGAAGGTTAGCGAAATGCTCTGAAACACTACCAAACATCATTTTGGGTCTTATGGAGTAGAATGGATGCTTCGCAACTTCGGTACCCTGAAATAGTGCATTCAAGCCCGAAAAACAAGTTTTGCATCGTTTTACATGCCGAAGGTTAGCGAAATGTTCTGAAACACTGCCAAACATCATTTTCGGTCCAATGGAGTAGAATGGATGATTCGCCACTTCGGTACTCTGAGTTAGTGCATTCAGGCCCGAAATACAAGTTTTGCATCGTTTTACATGCCGAAGGTTAGCGAAATGCTCTGAAACACTCCCAAACATCATTTTGGGTCTTATGGAGTAGAATGGATGCTTCGCAACTTCGGTACCTTGAATTAGTGCATTCAAGCCCGAAACACAAGTTTTGCATCATTTTACATGCCGAAGGTTAGCGAAATGTTCCGAAACACTCCCAAACATTATTTTGGGTCTAATGTAGTAGAATGGATGCTACGCAACTTCGGTACCCCGAAATAGTGCATACAGGCCCGAAACACAAGTTTTGCATCATTTTAGATGCCGAAGGTTAGCGAAATGTTCCGAAAGACTCCCAAACATCATTTTGGGTCTAATGGAGTAGAATAGATGCTTCGCAGCTTCGGTACTCTGAAATAGTGCATTCAGGCCCGAAACACAAGTTTTGCATCGTTTTACATGCCGGAGGTTAGCGAAATGCTCCGAATCACTCCCAAACATCATTTTTGGTCTAATGGAGTAGAATGGATGTTTCGCAACTTCGGTGCCCTGAAATAGTGCATTCAAGCCCGAAACACAAGTTTTGCATCGTTTTACATGCCGAAGGTTAGCGAAATGCTCGAAACACTCCCAAACATCATTTTGGGTCTAATGGAGTAGAATGGATGCTTCGCAACTTTGGTACCCGAATAGTGCATTCAAGCCCGAAACACAAGTTTTGCTTCGTTTTACATGCCGAAGGTTAGCGAAATGCTCTGAAACACTCCCAAACATCATTTTGGGTCTAATGGAGTAGAATGGATGCTTCGCAACTTCGGTACCCGAAATAGTGCATTCGGGCCCGAAACACAAGTTTTGCATCGTTTTACATGCCGAAGGCTAGCGAAATGCTCCGAATCACTCCCAAACATCATTTTGGGTCTAATGGAGTAGAATGGATGCTTCGCAACTTCGGTACCCTGAAATAGTGCATACAGGCCCGAAACACAAGTTTTGCATCGTTTTACATGTCGAAGGTTAGCGAAATGCTCTGAAACACTCCCAAACATCATTTTGGGTCTAATGGAGTAGAAGGGATGATTCGCAACTTCGGTACCCGGAAATAGTGCATTCATGCCCGAAACACAAGTTTGCATCGTTTTACATGCCGAAGGTTAGCGAAATGCTCCGAATCACTCCCAAACATCATTTCGGGTCTAATGGACTAGAATGGATGCTTCGCAACTTCGTTGCCCTAAAATACTGCTTTTAGGCCCGAAACACAAGTTTTGCATCTTTTTACATGCCGAATGTTAGCGAAATGCTCTGAAACACTCCCAAACGTCATTTTGGGTCTAATGGAGTAGAATGTATGCTTCGCAACTTTGGTACTCGAAATAGTGCATTCAGGCCTGAAACACAAGTTTTGCATCGTTTTACATGCCGAAGGTTAGCGAAATGCTCCGAATCACTCCCAAACATCATTTTGGGTCTAATGGAGTAGAATGGATGCTTCGCAACTTCGTTGCCCTGAAATAGTGCTTTTAGGCCCGAAACACAAGTTTTGCATCGTTTTACATGCCGAAGGTTAGCGAAATGCTCTGAAACACTCCCAAACATCATTTTGGGTCTAATGGAGTAGAATGGATGCTTCGCAACTTCGGTACCTTGAATTAGTGCATTCAGGCCTGAAACACAAGTTTTGCATCGTTTTACAAGCCGAAGGTTAGCAAAATGCTCTAAAACACTCCATACATCATTTTGGGTCTAGTGGAGTAGAATGTTTGCTTTGCAACTTTGGTACTCTGAAATAGTGCATTCAGGCCCGAAACACAAGTTTTGCATTGTTTTACATGCCGAAGGTTAGCGAAATGCTCCGAATCACTCCCAAACATCATTTTGGGTCTAATGGAGTAGAATGGATGCTTCGCAACTTCGGTACCCTGAAATAGTGCATACAGGCCCGAAACACAAGTTTTGCATCATTTTACATGCCGAAGGTTAGCGAAATGCTCTGAAACACTCCCAAACATCATTTTCGGTCCAATGGAGTAGAATGGATGATTCGCCACTTCGGTACTCTGAGTTAGTGCATTGAGGCCCGAAACACAAGTTTTGCATCGTTTCACATGCCGAAGGTTAGCGAAATGCTCTGAAACACTGCCAAACATCATTTTGGGTCTTATGGAGTAGAATGGATGCTTCGCAACTTCGGTACCCTGAATTAGTGCATTCAGGCCCGAAACACAGGTTTTGCATCGTTTTACATGCCGAAGGTTAGCGAAATGCTCTGAAACACTACCAAACATCATTTTGGGTCTTATGGAGTAGAATGGATGCTTCGCAACTTCGGTATCCTGAAATAGTGCAATCAGGCCCGAAACACAAGTTTTGCATTGTTTTACATGCCGAAGGTTAGCGAAATGCTCTGAAACACTCCCAAACATCATTTTGGGTCTAATGGAGTAGAATGTATGCTTCGCAACTTCGGTACCCGGAAATAGTGCATTCATGCCCGAAACACAAGTTTTGCATCGTTTTACATGCCGAAGGTTAGCGAAATGCTCCGAATCACTCCCAAACATCATTTTGGGTCTAATGGAGTAGAATGGATGCTTCGCAACTTCGTTGCCCTAAAATAGTGCTTTTAGGCCCGAAACACAAGTTTTGCATCGTTTTACATGCCGAAGGTCAGCGAAATGCTCTTAAACACTCCCAAACATCATTTTGGGTCTAATGGAGTAGAATGTATGCTTCGCAACTTCGGTACCCTGAAATAGTGCATTCATGCCCGAAACACAAGTTTTGCATCGTTTTACACGCCGAAGGTTAGCGAAATGCTCTGAAACACTGCCAAACATCATTTTGGGTCTTATGGAGTAGAATGGATGCTTCGCAACTTCGGTACCCTGAAATAGTGCATTCAGGCCCGAAACACAAGTTTTGCATCGTTTTACATGTCGATGGTTAGCGAAATGCTCTGAAACACTCCCAAACATCATCTTGGGTCTAATGGAGTAGAATGTATGCTTCGCAACTTCGGTACCCGGAAATAGGGCATTCAGGCCCGAAACACAAGTTTTGCATCGTTTTACATGCCGAATGTTAGTGAAATGCTTTGAAACACTCCCAAACATCATTTTGGGTCTAATGGAGTCGAATGGATACTTTGCAACTTCGGTACCCTGAAATAGTGCATACAGGCCCGAAACACAAGTTTTGCATCGTTTTACATGCCGAAGGTTAGCTAAATGCTCTGAAACACTCCCAAACATCATTTTCGGTCCAATGGAGTAGAATGGATGATTCGCCACTTCGGTACTATGAGTTAGTGCATTGAGGCCCGAAACACAAGTTTTGCATCGTTTTACATGCCGAAGGTTAGCGAAATGCTCTGAAACACTCCCAAACATCATTTTGGGTCTTATGGAGTAGAATGGATGCTTCGCAACTTCGGTACCCTGAATTAGTGCATTCAAGCCCGAAACACAAGTTTTGCATCGTTTTACATGCCGAAGGTTAGCGAAATGCTCTGAAACACTCCCAAACATCATTTTGGGTCTAATGGAGTAGAATGGATGCTTCGCAACTTCGGTACCACGAAATAGTGCATTCAAGGCCTGAAACACAAGTTTTGCATCGATTTACATGCCGAAGGTTAGCGAAATGCTCCGAAACACTACCAAACATCATTTTGGGTCTAATGGTGTAGAATGTATGCTTCGCAACTTCGGTACTCTGAAATAGTGCATTGAAGCCTGAAACACAAGTATTGCATCGTTTTACATGACGAAGGTTAGCGAAATGCTCCGAATCACTCCCAAACATCATTTTGGGTCTAATGGAGTAGAATGGATGCTTCGCAACTTCGTTGCCCTAAAATAGTGCATTCAGGCCCGAAACACAAGTTTTGCATCATTTTACATGCCGAAGGTTAGCGAAATGCTCTGAAACACTCCCAAACATCATTTTGGGTCTAATGGAGTAGAATGTATGCTTCGCAACTTCGGTACCCTGAAATAGTGCATTCAGGCCCGAAACACAAGTTTTGCATCGTTTCACATGCCGAAGTTTAGTGAAATGCTCTGAAACACTGCCAAACATTAGTTTGGGTCTTATGGAGTAGAATGGATGCTTCGCAACGTCGGTACCCTGAATTAGTGCATTCAGGCCCGAAACACAGGTTTTGCATCGTTTTACATGCCGAAGGTTAGCGAAATGCTCTGAAACACTACCAAACATCATTTTGGGTCTTATGGAGTAGAATGGATGCTTCGCAACTTCGGTATCCTGAAATAGTGCAATCAGGCCCGAAACACAAGTTTTGCATCGTTTTACATGCCGAAGGTTAGCGAAATGCTCTGAAACACTCCCATAAATCATTTTGGGTCTAATGGAGTCGAATGTTTGCTTCGCAACTTCGGTACCCTGAAATAGTGCATTCAGGCCCGAAACACAAGTTTTGCATCGTTTTACATGCCGAAGGTTAGCGAAATGCTCCGAATCACTCCCAAACATCATTTTGGGTCTAGTTGAGTATATTGGATGCTTCGCAACTTCGTTGCCCTAAAATAGTGCATTCAGGCCCGAAACACAAGTTTTGCATCATTTTACATGCCGAAGGTTAGCGAAATGTTCCGAAAGACTCCCAAACGTCATTTTGGGTCTAATGGAGTAGAATGTATGCTTTGCAACTTCGGTACCCTGAAATAGTGCATTCAGGCCCGAAACACAAGTTTTGCATCGTTTTACATGCCGAAGGTTAGCGAAATGCTCCGAATCACTCCCAAACATCATTTTGGGTCTAGTGGAGTAGAATGGATGCTTCGCAACTTCGGTACCCTGAATTAGTGCTTTTAGGCCTGAAACACAAGTTTTGCATCTTTTACATGCCGAAGGTTAGCGAAATGCTCCGAATCACTCCCAAACATCATTTTGGGCCTAATGGAGTAGAATGGATGCTTCGCAACTTCGGTACCCTGAATTAGTGCATTCAGGCCCGAAACACAAGTTTTGCATCGTTTTACATGCCGAAGGTTAGCAAAATGCTCTAAAACACTCCATACATCATTTTGGGTCTAGTGGAGTAGAATGTTTGCTTTGCAACTTTGGTACTCTGAAATAGTGCATTCAGGCCCGAAACACAAGTTTTGCATTGTTTTACATGCCGAAGGTTAGCGAAATGCTCCGAATCACTCCCAAACATCATTTTGGGTCTAATGGAGTAGAATGGATGCTTCGCAACTTCGGTACCCTGAAATAGTTCATACAAACCCGAAACACAAGTTTTGCATCGTTTTACATGCCGAAGGTTAGCGAAATGCTCCGAAACACTCCCAAACATCATTTTGGGTCCAATGGAGTAGAATGGATGATTCGTTCGCCACTTCGGTACTTCGAGTTAGTGCATTGAGGCCCGAAACACAAGTTTTGCATCGTTTTACATGCCGAAGGTTAGCGAAATGCTGTGAAACACTCCCAAACATCATTTTGGGTCTTATGGAGTAGAATGGATGCTTCGCAACTTCGGTACTTGAATTAGTGCATTCAGGCCCGAAACACAAGTTTTGCATCGTTTTACATGCCGAAGGTTAGCGAAATGCTTCGAAACACTCCCAAACATCATTTTGGGTCTAATGGAGTAGAATGGATGCTTCGCAACTTCGGTACCCTACGAAATAGTGCATAAGGCGAAAAAAAATTTTTTATTTTTTTTAATTGGAAAGTTTTAGAAATTTTTTAAAAAAAAATCATTGTCCGAAATTAGTGCATTCGGGCCCGAAACACAAGTTTTGAATCGTTTGACATGCCGAAGGTTAGCGAAATGCTCTGAAACACTCCCAAACATCATTTTGGGTCTAATGGAGTAGAATGGATGCTTCGCAACTTCGGTACTTGAATTAGTGCATTCATGCCTGAAACACAAGTTTTGCATCGTTTTACATGCCGAAGGTTAGCGAAATGCTCCGAATCACTCCCAAACATCATTTTGGGTCTAATGGAGTAGAATGGATGCTTCGCAACTTCGTTGCCCTAAAATAGTGCATTCAGGCCCGAAACACAAGTTTTGCATCGTTTTACATGACGAAGGTTAGCGAAATGCTCTGAAACACTCCCATACATCATTTTGGGTCTAGTGGAGTAGAATGTATGCTTTGCAACTTTGGTACTCTGAAATAGTGCATTCAGGCCCGAAACAAGCGAAATGCTCCGAATCACTCCCAAACACCATTTTGGGTCTAATGGAGTAGAATGGATGCTTCGCAACTTCGGTACCCTGAATTAGTGCATTCAGGCTCGAAACACAAGTTTTGCATTGTTTTACATGCCGAAGGTTAGCGAAATGCTCCGAATCACTCCCAAACATCATTTTGGGTCTAATGGAGTAGAATGGATGCTTCGCAACTTCGGTACCCTGAATTAGTGCATTCAGGCCCGAAACACAAGTTTTGCATCGTTTTACATGCCGAATGTTAGCGAAATGCTCTGAAACACTCCCAAACATCATTTTGGGTCTAGTGTAGTAGAATGGGTGTTTCGCAACTTCGGTACACTGAAATAGTGCATTCAGGCTCGAAACACAAGTTTTGCATCGTTTTACATGCCGAAGGTTAGCGAAATGCTCTGAAACACTCCCAAACATCATTTTGGGTCTAATAGAGTAGAATGGATGCTTCGCAACTTCGGTACCCTAAAATAGTGCATACAAGCCCGAAACACAAGTTTTGCATAGTCTTACATGCCGAAGGTTAGCTAAATGCTCTGAAACACTCCCAAACATCATTTTCGGTCCAATGGAGTAGAATGGATGATTCGCCACTTCGGTACTCTGAGTTAGTGCATTGAGGCCCGAAACACAAGTTTTGCATCGTTTTACATGCCGAAGGTTAGCGAAATGCTCTGAAACACTCCCAAACATCATTTTGGGTCTTATGGAGTAGAATGGATGCTTCGCAACTTCGGTACCCTGAATTAGTGCATTCAGGCCCGAAACACAAGTTTTGCATCGTTTTACATGCCGAAGGTTAGCGAAATGCTCTGAAACACTCCCAAACATCATTTTGGGTCTAATGGAGTAGAATGGATGCTTCGCAACTTCGGTACCCTGAAATAGTGCATACATGGCCCGAAACACAAGTTTTGCATCGTTTTACATGCCGAATGTTAGCGAAATGCTCTGAAACACTCCCAAACATCATTTTGGGTCTAATGGAGTAGAATGGATGCTTCGCAACTTCGGTACCCTGAATTAGTGCATTCAGGCCCGAAACACAAGTTTTGCATCGTTTTACATGCCGAAGGTTAGCGAAATGCTCCGAATCACTCCCAAACATCATTTTGGGTCTAATGGAGTAGAATGGATGCTTCGCAACTTCGTTGCCCTAAAATAGTGCATTCAGGCCCGAAACACAAGTTTTGCATCGTTTTACATGCCGAAGGTTAGCGAAGTGCTCTGAAACACTCCCATACATCATTTTGTGTCTAGTGGAGTAGAATGTATGCTTTGCAACTTTGGTACTCTGAAATAGTGCATTCAGGCCCGAAACAAGCGAAATGCTCCGAATCACTCCCAAACACCATTTTGGGTCTAATGGAGTAGAATGGATGCTTCGCAACTTCGGTACCTTGAATTAGTGCATTCAGGCTCGAAACACAAGTTTTGCATTGTTTTACATGCCGAAGGTTAGCGAAATGCTCCGAATCACTCCCAAACATCATTTTGGGCCTAATGGAGTAGAATGGATGCTTCGCAACTTCGGTACCCTGAATTAGTGCATTCAGGCCCGAAACACAAGTTTTGCATCGTTTTACATGCCGAAGGTTAGCGAAATGCTCTGAAACACACCCATACATCATCTTGGGTCTAGTTTAGTAGAATGTATGCTTTGCAATTTTGGTACTCTGAAATAGTGCATTCAGGCTCGAAACACAAGTTTTGGATTGTTTTACATGCCGAAGGTTAGCGAAATGCTCTGAATCACTACCAAACATCATTTTGGGTCTAATGGAGTTGAATGGATGCTTCGCAACTTTGGTACCCTGAAATAGTTCAGACAGACCCGAAACACAAGTTTTGCATCGTTTTACATGCCGAAGGTTATAGAAATGCTCTGAAACACTGCAAAACATCATTTTGGGTCTTATGGAGTAGAATGGATGCTTCGCAACTTCGGTACCCTGAATTAGTGCATTCAGGCCCGAAACACAAGTTTTGCATCGTTTTACATGCCGAAGGTTAGCGAAATGCTCTGAAACACTCCCAAACATCATTTTGGGTCTTATGGAGTAGAATGGATGCTTCGCAACTTCGGTACCCTGAAATAGTGCATACTGGCCCGAAACACAAGTTTAGCATCTTTTTACATGACGAATGTTAATGAAATGCTCTGAAACACTCCCAAACATCATTTTGGGTCTAATAGAGTAGAATGGATGCTTCGCAACTTCGGTACCCTAAAATAGTGCATACAAGCCCGAAACACAAGTTTTGCATCATTTTACATGCCGAAGGTTAGCGAAATGCTCTGAAACACTCCCAAACATCATTTTCGGTCCAATGGAGTAGAATGGATGATTCGCCACTTCGGTACTCTGAGTTAGTGCATTGAGGCCCGAAACACAAGTTTTGCATCGTTTTACATGCCGAAGGTTAGCGAAATGCTCTGAAACACTCCCAAACATCATTTTGGGTCTTATGGAGTAGAATGGATGCTTCGCAACTTCGGTACCTTGAATTAGTGCATTCAAGCCCGAAACACAAGTTTTGCATCATTTTACATGCCGAAGGTTAGCGAAATGCTCCGAATCACTCCCAAACATCATTTTGGGTCTAATGGAGTAGAATGGATGCTTCGCAACTTCGTTGCCCTAAAATAGTGCATTCAGGCCCGAAACACAAGTTTTGCATCATTTTACATGCCGAAGGTTAGCGAAATGCTCTGAAACACTCCCAAACATCATTTTGGGTCTAATGGAGTAGAATGTATGCTTCGCAACTTCGGTACCCGGAAATAGTGCATTCAAGCCCGAAACACAAGTTTTGCATCGTTTTACATGCCGAAGGTTAGCGAAATGTTCTGAATCACTCCCAAACATCATTTTCGGTCCAATGGAGTAGAATGGATGATTCGCCACTTCGGTACTCTGAGTTAGTGCATTCAGGCCCGAAATACAAGTTTTGCATCGTTTTACATGCCGAAGGTTAGCGAAACGCTCTGAAACACTCCCATACATCATTTTGGGTCTTATGGAGTAGAATGGATGCTTCGCAACTTCGGTACCCTGAATTAGTGCATTCAGGCCCGAAACACAAGTTTTGCATCGTTTTACATGCCGAAGGTTAGCGAAATGCTCTGAAACACTCCCAAACATCATTTTGGGTCTTATGGAGTAGAATGGATGCTTCGCAACTTCGGTACCCTGAAATAGTGCATACAGGCCCGAAACACAAGTTTTGCATCGTTTTACATGTCAAAGGTTAGCGAAATGCTTTGAAACACTCCCAAACATCATTTTGAGTCTAATGGAGTAGAATGTATGCTTCGCAACTTCGGTACCCGGAAATAGTGCATTCATGCCCGAAACACAAGTTTTGCATCGTTTTACATGCCGAAGGTTAGCGAAATGCTCTGAAACACACCCATACATCATTTTGGGTCTAGTGGAGTACAATGTATGCTTTGCAACTTTGGTACTCTGAAATAGTGCATTCAGGCCCGAAACACAAGTTTTGCATTGTTTTACATGCCGAAGGTTAGCGAAATGCTCTGAATCACTCCCAAACATCATTTTGGGTCTAATGGAGTAGAATGGATGCTTCGCAACTTCGGTACCCTGAAATAGTGCATACAGGCCCGAAACACAAGTTTTGCATCGTTTTACATGTCGAAGGTTAGCGAAATGCTCTGAAACACTCCCAAACATCATTTTGGGTCTAATGGAGTAGAATGTATGCTTCGCAACTTCGGTACCCGGAAATAGTGCATTCATGCCCGAAACACAAGTTTTGCATCGTTTTACATGCCGAAGGTTAGCGAAATGCTCCGAATCACTCCCAAACATCATTTTGGGTCTAATGGAGTAGAATGGATGCTTCGCAACTTCGTTGCCCTAAAATAGTGCATTCAGGCCCGAAACACAAGTTTTGCATCGTTTTACATGACGAAGGTTAGCGAAATGCTCTGAAACACTCCCATACATCATTTTGGGTCTAGTGGAGTAGAATGTATGCTTTGCAACTTTGGTACTCTGAAATAGTGCATTCAGGCCCGAAACACAAGTTTTGCATTGTTTTACATGCCGAAGGTTAGCGAAATGCTCCGAATCACTCCCAAACATCATTTTGGGTCTAGTGGAGTAGAATGGATGCTTCGCAACTTCGGTACCCTGAATTAGTGCATTCAGGCTCGAAACACAAGTTTTGCATTGTTTTACATGCCGAAGGTTAGCGAAATGCTCCGAATCACTCCCAAACATCATTTTGGGCCTAATGGAGTAGAATGGATGCTTCGCAACTTCGGTACCCTGAATTAGTGCATTCAGGCCCGAAACACAAGTTTTGCATCGTTTTACATGCCGAAGGTTAGCGAAATGCTCTGAAACACACCCATACATCATTTTGGGTCTAGTGGAGTACAATGTATGCTTTGCAACTTTGGTACTCTGAAATAGTGCATTCAGGCCCGAAACACAAGTTTTGCATTGTTTTACATGCCGAAGGTTAGCGAAATGCTCTGAATCACTCCCAAACATCATTTTGGGTCTAATGGAGTAGAATGGATGCTTCGCAACTTCGGTACCCTGAAATAGTTCATACAGACCCGAAACACAAGTTTTGCATCGTTTTACATGTCGAAGGTTATAGAAATGCTCTGAAACACTGCAAAACATCATTTTGGGTCTTATGGAGTAGAATGGATGCTTCGCAACTTCGGTACCATGAATTAGTGCATTCAGGCCCGAAACACAAGTTTTGCATCGTTTTACATGCCGAAGGTTAGCGAATTTTTTTAAAAACCCCCATACATTTTTTTTGGTGTTGGGGGGGTAGTTTTTTTTTTTTTGTTTAAAAAATGGGGTGTTTTTTTCATTGTGGGTTTTTTTTTTTTGCCAGAAGATGTTGTTGAGGTCGGGCTTTTTGAATTGTGGGGGGGGAAGATTTTATTATAATAAGGGGAGATGTATTTTTAATATTTGGTTGGTTGTTTGTTTTTTTTCTCCTATTCTTTTTTAGCAACTTTTCGAAGGAATCGATTAAATACCCCCCTTCTTTTTTTGAGATTTCAATTATGTAGCCACTTGCTCAATTGCTTGAATCTCAGCTGGAGTTTCTGGAGGTCATTCTTCTAATTCTTGTCTTTGGATCTGGAACTATCCTTGCCTCAGTAGAACCTTGAGTGTTTGAATGACCTGTAATGGGTGCAACCTGTGCAATCGGCTGACTAGCCGATGGGGCTATTTGTTGTGTATTCAACTGACTTGAAATTGGCAATTGATTTAGGAGTGTTTGCAGCAATTGTGCAAAATCCCCTTGTGGAAACATCGGCTGCCCTGCTACTCTTTGGTTGATCGGCTGTTGAGGTAAAGATCTTGTATGAGCCACCGTATTAGCTGGGGTTAAGACAGCCTGCATTGTCATTGACTGTTAAGGCGGGGCTGTCTGCATGGGCATTCTGTGTGTTGGTTGCTGTAGTGGAGCGGTTTGCACAGGCATCTCGAGTATCGACTGCTGAGTCGATCTCAGAGGTGGCGTAAGATCTGGCCTTTGAGGAATAGGAAGTCTTTTCTCTCTCGGAATGACCATGTGAGCATGAGCTGGATTAATCTTTAATCTCTCAAAAGTTTTACTCCCATGCTTGAAGTAGACACACTATTCGTTCCCCAGTCATGTGCGCAGTCCCTGGAGTACCTCTAACGTAGCTTGGTAAGACTGCGGATATTTCACTTCTGGGATTTCTTCAATCACAAAGTGATCACGAGGTAGGTCCCATCCTGCAAGTTTCCCATCGGAATCCCTCATAGCAGGATATTTATGTTGATTATGCACTGCAAGCACCTGATCCTGGACATTAGACTGTATTGGTGACGTGACGGTAGGATCTTTCTCTTTACCATCGCCACTCTAGTTCTGAATCGGCTGGACGTCCGATGAAGAGTTAGTAGCAGCTTGTGGAGATGGTGTAGCTTTCGCAGTTGGATCATCAATCGGCGGTATAGCCAATTGGCCTTGCTGGAACATTGGAGGAGTTTGTTTAGGTTGGTAATATGCATGCCCCACATATCCTCCTTCCGATCCTTTCTTGAGTGCATCAATTATGGCATTCTGAATTGTATTCGCGAATACCTTGGATTGATCAATCATTGTTTGATGCATAGACTTGGTCATCATGTCTCGAAGTCCTTCAGGATCGGCTGAGAAGGTGACTTGCTTCGGGGTTGGCAAAGGATTCTTTTTGAAAACACCTCTTTTAGTCTGACTGTATGATGCTAGACAAAGCTCTTCATAATGCTTCATATGAGCCTCGAACTCCAGTTTGTCTAAATCTTTCAGCTGATCCTTGGTGATTGGTTGAACATTCTATGGATCGACTTCTGAAAGACAATTCTTTGTAGGCTTCGTCATCGTTGACTTTTTCGGGTCCCACCAAGCGTGCCAAAAGAGTGTTGATGCGAAAATAGGACGTCACCTCTGCGTATAGCACACGTGACTCCCTGGTCTTGAAGGACCGATGCGGCGAACCAGAGAGGGGGGAGTGAATGGGAGCCGATAAAAATTCTTCTCGAAGGAGATGGAGACTCCAACAAGACGAACACGGCTTCCAACACACATCTCCGACTCACTACCCAAGTTGGCCAAACCCACGCAGCCACGGGAGTGCTACTGGACCTAGGAACCAACAAACAACCTTCCGAACCAAAACACACCAACACGCACAGTGGAAACTTGCACGGCTTGTTGCCTGTGCTGCACCGGTCAGACCGATGGCCTGCGCCGGTCAGACCGGTGACACCGGTCAGACCGGTGTCCTGCGCTGGTCAGGCCGGTGGATACAGCAGCCTCACAACAAGCGTTCCAGAGAGTCTCAGTGACTTATCTAGGCCCTGGAACAAAAACACCCCCAAAACACAACCTGCACGGAAGGAAAACTCTACAGAAAAACTTACAAGACAACTCCAAACAGACCAAGAACTGACCAGCAGCACGAAGACCCAAAGACACACGAGTCAAGTAGTTCACCCGAGACAAATCTCACAAGTGGCTCGCACCGGTCAGACCGGTCAAGAGCACCGGTCAGACCGGTGTAACCAGGGCAGCTCGGGATGAACAGCACCCGCGGGTCAACTCCTCCAAATCCAAACTTCGATCTCCCGAATCGCTCCACGAACTTGAACAAGACTTTGGGGATAGTAGGAACACCTCATGAGGAGTCCATAGTCACGATTTTGTTCACCAAAACTTGCCAAATCAAGAGGAATCAAAGAAATCCCGCCAAGAACTCCTCTAACCCTAGAACACCGAAAACTCCAAAATCGAGCCCCTTAACTCACGGATTGGGGAGGGGAAACAACGGCAAAAGAACCACGAAGGATTCACACAAATTTTCTCATCAAATCCCCAAGAGAAAGGTCCCGAAAACACACCAAGAAAACCACCAAAAAGAGGGCTCTGAAAATCACCACCAAGAACAACCGGGAGCAACACAACAAAGCCTTGAGGAACCACGCCGAATCATCTATACCTACCAAGGAGGTTCATACAAGGTCTAGTTTGCCGCCCGATCATCCAACCCTCTCACAAAATCTCACAATGAAGCTCTCAAGCTAGTCCTATGGAAATCCTAAGAAAATAGGAAGGGAAAATAGGAAAGCAAATGAACTAGGGTTCCAAGAGATGGCTGCCATCCTCTCACCTCTTGGGTTATATAGGAGGCAACCGAAAGTCTAAAATACCCTTACTTAATAACTAGGGATACAAGCCCCTCAAGGGTGGTTCTGGAAGTCTTTAGATTTTCTCCATCGGACGGATGGCCGGCGACCGCACCCTGCTTAGCCTCGACGCAAGCCATGCGATCCCGACGCGTGTCCTCCGCTTCAAAGATTCCAGACTGCGTCGTCGCACACCGGTCAGTCTGGTACCCACCGGTCAGACCGGTCAGATCCACCGGTCAGATCGGTCTGGAGCTGCTGTAGTACCGTCTTCGGTTCTCCGGTCTTAGCTTTTTGGATCAACCAAGGAACCCAGTGGTTTTCTGGTGAACCACTGGAAACCCCGCGAACTCGGTGTAGCCTCCGCCAATCGCCACTCATGACTCGGCTCCCACGTAGTCCCGGCTCGACCTTGGTTTTGAGGCTCAACCAAGAAACCGTCCATAACTTCATCTTGTTGTTCGTGCCACCATGTGGCCCACACTTGATCCCGCTGGCCACCGGGTCCCTCGAACGAAGCCTACTTGTCTTCTCCACACCTGGAGGCCTCACCGGCGACGACCTTTCGCACTTGTTCTTCACCTACACCAACACCAGTCAAGCCGCAACCTGCACCTGCAATACTTAGCCAAGAATCAGTCTACACAACGTTGTCAATCACTCATCACACAAGGAAGTGACCATCCACCGGTCCTCGAACCACACATGGTCCTCAATCTCCCCCTTGATGAGTGCATTGACAACACCCACATAAAGTAACAAGAGAGAAAATAAAAAGAAAAGAAATGAATAAATAGAAACTCCAACAAGCGATCAAAAGCCAAACAAAGGCAAAGAACAAGATTACTTGAGGAAGACAAGTCTCGGACCCCTTAGGCAAGGGTAACGACTCGACACATCCGAGACAAAACTATGCTCAAGCAAAGAGCGCAAACCACCAAACCAAAGCTCGAAAAACCACAAAGAGCTCCCCCGACACACATGCAAGCTCCCCCTGAACCAATGCACCTCCCCCTGGACGAATGCATGCAAAACACCACTTGAAACAGGGCAACTGCAACAACTCAGCCCTGACCGCTCAGACCGGTCAACACCACCGGTTAGACCGGTGTGCAACATGTGAACATGACCAACACTCTGATCGGTCAGACCAGTGACCTCGACCGGTCAGACCGGTGCACACCAGAGCCCAGAAATGGCTCGAAACCACCTAAAAACCTTCTAAATGCATTCAGCAATCCACTTCAAGCTCAAACTTCTCCCCCTTGTTGACAATGCATGAATCAAGCCAAAAATGCAAAACTTTCAACCTAGAGCTTCTCAAATAGACAAAATTCAACATAGGATGCCACATATGTCCAAATGAGCAAGTTAGATACTCTATAGCTTCATATCGATCTCAACTACATGACCATCAAGTTTCACAACCATTGGACGAAGCTAAGATGGAATTGGGCAATTTTGCGAAAAATTTACCTCTCATGAGCAAAGTCCTAAACATGACCAAAACATGTCAAAAAGGCAATGCCACACAAACTTCATGCTAGGACAACCATTCTAATCATAAAATCATCACAAACACCCACACGCACCTCATGTCATGTCAAAGCCACCGAGCCATGTGTCTACTTCTATATATGAGACTTCTCATTGGTAGACATCATACAACGATTTAGCACCCAAAGCAAAATAAATTTAGCAACTATGACATGAGAGCACATTTTCCAAGCATTTTACATTTTATTTTCAGATTCAAATTTGGTACATGAAATGTATTTGCAACAAAAAGGAACTTATGCCCCTCCACAAGATAAAGCAAGAGGGCTAAACATTCATGATGGCAAATGAGCCTTTGGCCCCATATGATCAATAAACTAGCTGTCCAACCACAAATTAAGCATAACTAAGCCACTAAAACATGTCAAGATCATATAAAGGTATTTACACATGAGAGAGCATACATGTGACGATTTTCAAAAATATAGCCATCAACCATGGATTATAATTCAAGATCATCAGGAGCTAAGCCAAACTAACCATAGCATACCAAACAAGCTCACAAAGACATAAATAGCATTCCATGGTGAACAATGTATATAGGAGAAGCTTTTCCTATCAATGCATATGATACAAAATGCATGCAATCTAAGATACAAGAAAGCCTATACATCGTGTTACATATGCCATGCCAAATGCAAGAAATGCACAAAGGAAAGCTATACATATTCTACAAAGGAGCTCCCACACAAAACTCACAAACCACCGGCTCCTCGAGGGGAGGCAGAAAGGGCTCGACACCACTGGCAAAAGAGCAAAGGAGCACAAAACTCACAAGCTCCCCCTAAACTCATGCATTAAGGCCAAAAAGCATACAAAGCTCACCTTACACACTTGAGATAGGGCAAAGAGCAAAATGAACCAAGTGGCTTGACCAAGGCCACACACTTGAATGTCACAAATTTACTTACCTTGATCATTTCTTCACAAATCACTAGTCCTTGTCCACCATCCCCGAAAGTGATGTACCTCCATGTCACCACCGGGGTATGAGGCTGGAGAACCACCCCCGATATCAGCCAAATGTTCTCCGGGCCATCCACCTGCAACTCAAAACCAAGCGGGAGAGCGAGGAAACGACTCAACACTGGGTTAGTTCCAAAAGTGGCAAACTAGTGTCGGGCCATTTCCTCGAAAGTAGGGTTAGCAACATTCATCCTACCATGTCTATCAATACAGCGATCCATCCTGTCAAACCTAGAACCACCATGGGAAGACCACTCCTGTCCCATTGGAGGGGTACGACTACCACGAAAGGGAAAGCGTGGTCCGTAGCCCTTCTGAGACTCAAAACTGTGACCTCTCCCAAACTCGTATTGATCACGAGGTGGAGAACGTCCAGCAAACTCAACACCACCATGGTAACCATTATAAGGGAACCACCCCTCACTAACCATAAGAGGACCAAAACCACGAAAAGAAAACCGTGGAATGTCCCTCCTTTCCAACTCCAAGCTACGACCCCTCCCATCCCCGTATTGAGCACGAGGGGGGGGGGAGCGCTTAGCAAACTGACCATCGACAAACTCTCTAGACCAACCACCAGAACCACGACCTCCTGAACCAAACTTAGCATCTGTATGAGCACAAAACCCAAACTGCTGCCTGTCCAGGCCTGCACCGGTCTGACCGGTGCCTCTCACCGGTCTGACCAGTGTAGCCCGGCCAGCAGCACCTCCAATAGCCTTTCGCTCTCCCCAAGTTGGAATTGTCCACACACTCGCCTTGGTCCTGGGCAACTGCTCACGAGGCTCAGGCACATCATGAGAAGGGTGGTACCTGTCCTTGTTTGCCCACTCCATAGCCATTCTCCCCTCTCTCCTTCTCTTATAGTAAAACTCTTTCTTGTGACCATCCTTTCCACAAAACTCATAATGGAAACGGATTGATCCGGGCTTAGGATTGGGGTGAGGCTCTTCACAAGGCTTCTCACTTGGTTTCTCGCTTGGTTTCTCTCTCCGTTTAAGCAACTGGTTTGGCTTGGGAGCAAACTTATCTTTGGGTGTGGATTGTGGTGGAACTGAAGCATTCCCAAATTTCCCTTCTCTCTCACCACTGCTCTCACCAGACTTATCGAATCCTAAAGCCCAACCATCAAAGTGCTTACAACTCGCAATCATCATACCAAGCTGAGGTTCCTGACTAGACAACCAACTCAGCACTTCACGCAACTTGTTGTTCTCATCCTGTAAATGGTTAACACATTGTGCAAGTTCCAGATTCTTCATAGCATGCAACTCACATGTAGAACAAGAAGTAGGAATAGGCACTTTCAAATCAGCCTCAAGCGAAACAATGCGAGAACGAAGCTCAACAATTTTCTCATGCAAACTAGGGCAAGAAGTACAAGCACCAAGCAAAGTGGGTCTAGATTGTAGCTCAGCCAACTCAACCCTAAGCACATCTAGTTCCTCACACTTGGAGGCATACTTTTCCCTAAGATCAGTCAAGTCAGCTAGGAAAACAGAGCAATCAGCACAATCAATCTCATCAGAAACAACAGGGCTAGCCTTAAGAGAATCAATTTCAAGCTTGCTATCAGCACGCTCGACCTAGCCATTGCAGCGTGGGTGCGCCATCGAGGAGTAATAAATATCGATGAGGTTATCTTGGCAGAAGTCTCAAAAGTCAGCTCATGTGAAGGTCGAGCCTAGATTTGTGATGATCCTGTTGGGGACCCCGAAGCGGTGAGTGCTATCCTCAATGAACTTCGCTGCCGCCTTCGACGTGACGCTAGCGACAGCCCGAACCTCGATCCATTTGGTGAATTTTTTCCACCGCCACGAGGATATGCTTATAGCCACCAGGGGTGGTTCTGAGGGGTCCTACCGAGTCGAGGCCCCATATAGCGAAGGCCAGGATGGAGGAATTGTCCTCAAGGCCTGAGTAGGGACGTGTTGCTACTTGGCGAAGAACCGTCATCCTTTGCATTGCCGGACTAGATCTTGCGCGTGGCCATGGTGATAGGCCAGTAGAATCCCGACCTAAAGGCCTTTCCCTCCAGGTTAGCGAAGGCCGTGTGGTTGCCGTATTGACCACCATGGATCTCTTCTAAGAGCTTGAGGCCCTCAGACCTTAGGATGCACTTCATCACCATGCCGTTGGAAGCGGACCTTCGGTAAAGCTCTATACCGATGACTACGTAATTGGCTCTGCGTCTCATGACCTTCTCATGCTCGGCCTTGCCCTTAGGGACTCGATGTTCTAGGATGTAGGCGATGATGTCAAGATGCCAGTCGTCTTCGTCGTTGATCATGAGGACGTCGCGGCTGTCTTGCGGGGGTATGTCGCCAGGCGGTGGTTCTAGGTCACTAAGGAGCTTGATCAAGACTTGCGTAGGTCTTGGAGGAACACGCGCGGCCGGGACCAGCGCATGCTTGGAACCTAGCTTGGAGAGGACGTCTGCCGCCATGTTGTTGTCACGGT
Source organism: Cenchrus americanus (assembly GCA_947561735.1). Lineage (NCBI taxonomy): Eukaryota > Viridiplantae > Streptophyta > Magnoliopsida > Poales > Poaceae > Cenchrus > Cenchrus americanus. Next base: position 142,868,694 of record OX387241.1, on the reverse strand, counting down.
AGATGTGGTGGAATTCCATACATTCGAAGTGAGCCTCGAGCTTCTGGACCTCGGCACAGTAGGCATCCATTGTGTCCTTCTTGATATTGCACATCTTGTTGACTTGGTCGATGATGACCTTGGAGTCACCGTAGGCAATAAGCCACTTAATACCTAAGGAGATGGCAATGCGTAGCCCATGAATCAGGGCCTCGTACTCAGCGTTGTTGTATGACACCTTGTAGTGGATCTGCAGGACGTACTTCAGGTGATCGCCTTGAGGGAGATGAAGAGTACGCATGCTCGCGCTACTTCGAGGTTCAGGGAACCATCAAAGTACATCTTCCAGTGCTTAGGTTTTTCAGTCGACAGAGGTTGTTGGGTCTCTGTCCACTCAGAGATGAAGTCTACGATGATTTGCGACTTGAGGGCCTGTCGTGGACAGAACTTGAGGTTGAACTCGCCTAGCTCGATTGACCACTTGACGATGCGTCCTGTGGTGTTGCGGCTGCGTAGGATCTCTCCCAGCGGGATGCTCGAGACGACCTTGATCTTATGCGCCTGGAAATCTTTTCGGGGTCCATGCGAATATGTCCATGTTATCCCGCATGAAACTGGTGCATGTGAGTTCCTATTTCTCCCCGAGGTTGTCACCAATGAGCACCGTCTTCTCTGGGTTGGACAGGCCGAGGCAGATCTTCTTCATTGATGGTGTGGCGTCCAAGACGGTGTCGGTGTGTTGCTGCTTTGAGACGGTTAGGTCACTCGGAGAAACCTTTGCGGCCTCAGTGACCATGACAACCGAGGTGTCGACGCAGGTGTTCGTCATGGCGATGTCGAGGTCCTCATTGTCGCACTTGGACGAGACTATGAGGTCACCATAGACGAAGAGGACGTCGTTTGGAACCGGCATCTTCAACACCCAGTAGGTGTAGTGTAGGATGGCCATAAACCTGGCCACATGGGGCGACTTATGATGGCATGGTAGGAGGACTTGACGTCTTCTCTGATTGTTTGCGAGGCCTCGATGCAAGGGGCATCCTCTTCTGTTTCAGTTGCTTGCGAAGTGGGCGCAGGCTCAGGCGACCTTGGTAGGGGCGGCCGCCAATGCCCACACGGAGACAGCCGCTGCTCACGAGGCTTCGTTGCAGGCCAAGGTCGAAGCCGCACAGGAAGTCAAGCATGTGAAGGACACCCTGGCTCGTCAGGCAGAAAAGGAGGTGAACTCCTTAAAGAAGAAACTGGAGGCTGCCCAGCATAAAGCAAAGGATGTCGCGGACAACCTCCAGGCCATCGTTGATGGTACGCTTGTTTGGGCACTGGGTGTTGTCTTCTTGTCTCCATAGGTCTTTTCATAATTTCGACCTTTCATGTGTCCAGGCGCCAAAGAGTCAGAGGACGCCATGAAGAAGGAGCTTGCAGAGACCAAGGACCATGTGAAGGTCCTCAAGGAAAGGACCGCGGAGGTCCAGAAAGGTGAGCGACCCCTTCTTCCCATGGTTTTTGTCCGTTGTTGTACTGAGAGTGTACGTGAATTTTCTCTTGTTTATGCAGGTCTGGAGAAGCAGCTAACCGACCTCAGGGAGGCTGCCTAGTACTTGATGGACATCTACGTCCCTCAGGAGGAGGGAGCAAAGCAAAAGGAGCAGGTTAACCGCCTGGACGAGGCTGAAGTTCAGATGAAGACCTTGCTGCTAGACACCAGCAAGCTCGCTGCTGCTGCGACATTGGCAACAGTGAAGTACCATGAGCCGTCGTTCGACCTACAAAAGGTAGCAGAGGACGTCAACTTGTCCGAGTTGGTGAACCGCGAAGACATCTAGGCTGGCGCGAAGGAGGTCATCAAGAAGTTCGACATCTGAAAGACAATGTTTAAGCTGTATTAGAGTGTAGATGCAGGTTTAGGCCTAGGGCCTATTAATGTGAAAAGACTCTTGCCGTAATAAAGACAAGCAGCTTTAATTAAAGTACGCATCCCATTTGAATAGAGAAAGCGCTCATTATGTAAGCTCAAAAGTAACGAAATTGCGAAGTGTGCCCTCCGCTAATCCAACTCACTGGAGGAACGACTTACCGACTGTACAACTCAGCGTGGAGGCTTAGGTACAGCTGGCGCGCGGAGGAGGGTCTTGGACCCTAGGTCTCACAATCAAGTAACTTAGGAACATGCACAAAGAGAGTAAGGGCTACGCAGAGGGGGAACGCGTGAACACTTAGAACATAAGAAACCCCTTAAGGTTGCGAGACCCTTAGGTTGGCGAAGTCAAGTCCCCGAGTGTTTCGAGGGGGGGGGGAGGGCATACAGAACATAAAGTAAAGGGAGACCCGGGTGCAGGTCGACAGGAGAGCTGCTGAGGGGAATCTCAATTTTATTGACCGGAAATTACAAAGACGGAGAGTACATAGCTTTAATTTTGGTACAGATCTTCTAAGGATAGAAGCGACATAGGTGCTCGATGTTCCAGATGTTCGTGACACCCTGGGCATTGGAACGGTCGAGGTCGCGGTGAAGGAACCGAAGCAGATCTCCACGGGGTTGGCGAGGATGGCCGCCATGCTTGTCGGGAAGACGACACCAGATTGGGCCACCATTCTACACAACAAGTTCCCGATCTCCCCTACCTGGCGCACCGACTGTTAGGGGGTGAGACCTGGACAGATCCGCAAGGGGGCAACCCATGCGGTTGTAGGTTAATTGGAGGGGATCCAGAATTAAGTGCATAGGTGATAGTTCATGTGTGGAACTCGGAACACGACAAGAATGGTAATGAACACAAGGGTTTAGACTGGTTCGGGCCTCCGGAGAGTGAAGCCCTACATCCAGTATGGGGTGGAGTTATGCGTGGAAGGGAAGTCCCCTGGAATGGAGCTCTAGACTGCCTTATATGGTCAACGGGCTAGGGCTTCCATTTGAGGTCGGACAACTCCCTCCTCGGGGTCAGTTACAAATTAGGAAGGCCACCAGCCTTGATTACAGGGTGAATCCCGCGATCTGCAGAGCCACTAGCGGTGCTAAGCCGCGAACTAGTAGCTCGCCTTGCGCTCTAACCCTGGCGGATGCTCCGGGATCTGGATATGGTCTTCCAGGGTCTTCCTTGGTCGTCGGGGTTGTGGATAAGGTCTTCAGGGACACTTGCAGGTCGGTGGGGCTTCTAGCAGGTCGGGTCCACTTGGCAAGGACCTCTAGGACCTTGACCAGTGGGGACATATGGGTACCCATGTATCTCAAGCCTCCGATCGATGTGTAGGCATAGCGGCCGAGACGAGGTCATGTCGAGGTGAGGCAAAGTCCCGACGTCGTCATGGTCACATAGGGTGCATGGTGATCTAAAGAAGAAAGAAAACCCCTTCAGCACACACGAAGTCGAATATCAAGCTCTTGGAACGTAGGTCTAGGAGGTCAAAGGGAAGGCAAGGCATTGTCTTTGAAGAACCACCGACCTGACCTGAGTCAAGCAATCAGGGAGAGATCATTGTGACCTTGAAGAAGGTCTTTCTGCGACTGATGGTAGGTCGAGTGAAGAAGTGATGGAAGCGGGCTTCCAGTTGGTCTTCGCGACGTAAAAAGAGAGGGCGTCGCGAGACGCACTCATGGAGCAGCTCCGAGCAGTACAACGACCAGGGTGGTCGTGTTGGTGCTCGAAGAATAAAGAAGTAGAGAACCTAGAGCCTTATGTTCCCCGTGAGATGCCCGGACGGTCAGATCATGATAAAACACCTGGAATCTTTGGGCAGAACACGAGACACCAGTAGTTATCGTATCTTGCGCCCCGAGAGCACTGTACGATCACAAACCCTGCCTCCAGGTAGAGCTGCAGTTACTGCCCACATAAGACAAGCGCAGTCACGAAGTTGCCACATGGGGACAGGCGCGCCAATGCATCCACAAGTGAACAGGAACCTCGTGGTTCACGTGGTAATAGTGACTGGATAGGGACTCCACACCAGCTGAGTTGCAGATCGGATCCAAGGCCAAGCTCTGCAGCTATAAATAGGCAACCACGGAGCTCGCCATGTTAACCAAACAAAGGAACCATGACGAAACAGCTTAGTAATTTTTTGGTGCCTTTGGCTTGTATTTGTCCACCAGAGCGTAGCGCTAGGTTACTAGCCTCTCGAGCTAGAAGAATACTTGCAAAGTTAGGGGAACTCCATGAGCCGCTTCACCCGTGCCCAGTGAGGAATCCAGGTGCAGCATGGGGCAGTACATGCCTTGACAGGTCTTGTGAGTGGAGGCACGAGGTGATGCTGGAGATCGTCATGCTGCATCAAGGAAGGCCCGAGGCGATGCTAGCTCAATTTTGAATCTTGTGGGGGAACCCAAACGTCAGTGTGGGTGCCACAGGAAAGCTTCTAGGACTAGAGTAGAGGTGGTTGTGTAGGAGCCGCGACCATTACAGCGGTGGAAGTCTCCAAATAGCTCCTGGAGCTAGAAGAAAGCTTGCTACGCGCTTCATCAGTCTAGGTTGCATCTTAGGCACCATGTAAGATAGATCAAGACATTTAATATGTTTGCAACTTGTAATTGGCCATGGGCCATAGTCTTTTGTAGCTTTCGAAGCTTTTACAAACATGTTTTCATGGCAAACGATGAGTCTCAAGTGTTATGTAGAGGCATTTGGATAGGAATGGCATGGCCAAGGTCCCAGCAAGGCTATGAAAGCACGCTGACCTTTAGAAGGTCATAACAATCGACGAAAAGACCCGTGCCGACCTAAGCCAACACGGTCATTGTGTGGTGACACAACGCAGGGTGTCAACATGAGGGCTATAGGTCTTGATCGACCTAGAAGGCAGCGGGGCCTTAGTGAGGAGCTGCAATTAAGGCCAAGAGGTCGCCAACGAGCAGTAGAGCCTTTAAGTGTGGGGCCGTTGATAGAATTGGCTGTTGTAGGTTGAAGCAACCTAGAAGGCATATAAGCAGCTTGTCCTAGGAGACATCGTGTGAGCCCGCCATTCGTAGGTTGAGGTGACCTAGGAGCCTGTCGGGCTTTTAATGACCTCAAGGAGGTGGTGGAGCTGGCCCATTAGTCGTCTGTGGGCTGTGGTGACCTTGAACTTGTCATCATAGGTATCATATTTAGGGGGCTTATTTGTGGGGCATAACGAGTCCATGGCCATCGGGTGTCAACCAAAGGCCAACAGACGCAGATTCCCGTATGGGACTAGCCGTTACTGCCTTTTTTCCATTGGGCTGAAAGAGCCGTTGAGACATAGATCCACGGGGGCGCAGATCTGTTGGGTTGTCGTGGATTCCGCTGGAGAGACGTTAGGCGCAACGGCCCATAACACCGTTGGGGCCCAACTATAAAAGGCCGATATGTAATAAACAAGCATGCATAGGCCCAAAGCACTAGTCTACCGCATGTCTAGGTACTTTAAAACCCGTCAAGCGTGATGCCAAACAAATCTATCCACCGCATGATACAACTTGTTTGAAAAACACACCACTAACCACAAATAGATCTATCCACCGCATGATACAATCTAAATATGGAAAGCTAAAAGCATACGATGTTTAAAGCATAACTTATAAACACGTTTCACTCGTGAAAGCATAACCGAATGCGGCTGAATAGCCGAATCGGAGTCCATGAAGACGGAACAAACATTACCAAAGAAGATAAATCTATCAGATTGAATCGAAATCTAATCCACCGGATGATTAGCTCCAAAACAACCCAAAAACCTGCATCTACCGCGTGATACCCAGTTCTTTCAAGATTTATACAAGATTTGACAAGCTTGAACCAGCAACACGTAACAACCTAGATCGATTCGGTTTCGGCTATTAGGGAACATGTGATCCACGTGCTATTTAAGCCAAGGATACGAACTCGAATCGCATAAGGATCAACAAGAGAGATAAAGCCGATTCAAACCAATCTAGATTGGGCAAAGAGGTGTTACATGAATTTAAACATAAAGTAAAACTCAAAGCAACACGGGGTAACTTAATGAATCTAATGAATTTTGCCAAAATCCAATAGAGCCGATAATTAGCTCCAAGCTAGATCTTAGCCCACCGCATGGCTCATGATCTAACAAGAAACCCTCTTGAACCACACTTAAATCTACCGCATGATACTAAGCATGGTAACAAGACTACTTGCATCACGATCTAAATCCACCGCATGATACTAGACATGATACAAGGTTGCCGGTACTTACGGAGGTCGACGGATCGATGAACCATCTCGAAGAACTCGACGACACGACAAAGGAGTCAAGGGTTTGGCGTAAAGCTGGTTTGTTATGAGAATGTTTCGATTACCATTACATACATCCAGGGTCTATATTTATACCCTGTCACGGCATGACTTCGAATGGACTACGAGCACAATATTTGATACCTAATTTATCTCTAAGTGCAATCGCTTATCCATCCATTCGTCCCTTCCGTTCGGGCCACGTCATCACGCAATCCCGCAAAATAAGCGAAAACAGACTTCCTGCCGAACGGAAGCAAATTGCCGACCGCGGGCTCCTTTGCCGAATCTTTCTGAAGAAACCTTCCTTCTTTCGGACGGATTTTTTCACCGAGTTGGACCCACAAATCAGACTCCTTCCTGTACCAAATTTTGGTGTTAACATATGCCCCTTCAATTACGGGATAAAAGTGATTTTATTCCGGAATTGACTCCAGTCACCAACGTCTTCAAATTGAATCCGTTCAACACCTAATCTCCCTCTTCGCAATCTATCGGAGCCTCCGTCCAGATCCAAACCCTAGGTCATCTTTTCCCCAAGTTCAAATCCCCAATGGCAGGTCAAAATCAAGCTGCTCAGGTAAATCCCATCCCCATAAGCTTCATTCGGCATTATCTTTTCGGTTTTACCTCAGATTTCTCCTCCGCCTTGTCTCAACAGGAGCTTTCTACCAAGCTTTTGATTCTCACGGAGGCCAATTCGACGTCTTACTTCCTCGGTCCTGTGGGAATTTCTGACCCTCGCGAGTTTATCGCAGCCGAATCCCAAAGAGTTCCTTTCAAAGCGGCTTTAACTAAGCCCTCTCTGTGGCAGGATGCTTTCAAGAACTGGCCCTTACCCCCAATTGCGGGCTGGAGAAACTGGTACAAAAGGGTGCTTGCAGATAATAGTGTCAAGACCCAAACTTGGGAAAGTCTCCGTATTGCTCAATGTTTGGAGCTTTCTTTGGCCGAGACCCCAAAAAATGAAGATCTTTTGATAGCAGCCTGTCATTGTTGGTCAAACGGCATCAATGCCTTCCTGTTTGGTCATGGCCCAATGTCCCCAACCCTGGCCGATGTATACATGATTACCGGCCTTGATGTTTCAGGATCCGTGTACCCCTGGGACTTCAAAGGTTCTACAAGACAAACAGGAGTGAAGCCAGGAAGTGGATATAAATTTTATATCTAGAATCACATGAAAGATGGCCCCCTGGGTGAAGTGAATACAGGGCATTCCTGAACATGTGGTTGTGCAGGTTTATTTTCTGTGGTAAAGCCAATGAACCCACTCTGAATCATATTGTAATGGCTACACAATTAGCTGGTGGTAAGCGCATTCCCCTTGGAAAATACCTTCTGGGTAGTGTGTATCATATGCTTCATCAGACTATCACCCAAATGCATACTGGCCAGAAGATACTATGTGTCAACGGCCCTTGGTGGTTCGTACAGATGTCGTTGCAACTGCACATGCACTAGATTGTTGGCATTGACCTCAACAACCGATTCTTCCCTTCATCCAGCTATAATGAAGGGGAAACTCAAGTCACCAGAGGATGCCAAACCTATGGAGAGGCTGCTTCAACTGTTTCCATTAATCAGAATGTCAGCCAGCTTTTCGAGCTCTTCTTCAGAGGTTTCCCTGACCCTCTTTGGCTTCCTTACTTGGACAATGATAATTTAACTCTCCCCTGTGAGTTCTCCTTTGAAGCTAGATGCCAAGATGGAAGGTTTATAGAAATCTTCAATATCTTCATCCATCCATGCCCTTTACCAGCTGAATTTTGTGGAGGGAGGTAAAATCACAGCACTTATGAATACTATCAGCCAAATATGGTGGCCCGACAGCTTGGATGTGGCCAGATGCCCCGAAGACTATTCCTGCATGAATTCCTCAAACCCAGAGAGGTAATCAAGGAAAATATGCAATCCAGAAGGGTCTTTGAGTATGAATGCAGTCCAACTATTTACACCTGGCCTTTCACACCCACAACAATAACTCATCCCACCTTCAACTCTTGGTGGCAAGAATTTCACGACCATATTTTCAGTGAGCCAGTGCACTCATTTTGTTTAGAGCTGATGCCTGATTCTCATCCAACTTCAGAGGTAACATAATTGTCTTTCTCTTCAGATTACACATTTCTTTTACTAAACATGATCTTGACCATTCTCTGCAGAACACAGTGCCTGCCCCTCGAGCTAGGACAATTGCTTATAATGCAGTATACCCAATCTCAGCACTGGGATTTAAATCCCCAACTTTGGCTCAACTGATGGCCAGATATGCCACAATGGACCCAATCCTCTTCAGTGCTACTGCCGACAAGAGAAAAGGCCTGTCCCTGATTGCACCTCCAGCTGCCAAGAGGAAAAGAACCACCAAGAAAGTCCCTGTTGAGGTAAAATTTCCTCTCTCTTGATCACAAGATTACTCTTACTCTGACAAATTTCATCTTGTGTAATTTCAGACTAGAATCCAGCAGACTTGAGCTTCAGAACCTACCAATGCTCCATCTACCAGAAATGAACCGTTCAGTCCAACCAGAGACTTCAAGTCCTTTAAGGGTTCAATCCCCTATTGGTCAGGCAGAAACCCCAACCTTAACAGAGGTAAATCCACCTCCTCTTCAGCCAGAAGCTTCGGATATCCGCCGGAGACCGCACCAAAGACCCTCTCAAACAGAAGCCTCAACTTTGCCAAGAACTCCTCAGACTCCTCTTTCACCAGTGGCTCAAGAAATCCCCCCTGAAACTGAACAAAACCTTGCCCCAGCTCAGGAAGTCAGGCATGAGGTAAGCACCTGCACTTAACTCTGTTATCTTCTTTATTTTCTAATGAACCACTCCTGATTCGGCAATGTTACCCTTTCAGGATCAAACTCCATCATCATCAAGCCCATTAGTGGAGAATAATCCAGCTGCCGAAACAAGAGAAGGAGGAACTCAGGCCCTATCAGAGGAAATCCAAGCAAGGCTCAAAGAAATCTTTGCCTGGCTGCAGAAGGATGCTCGAGACCAAATCAGAGATATCGATTATTTCGAAGGAATGCTTGGGCCCATCAGCCAAAAACTCCCTGAGGACATCAAGACTTCATTGGAACCCATCTCTGGTCTAGATATTCATTATGTGGCCATAAGGAGAGCCCTGAGGAATGTGTCTACCCGACCAGTTGTTGAGCAAAAGAAAGCTAAAGCTGAACAAGCTGCGAAGGGAGCACAATCCCAAACTGAGAATCACAAGGGAATGCTGGCCAATCTGCAAGCTGCTTGTGAATTGAAAATCGCCAGAAAGGCTGCATTGGAGGCAGAGCTGAAAAACTTATCAGCTAAAATAGAAGCTGCCAACAAGAAAATAGCCGAACTTCCTGGACTGATAGAGAAGACCCAAGAGGAAGCATCATCGGCCATAGCTGAAGTGAATCAATACGATGCAGAACTCACCGTCCTGTCCAATGCCCAGAAAGATTACCAAGAACGGATGGAGAACATCCACCAAACAACATCAAATGCCTCCACTGTAATCGCAAATTATTTAAACATTTAGCCGCACTGAGCAATGTGTAACCAAATTGACCATTCTCGTAACATTTGCCTTTTATAAATTCGCTTTCCTTTTCTTTGCATGACTTCGATTGCAACTCCGAACGATCCATTCGGTAATTAGTAGTCAATTAGTGCCACATCCGAACGGCACCTCATTTGCAACTTAGCCGAGCCAGTCAACCGAATATGACTCAGCTTTGAATTCCAAACGACCCGATGGCGAATCGGCCAAGGAAACCTCTCCACCTTCCAATTTTTTCGGGATACGTGCCACGATCTGAGGCCACGATCTCTTTCACCAGGCCTATAAATAAAACCGTAGGTGCCCCCAGCTCTTTACAAGCCTTTAGCCTTCAAATCTTCTCCAACCTCAAGCTTTCTTTTCCCAATCACCAGCGCAAGCCCAAGAACCATGGCGGGGAGTAACAACAGGCGCCATGCCGCCGACGAGGCGGAAGGGAGCCGCGCCAGCGCGCGTCGGAGGCAATCATCGCCATCTTCTCTTCATCACTTGTCCTAGATTTCCCTTTGTTTCTGACGATCCTTTCTGTTTCAGGCTTATTCAATGGAACCCGTCCTCTGCGCCGGCCAATCAGCCTCTGCCGGACGACTCCTCGGAATCAGACCACTACTCCCCCGTGCCCTACGGGGAACTTGACGCTCTCCGCTTCAAAGCGGAGCTTGAGGTGGCCCAGCGCGAGTTGGAAGACATCTCCAAGAAGGCTGGCATAGCCGAACTGGAGTGGGAGGACCAGCGCGCAAGTGTACCGCCGGCAACCATCGACGGTACGGCCCTGGAACCGCTCCCAAATCCAATCTGGCTTTTGATACTAATCACCATCACCTTGCACTTTGCAGCCCGTGACGCCGAGCTCAACCAGCTGAAAATGCTGGTGGAGCAATTGGCTGATAAGGTGAACGCCCGCGGAGACACGCCGGCGGAACGCCTTGCCGCGGTGGAGAACCGTGCGGACGAGGTGGCTACCCACGGCATCCGCCTGGGCACCACTTTGGGCCTGGCCGCCATGGCAACGCACACCGGCGTCGACTACTCTACCCGGCCGCGCGGCTTCCAGGGCGGCGCGCCAGAAGACATCGACGAGAACGAGGTCATCTTGGAGCGCCTCGACGGCCATGGCGACGCCATTGCCGAACTCACTCATCCACAGTCTGTGCTAAACAGGCTATTTGACTAGATTGTACTAGGGATGTTTGATTTTCAGCAATAAATAAAGAACTTTCAATTCCCATGCTTGTACTGTGATGATTCCTCCGTGTTTGCAACTGCGAGCCTTATTTTCCTTAAACGCATTCGGGAACTTGCTTGAGCCGAACACGCGAAAACAGATGCCCCTTGGCGCAAAACCCGTAGAAAATCCTTGATTCGGTAATCCATAAGCACTGTTCAATGAAAACCCTTCGCATTCGGGAGGAAAACCCTGCCGCTTGGTATTCCAATAACGCACGCCAACCAGTCATCACTCCCAATGCACTCTCTCAGTCAATTAAATAGCCTGCTGAGATGCCCTGCAAATCCACTCGCACACTCATCTATCACTTCTCATCTTCTCCCCTGCTCCAGAAGAGAAAACCCCAAAGCCATGGACAAAGGCAAGCAACCCAAGGAGGACAGCGCCCCAAAGAAATGCGCCGTTCGAGAGTGAGTTTTCCTTTAACTCGCTTCCGGCTTTCTTGTGTGATCTCGTGCTTGACCTTGAAGGATCAGATGGCGACTAGAGAGGGGGGGAGTGAATAGGAGTCAGTAAAAATTCTTCTCAAAGAACCCGGCCTATACCCTAGTCAAATCCCGGTCACACACAAGCGATGGATCGAATCACACACCAATCGCCAAGACAATGAGGTTATGGATCAACATCTAGTCTTAGGAATGATTCCTTGAAGCACACGCGGAAGCATGAGACAGGAAGGAAGGAATCGAACCAAGAAGCAAAGCACTCAGGCTCTGGCGGACCGTCCGGCCAGGAGGGGCGGACCGTCCACACGGGCCACGCGGACCGTCCGGCCTTCGCGCGCGGACCGTCCGGCCCCGCGCCGCGGACCGTCCGAAAAAGCAAACGAACCTCCGGAGACGACTCCGAATAACGGACCGTCCGCAGGGAGCACGCGGACTGTCCGCCAGGCACCCGCAGACCGTCCGCCCGCTGCTGCGGACTGTCCGAAACATTGCCCAACGAAAACTCAAAGCCACGACGGATCGAAAGCGAAGCCGAGCAAGAACACGAAGAACACGGGAAGAACTCGCACGTCGCGGACTGTCCGCCACCTGCTCGCGGACTGTCCGCACCTTGCGGACAGAGCTGAAACAAGCTCGACCTCGAAGGTCAACTACTCCAATCCATCACCGGATCTCCCAAACGGTAAAAGTTGTTGAGAAAAAAAGTTTGGGGACATGATATGCGTCAACCAAGGATGCTATACCCCAAAATTTTGTCTCCTAACTCCCTAAATCATCGGGAATCGCGGATCCTTTGAACACCACCAAAAGCTAGAGCACCGAACGAAAATCCTTGAATCGAAGTGGTTTCCCAGCATTTGAGGGCACAAGATCAATCACAAATGTGCACTAGACATCCATCCATGTTTCCCTCAAAGAAATCCGGGGAGAAACCCACTCAAATCCGCGGAAACACACCAAGAACAAAGGCACCAAAAACAAGCACGAAAAAGACCACGAAAATCACAACGCCGAATCTTCTATGCAAACCAGGAAAGATTCACAAAGTCTAGCATGCCGCCCTAGCATCCATCCCTCTCAACAAATCTCTCATGAAGCTCTCATGCTAGCCTAGAGAAAATGGAGAAGAAAATAGTCCCGGAAAATGAGAAATGGGAGGGGGGAAATGAAACCCTAAGTCGCGGAGAGAGAGAGCCATCCACACACACTCATGGCTTATATATCAGGTCCCGCCAGAGTGGTAAATGACTCAACTACCCCTAACTCAACTACTGGTGATACAACCCATGCAGGGGCATTTAGGTAATGTTTGTGGGTCTTGCCATCGGACGGCCACGCCTTTGCCGCACCCCGTGTCCTCCCGACGCAAGCCATGCGATCCCGCCTCGTGTCCTCCGCTTCGAAGCTTCCCGACACGCCCGGATCCCGTCTCCGTCGTGTTGGGCCCTCGGACTTGGTTTTGAGGCCCAAACCAAGAAACCGTCTCCTCCGATGGTTTGGTGGGCAAACCACCAAACCCCGCGTGCTCGGTCCGGCCTCCCGCCAAACCACTTGACTCGACCGCCACCGTGCACTGGCTCGATTGTCCATGACTTCGTCTTGCTCGTATCGCCACCATGTGGCCCGCACCTAGTCCCGCTGTCTACGGGTCCCTCGAACCGAACCTACTTGTCTCTCCATCTCCCGGAGGCCCCTCAAGGCTGAAGACCTTTCGTGCCCGTTCTTCACCTGCAACAACACGAACCGGTGCCGCGGCCCTACACTCGCGCACTAAGCCAAGAGTCAGTCCAACACCCGTTGTCAATCACTCATCACTGAGGAGCGGTCATCCATCGACCACCGGGACGCTCCTGGTCCTCAGACCTCCCCTTTGTTTTTCTTTTAGCCTTGATCTGCTTCCTAAGGAAATCATTGGGACCGAAGAAACGCCTGAATACATCTCCTCTGACTCCTCCCTCGAAACAGAGGACGCCACGCCCGAGCAGAGGATCAACCATCAGTTACGCCGTCGCGTTCGGCATCTGGAGCATGACCTCCGGGACATCACCGCTCGTTGCCAGGCCGAATGCGAGCGTCTCATGGCTTTGGAGGCACTGGTAGGAGGTAAACATTTTCATCTTCATCTTGATCCCATGCTCGCGCCCGGATCCCTGTCTCTAACAATCGTTCCTCTGTCCCAGACGTTTCTGATAGGTACAGTAACCTGAAAGCAGCTTGGGACAGCTTGATGGAGGCAGCAAGCCACGGTCATCCTCGTAGCTTCCAAGTTGCCGTCACGGTGGTCCTGGAACAACTGAAGAGGGAGGAGCTGAAGAAGCAAAGAAAAAAGGATTGAAGCATACTTTCGCTTCTTACGCCAGGCCTTCTGCTTTCCACCCCTTCGTAGTCCTGAGCAACTGGGTTGTTAGATATAAACCTGCAAGCAGTATTTGCAATGTAGTTTCATGCTAAGGGCAATACATCTAAGTATTGGCCATTCCCTCTGTTTAGGAATTTTTGTTCTAAAGGCGGCTTCGTTCTTGAACGCCGGCTATTTCTGTATCAAATGCATGTAATCTCAATGCTTGTGATCAACGATCAATTTCAATACTAGGATAATATTTCTTCAAATATCTTCCATTTATTGCAGCAGAAAATTCTTCTCCTAGTAAAGTTTTCAACATGTAGGCATTACCGGGCACGCATCTGACCACCCGAAAGGGTCCTTCCCAGTTATGGGACCATTTGCCGAATTCACTGTATTTGGTTCCAATCGGCAGTAACGCTTTCCAGACCAAATCCCCTCAAATTGCTTAACTTTTACTTTCTTGTTGTAATATTTGGCAACTCATAGCTTGTTCTTTTCGATGTTTTCCAGGGCCCTAAGACGGATCATGTGCAAGTCCTCTAGTTCGTCCATCATTAAGCCACTGTAATCTTTGGAGCTTAAGTCCTTTTGCAAAACCACTCTCCTAGAATCTGATTGTATCTCCCAAGGTAAAACCGCATGGTGCCCATAAACCAATTCATAAGGAGATGCTTTTGTAGCTCCATGAGGGGCCATTCGGTAAGCCCATAAAGCTTCATTGAGTACCGAATGCCACCTTCTTGGCTTCTGGTCGATCTTCTTTTGTATAAGCTTGATCATGATCTTATTAGAAGCCTCTGCCTGACCATTTTCTTGGGCATAATAGGGAGAAGAATTAAACAATTTGATCCTCATGCTTTCGGCAAACTCCCTGAACTCCAAGGAAACAAACTGAGCTCCTTGATCAGTTGTGATTGTTTGAGGGATTCCAAACCGATAGATAATGTGTTCTTTAACAAACTCAACCATGTTTTCTGATGTTACCTTCTTCAGTGGAATCGCCTCACCCCATTTAGTGAAATAATCCGTTGCCAAAAGCACAAATTTATGCCCCTTGCTCGATGGTGGGTTAATTTGGCCAATCAAGTCTATACCCCAGCCCCTGAATGGCCACGGCTTGATAATGAGATTTAGTGCTGATGCAGGAACTCTTTGAATATTTCCAAACTTCTGACAGTCTTGACATCCCTTGTAATACTCAAAGCAATCCTCTAACATCGTCGGCCAAACGCACCCAGCTTGCCTGATGACCCATTTCATACGGTAGGCCGATTGATGTGCTCCACATATCCCATCATGCACACATCTTTTTTGCTTCTTCTGGACCCAGGCATCGCAGCAATACCCCATCTAATGATTTGTAGAATAGACTTCCATCCAGAAGAACAAATTTTATGGCTTTGTACCTGAGTTTCCTAGAGACCTTTCGGAATGGATCCTCTAAATAATCAACGATCTCCTTTCTCCAATCATCCTCTGCAAGATCCATTCCCAGCGCACATATCTCCGTGGCAAAACGCTTCTTGACTTTCTCTATAACCGGAAGCGCTTTGAGCCAACCTGTTTGCTTCTTCATTGTGTTCTCTAGGAATATGCTGTAGAATTACCAACTGAAAACTCTTCAAGATTTCCTTGCATTCCTCGTAGTAACTCCTCAGCGCATCACTTTTACACTCGTATTGGCCGTTCAACTGCTTGATAACCAACTCTGAATCTCCATAAACCTTAACTGAAACGGCCCCGGCTTCTCTTAAATATTGAAGCCCCCAAAGCAATGCCTCGTACTCAGCTTGATTGTTAGTAACAGTGGGCTGGATAGGGATAGCAAACTCAAACATCTCACCCCTGGGTGAAATTAATAGAATCCCTACTCCCCCACCTTTACCACATGATGATCCATCAAAGAACAAAGCCCAAGGAGTAATTTCAAGCAAATCAATCGATAAATCAATCGATGGATCACGATGTTCAGTTATAAAATCGGCAATGATCTGACCTTTTATAGCTTTTGCCGATTCGAACTTCAACTCAAACTTAGATAAGGCTAAGATCCACTTGCCAATACTGCCATTCAAAATTGGCATAGATAACATATGTTTTATTACATCAAACTTGGAGTATACAACGCATTCGGCATTCAACAAGTAGTGCCGAAATTTTGTACACGAGTAGTACACACATAGGCACAACTTCTCTACAGCCGAATACCTGGTCTCAGGATCAAGTAATTTTCGGCTAAGGTACGCTACTACCCGCTCCTTTCCTTCCAATTCTTGAATAAGGGCCAATCCAATGGTTTGGGTATCGGCCGCCACGTACAACTTGAAAGGCTTATCCAACTGCGGAGGGACCAATACTGATGGTTCCTTCATATATTGCTTGATCTCATCAAAAGCCTTTTGTTGTTCGTCACCCCATATGAACTTCTGATCCTTCTTAAGCTTTAGCAATGGAGAAAAAGGCAAAACCTTTTGCGACAGATTTGAAATGAACCTCCTCACAAAATTGATCTTACCGAGTAGTGACTGCAACTCCTTGAGATTGGTTGGAGGGACAACTTCATCAATAGCTTTCATGCTTTTCTTGCCAACTTCAATCCCCCCTTCGTGTACCAGGAATCCCAAGAATTCTCCAGCTGATACTCCATAAGCGCATTTGTTCGGATTCATCTTTAAACCATGCATTCGGGTGCATTCCAAAGTTCTCTTCACATCCCCAAATGTGAAACATGATTCAAATATTTGATCACGACGTCATCGATGTAAATCTCAACAATTTTGCCGATCAACTCATGAAAGATATAATTCATTGCCCGCTGATAGGTTGCACCGGTATTTTTCAACCCAAATGTCATGACTATCCATTCAAACAGGCCTATATGGCCAGGACATCTGAAGGCTCTCTTTGATATATCGTCTATTGCCATGAAAATCTGGTTGTACCCTGCATTACCATCCATGAAACTGATGACCTTGTGTCCAGCAGCGGCATCAACCAACAAATCGGCAACAGGCATGGGGTAACCATCCATAGGAGTAGCTCTGTTCAAATCCCTGAAATCTATGCAAACCCTCATCTTTCCATTCTTCTTGTAGACAGGGACAATATTAGAGATCCACTCCGCGTATCTGCATGGCCGAATGAAGTTTGCATCAAGTAGTCTTTCAACTTCTTTCTTCACATCGGCCAATACTTCGTCTTTGTAGATTTTCCGGGGAGGTTGCTTATATGGTTTAAAACCAGATTTCATTGGCAACCGATGCTCGACAATGGAACGATCCAAACCGGGCATCTCCGAATAATCCCAAGCAAAGTAATCCTTATATTCCTTTAGCAGCTTAATCAATTCCTCCCTGAAATCTGATTCCAAGCTTGCGCTGATAAATGTCGGCCTCGGCTTGTCACCGTTTGCAATGTCAACTTCCTCCAATTTGTCGACCGACATAAATCCTCGCCCCAACTTGCCATCAGTTCCATCAACGGGATTGTCCATTAAAAATTGCTATAAGAGCCGACTGCTTGAATCGGCTGTTGATCACTGCTGACAGGCTCAACAAGACCTTCTCCCCAATCTTTCCCTGAGAAACAATCAATGCCCTGATATTCCCAGAAAGCTGGTTCCACATTTGCGACGCTCATTGAGTCATCTGCTTGGACCACCTCAATATCGTCGTCTACCCATTGAATGAGCTGCTGATGCATGGTAGATGGGTTGCAGCAATTGGCGTGAATCCAGTCCCGCCCAAGCAGCAGGCTGTAGGCTCCTTTGCCTTCGATGACAAAGAAGGTCATGAGCAATGTCTTGGACCCAATCATCAGATCCACGTGGACGCATCCCTTGGTATCTGAAGGATTTCCAGCGAAATCGTTTAGAATTATGCTCGTCAGCGTCAAGTCTCCAGAGACCATGCCAAGCTTTCTGAAGGTAGTATACGGCATCACGTTGACTGCAGCCCCACCATCGACAAACATCTTAGTCAATGGCTTGCCATTGACGTATCCCTTCAAGTACAACGGCCTCATGTGTCGATTCCTGGCCGATTTGTCGAAGGTGGCTTGCTTGGCTAACACCAGTTGCGCCATCAGTCCCCCAAGTTGTTCGTCATCATTAGCATCCAGGGACGTTTCTTCCTGCACAACTTGATTAGCGGGAGCCATAAACTCATTCGGCAGAAAGTATACCATACACGCCGGAGCCGAACGACCTGATCCCTCAGGTTTGTCTTTTGGACGCCACACCTGCTTCTTCTGGGTCCCCACCTGCCTCAATTCACGGTTCCTCAAGCGCTGAATCCTTCTTTTTTGGCTCTTCCTCAAGCCAGGCGGGCACCACTGTCCTTCTTGCCAGATGTATTCATCCTCTTCTTGATCAGCCCATCTCTGATCAGCTTGCCTCTTCCTGGGGTGATCAATGATCTCAATTATTTTTTGACGCTGATCGTCACTAGGATGTATCCTTCCAATTCTTTCATGGACGGATCGGCGATTGGTAGTTTCCTGCAATACTCAAAGTATCTGTCACTGCACTCAGGGCAGTTTCTCAATGTAGGAAGTTTCAAGCCTTCATTCCAGCAGTGCCTGAAGAATGCGCACCCCCAATGTGCACGCTCTTGTTCGCGCGTGTACTGCTCCAGTTCTCTCCTGCGCGCCTCTTCCTCGGACCTGCGTCTCTCCTCCTCATGCCTCCTCTTCTGGTAGCGTTCTTTCTCTAGCTGACGCTGCCACTTGTTGAGGAGGATGCACGTAGTGACCCTGGGTTTGGTCCTAGATGATTCCCCAATTTCGATATGGCTTTTGAGGATGCGAGGGGCCTCTCCGTGGACCTGTTCCAGTGTAAATTGTCGTGCTGGATCCACCGCTCCATCTTGTCTTGCTCTAGCTGACGTCAAGACCTTGACCTTTCCCTTCTCCTCGGTAGTTACCATGTTGACAGAGAAGCTTATCATATTCTGGGGGAAAGGATGGCCGTCCAGTTTCATTTTGTTGTCAAATTTGAGGTGCCCTTCCTGGATAGCTTTTTGGATCCTCATCCTGAAGACCCTGCAGTCGTTGATGGAGTGAGAATTCCTGTCATGGAAGCCACAGTAACGTTTCTCCTTTACTCCATCGAGCCGAAGCATAGAGTGCCCTTCAGGCAACTTGATTCGGCCTTCCTTCACAAGGAAGTCAAAAAGCTTATCGGCCTTGGTGACATCGAAATCGTATGTGCCTTTGGTCTGTTTGATCCAACACTGGTTCATGGTCAACGGCTCCTTGCCCCACATGGTCTCAGCGGCAGCTATCTCCTGATCATCGTCGGAATCTTCCATCTGGTCGGCCTTCTCCAGGAACTGATTGTAGATATCAGCTATGTCGTGCTGCTTATTGAACCTGGTGTCCTTCTTAAACCCATAAGCCTGGTTGCTCAAAAATAACAGCTTTTGAGACAATTGGCCCAGATTATCAAACTCCATATCGAACAACTTCTCTCGTACGGCCGGCAGCATCCCTGCAACAGCCATATCGGCCACCTGATCATCTGGCAGATTCAACGAAAAACACATGCCTTTGATGTCCCTGAACCTCCTGAGGAACTCCAAAGGCGTCTCACTGTGCCTCTGCTTCAAAGTGGTGAGGTCGATAAGCTTCTTTTCCGTGCTACCACTGAAGTAATGGGCGTGGAATTTTCGCTCCAGTTCCCTCCACGTGCCAACTGACTGGGGAGGCAAAGAAGTAAACCACTGGAACGCGGAGCCCGTCAATGACATGGGGAAATACCTAACTCTGAATGCCTCATCAGCTGAGGCCTCTCCAAGCTGCATCAGATAACGAGCGATGTGGTCCACTGTGCTCGTGTCATCCTGCCCAGAAAACTTTGTAAACTCCGTGGGAGGCTTCACTCTGGGCGGCAGGATCACTCTGTAATACCACTCCGGGAAGGGAGGCGTGTAGGCTGGTCCCTGCATTTTAGGTTTAAGGCCGAACTGATTTTGCATCAAATCGGCCATCTTCTGAACCAGAATATCGTCTTCCTGCACTCCTGCAGCTGCACCGTACCCCGGATTTGGGAGAGCGTCAATGGCGCCATAGTCCATAACTTCATGGTAACCTCCACCATACAAGTTCTTCTGCAATCTGTTGCTACCTGGGGCAATCTTGTAGGTGGAAGCGAGCGGTACTTCTGACGAACCGAACACCATTTCCCCATACGTGGGCTGATATGGGTTCGGCTGTTGAATCGGTTGACCTGTACTGCCTTGCGGAGGTGGCTGGACTGGCTGCCCTCCTGCGGCCCGCAGAGGAGGTTGAACCGGTTGATCTCCAGTGCCTTGCGGAGGGGGCTGAATGGGCTGGCTCCCAACGCTCTGCGGGGGAGGCTGGACTGGCTGGCTTCGCAATGGTGGCTGAGTTCCTGGTTGGGCAGAGCTGGACTCTCACACCTCCATAATGTATCCCTGAGGGGATACTCGACGGAACACCTGCTCCATGCTGGGCCAAAGACACCCACCATCATCTGCTTGAACACACCTAGGAAGGCCCTGTGATGCCTACTCAGCACATCTTCCGCAGCATCCCGAAACGCTTGCATGCACTCTTCCTTCTCTTGCAGAGTTGTGGCGTCAGACTCTCCTGACAGTAGAACCCTGGGCATTTCGTTTTTGAGGTACGGAACGCCACTTCTGTTCTTTTTGAAAGACATCAAACATTTTTGCTGAAACTGATCTGTAGCATCTTTTAGCTGTTGCAGCTGCTCTGGAGAGAGATCCTCGATGGCGACATCCAGAATGTCACTGATGTCAGGCATCTTGATTTCGGCTGTTGGTCCCACCAGGCATGCCAAAAAGTGTGTTGACGCAAAATCTGCACCCTGCGTCAAGCACACAGCAAGCCGAACAAGCTAGCTTTACATGCGAAAAGATTCCAAGACGTGCCAGTCAATTTTTCCTGAAAATTAACAAAAGACAAAGTAGTTAAATTCCAAAGCTTGGAACTTGCCGGGTGGTACTAGACAGTTCCATATTTACGGCCATAAAGCCAAGTGAGATGACATATAGCTATAAGAAGCTATCTGCCAGCAAACTGGAAACCATTCGAGAGCTTTAAAGTGCAAAACGTAACATAGCCGAACGGATGATGTAAGCATGACGATAGATCGATCTCTATTGGACAAATTTGCACGTGCACGAAGCCATGACCGATCCTCGTGGATAAATATCAATGAACAATAAATTAAGTAAAGCATGATCATAGATATGTAATAAACAAGCATGCATAGGCCCAAAGCACTAGTCTAACGCATGTCTAGGTACTTTAAAACCCGTCAAGCGTGATGCCAAACAAATCTATCCACCGCATGATACAACTTGTTTGAAAAACACACCACTAACCACAAATAGATCTATCCACCGCATGATACAATCTAAATATGGAAAGCTAAAAGCATACGATGTTTAAAGCATAACTTATAAACACGTTTCACTCATGAAAGCATAACCGAATGCGGCTGAACAGCCGAATCGGGGTCCATGAAGAAGGAACAAACATTACCAAAGAAGATAAATCTATCAGATTGAATCGAAATCTAATCCACCGGATGATTAGCTCCAAAACAACCCAAAAACTCTGCATCTTGCGTGATACCCAGTTCTTTCAAGATTTATACAAGATTTGACAAGCTTGAACCCGCAACACGTAACAATCTAGATCGATTCGGTTTCGGCTATTAGGGAACATGTGATCCACGTGCTATTTAAGCCAAGGATACGAACTCAAATCGCATATGGATCAACAAGAGAGATAAAGCCGATTCAAACCAATCTAGATTGGGCAAAGAGGTGTTACATGAATTTAAACATAAAGAAAAACTCAAAGCAACACGGGGTAACTTAATGAATCTATTGAATTTTGCCAAAATCCAATAGAGCCGATAACTAGCTCCAAGCTAGATCTTAGCCCACCGCATGGCTCGTGATCTAACAAGAAACCCTCTTGAACCACACTTAAATCTACTGCATGATACTAAGCATGGTAACAAGACTACTTGCATCACGATCTAAATCCACCGCATGATACTAGGCCTGATGCAAGGTTGCCGGTACTTACGGAGGTCGACGGATCGATGAACCCTCTCGAAGAACTCGACGACACGGCAAAGGACTCAAGGGTTTGGCGTAAAGCCAGTTTGTTATGAGAATGTTTCGATTACCATTACATACATCCAGGGTCTATATTTATACCCTGTCACGGCATGACTTCGAATGGACTACAAGCACAATATTTGATACCTAATTTATCTCTAAGTGCGATCGCTTATCCATCCATTCGTCCCTTCCGTTCGGGCCACGTCATCACACAATCCCGCAAAATAAGCGAAAACAGTCTTCCTGCCGAACGGAAGAAAATTGCCGACCGTGGACTCCTTTGTCGAATCTTTCTGAAGAAATCTTCCTTCTTCCGAACGGACTTTTTCACCGACTTGGACCCAGAAATCAGACTCCTTCCTGTACCAAATTTTGGTGTTAACACTTATGCATTTATGTACTTTGCCCCCTCCACTTGCATGATTTTGACGATGTTATCCTCGCGTCCAAGATGGAGGTTCTCTTCGCATGAAGTTCGATCTTTTACGCTTCAATCCCCGGGGGTGTTCCTCATAGCACTTCGGTCCTTGCCACCATTGGAAGTGATTTCATCAAGCTCATGAACACGAACAAGACTCCGTAAGTGCTCCTTTGAACTTGTTATGAATCCGTCCTTTATGTCCATGTTTTCCTACATAAACACAACACTTCCAAATGCATGCACATAGATGAACTTGTTATATGATTAGTGTGCCTAGTGGAGGGTTAGTTCCATAATCAAATCCAGACCAAAGTGTAATGAACATGCTAGGTGCACCAAAATACACCGTCAACACACTCATCAAGGGGGTGATTGAGGACCATGTGTGCACTAGTACAGTACTCAACATCAATGACCAAACGGTTTGGTCACAGTACATGCAAATTTGGTCACGAAACACTTTTTTATGACCAACTTATGACCAAATTGAATTGGTCACAGAAGCTCCGTCACATTTGGTCTACCATGACCAATCGGTCATTTTGGTCATAGAAGTGGAACTTTTCCATGACCAACACGTTTTTCGTCATAGAAGTGTATTTCTTCTATGACCAAGCCAAATGGTCACGAAATTGGTCACGGAAGGGAATGCCACGTGGCACAGCCCATGCTGGCTGCTGACGTGGCAAGGCGCATGCTGACATGGATATGATGACGTGGCTCTTTAACACAGCGCCGCGTGTCGCGCTGCGGTTTGTCCACGTGTTGAGCTTTGAATGGTCCACGTGTCGCACTCTGGTTTGTCCACGTGTCACGCTGCGGTTTGTCCATGTTTTGACATGGCTCGATGCCACGCTGGCTATCTACATGGACGATGACGTGGCTGTCTACGCGTACAATGACGTGGCTGCCTACATAGACGATGACATGGCAGATGACGTCAGCCTACGCAATTTTTCCCAAACTGAATTTCAGCCTATATAAATCCATTACAACCCAGCCCACATACATTCCTGGCACAACCCATATACATTTCAGCCCAACAAATGCCCAACAGTTTCAAAACATGTATATAAATCCCAGAAATCGCCAAATCACCACATACTTGACCATATTAACAGAGATCACCAGAATATCAACAGATCAACAGATCACATACATTTTCCATCTAGCATCACCACCCACCGTTTGGCACCATAAACATTGTCTTTGACCAAGGTTTGACACCCTTCTCTTTCACTGTTTGGCACCATAAACATTGTCTTTGACCAAGGCTTGACACCCTTCTCTTTCATATTTATAACCACACTGTACCTGCACATACACATAGTATTTGAGGATACTAAGGTCTTGCGTATTCATATCTTACATTTCTATATCTGTGTTCTCTACAGATCAACAAAGTATACAATATGCAGTACTGCACAGGGTAAACGACTATCACTATGTTTAAAAAAGTGATTATTGCAATTTCGAGGAGATAATAGTGCTAAAATTTCCAGTAGCTAACAATGGAAGCACAAGTGAATTCAGACTTGTTATATATACAGTTTGATTTATGTTATCATTAGTAATCATCCATGTGGGGCTAGGAGGGTTTATGCAATGATTTTCCATTTAATATCTGGAGGTTCCAGCCGAAGTTATCCAGGTACTAGGATTACACCCAGATACCTTCCATCTTGGAGAGGTGCTTCTTCACTTTCCTAGTGCATGATTTGAATGCAGGGATACCTTCGAGCACAACCACCCGGAGCTCAGTTCACAGCGAGTAGCCAAGCACATATGTTAGTTTCGCACATATGTTAGCCAGACAGGATGAAATTGCATATTTGAAAAATTACAGACAAAAGTGCATTTTAAGATTGTACATAAATAAATATCAATGCCATAATGTCACAATATTTCTGCGGAATCTGAAAACCATCATCCAAATTCAGATCACCAACAAAGCAAGCTATCTGAACAAAGCAAGCTATCTGAACAAAAGCAAAATAACAAGGCTGTTTCATTCAACAATCACATTATACCCAGAACATCAAATGGCCAATCATGTTCAGAAAACTAACATATTAAGAGAACCATTCAACAAGCATAACTAAAACTACTCAATGCGCAGGCAACGGGCAAGTACATCATCACCTGATATAGCAATCTACCCAAATGAGCAGACAGACAGAATTTGCAGAACACGAAAGGATTCTAATTGAGACCATTGCAGATTCATTATCCAGCTATTTAACATAAATTCCAAAACTATTCGGAAATGCCAAACACAAACAAATTTGAATTTAGGGTTACCATTTGCATGAACCGGACTTTTAAATCAAACAATCAAACTGTTACAGATGGTGCCCCCATCCTGTAACTACCAAACTCAGATAAACCAATTCATCAAGCAACACTGAAATTGCAGAAACTAGTACGCAAGCGGTGAATTAATCTAGACATTCAGTCGATCGATCAAACGTAGTGCACGAAGATATCAAACGCGGAAAGCGTACCAACAAGTAAATGATCAAAAACCGCAACCCCTGTCACCCCGGCGGCATCTAACACCACAAAGAACAGAGGCGAAGGCGATACAAGCATCTCAACGGCGGAAAGAAGCGCACGCTCAACGGCGAGTTGAGGCCATCACGGCTCGGGATGCTATCACAAGTAAGTACGTATTTACATTTGGAGCTTTTGACGCGCTTTAGTTTATAGATTTTATTTTGGTATGTGCTTTACTTGTTGACTCTTATTACATCCATTCTGTATGCGGGTCCATTCATTTGCTTACTGAATCCATACTTTCCTGTAGAGCACACTTCCTCAGCTACAAGATTTACAGGGACAGGCTCAACAAAAACTACAGGCAATTCTATCACTGCTAACCTTCTTCGAACTCATCTGGACACTATTACACAATCAGGGCCGAGAGCAGTATACGATGATTTTTTTGCAGAAGAACAAAAAATCGAAGTTTGTAGCAGGTGAATGCACAGATCTGAATGCAATCATGAGTCCTGACGACTTGCGACTTACCCTTATTACACAATCCGGAATTTCAACTTGATGGAGTTGAAATTGTGCGCGTTTCTAGTGTATTATCATCGCGTCGACAAATCCAATTCCCCCTTGTGTGCGAAAGCAATCAGGCAAACGAGAGCGTGACAGCAGCAGCAACAGGAGACTCACGTGCAGGAACGGGTGGAGGAGTGACCACGGGAACCGCTTCTCGAAGCGGACCACCGCCGTCTGCAGCTCCCCGCCGGCGACTCCTCCCCTCCCTCCTCCGGCACCACCGCCGAACTCGGGGCGCCGGTACCAGAGGTAGTCGGTGATGGAGGCTGCCGGTGGCGAACCGCTCCGCCCCTCCTTCCCTCGCCCGGACGCGGGCGCCGCGGCGACGATGATGCCGCCGCGGGTGCGCCGGTGGCATGCGCGGGAGGTGGGGACCGCGGCGGCGAGGGAGGTGGAGGGCGTCGCCGCCGTCGAGAGCATCGCTGGTGTGGGTTAGGGTTCGCGGGAGCGAGCAGGGAAGGGAGGGAGGGGGCTGAAGCGGCGGTGGAGACTGGGAGAGGAGGGATGCGGGATTGGAACGAAGGAGATAGGGTTCGAGGGATGCGGCTTCCACTTATAGGAATCGAAAACGATTAGAGTCGTCCGTTTGCCCGATGAACGGTCCAAACTGAATGGGCTATTCGGGCCTAAACGGGCCTGTTACATTCTTATCCTGCTTAACATTTTTCTTTTTCTTTTTTCATTTCTTTGCAATAAGAAAATAATTACAATTTGAACTGTGGGTACCTCCAATAAGATTGGAAATTTTTTTAAAAAATCATATTTAGGCTTCTATGGTCCATTCTAGCCCACATCTAGGAGATTGACGAAAAATTCAATTGGCTTGTAGGGAAATTTCGAACTTCTACTAGTCACCTTGTTATAAAATAATGATAATAATAAATATAACTTATCAAAAAATTATGTAAATTGGCACAGGATCATTTTATCGATGTACAAGCTTGACAAAAAAGTTTCATATGATTTTGTGAAAATTGGACTATACACTGTTCATAAACTATCTAGATCATCACAGTGTTTCATACAACTCAACTTAAACTTCAAAGTTTGTACACACTCAAATACTTTCTTACCCATGGGCACCTCAAATTTGGATGCAACCTTGTGTTGACCATAACATTAGAGAATATTAAGTTATATTAGCAATTATTATGAAAAAACATGTTTTTTATACTCTTTTTAGTTGGAAAAGATATGTTTATGAAAAGCAATCAAGAAATAGTAATTAAGATACAAACAAATGGCACTGAGTAAAACATCTCGATTTTAGAAAAAATTAGGAAAAAGAATCAACCGATTTGGAGTTCGTATGAGGAAAAAAGACTAGTTACAATTTTTAATCCGACGAAAAAAAGAGAATTCGGTCCTTCTTCATGAACACGTGACGAACTGCAATGAACTGATCGATTTTTCTTTTTTCCTCGGATTGAAACTTGTAAGTAGTTGTTCTCCCTCATACGAACTCGAAATGAGGTGATTCTTCTTCGCAAAAAATTTTAAAATCATGATTTATCAAGTTATGGTGTTGGATTCAATCATTTCTTCATGCAACAAAACATGAGGAATTCAAATTTTAAAATCCAAGTTTGACTCGGTCAAAACTCAGTCAAACGAAACACGAAATGAACTCGGATGAAAATCTTTTGAACACAAAAGTTTCATAACTTGTCGAGACTAACAAACTTTGTGTAGGTCAAATTTCCATTTGAGGAAGTGGTGATATTATGTAGTTCAAATATAACAAGCCACTCGCATAGTTTAAGGAGATATGTGAGTGACTTGTTATATTTGGACTACATAGCAGTCAACTTTTTGAAATGACTTGAGATTTTTTTGTAGTCATTTGTAGCAAAAATACGGTCCCTCACAAGAACTTACATTTTTTGGACAATTATTTTAATTTTTATAATATTTTTTCGTGTTGTGTGAGACCAAATATGGTGAATTATACATTGAAAACTCTATAATTATGCAGCGACCTCCACATGTATTTGTTTCCTAGGACACAATGGCATGAGAAATGGTACTAAGAAGGAAAAACAATTTGATGTGATTGTTAAGAGTAACATTTTGTCCTCACTATATGTAGGCGTTTTCAATAGAGTTTTTAATTGTGAAAATGCTCAAGAGCTATTGTCACATCCTGAAATTTACAATTTCAGGATGTGAATAGAAATAATAATTAAATAACGATTTTCTCATAATTTTAAAAAAATTTCCAACATTTATTTTTCTTTACAGGGAATATAGTATAGGAAAAATCCATTGTTTGATTTTATGTGTGTTGCATTCATGCCGATGCATCTAGCGGTTCTTGAGTGCAAAAAGTTTAAAAAATGCGTTTAGGAGCTGTCCTAATTTTCCCGAGAATTTCCGGATTCTTCTGGAACTTATTCTCATTTTCCTTGAGCTATTTCTATTTATTAGGAGGCTCTAAAATCTTTTTCATGAGCTCCAAATGTTTTATTTGGATTGTTCATGTCTTAACCTATCTCTAGGAATTTTCCTGGAATTTTTGTGATTTGTCAAGTATTTTTCGTGCTCTAAAAACATTTTCTAGTGTTTACTGGAATTTTTTTCGCATTGAAAAATAAATTCAAAAAAACCTATCCTACTGGAACGGGCCGAGCCCGAAGGCCCGACCCGCTCTGGCCCGCTCGGCCCGCCCGCCAAGCCCATCGGGGCCCGACCGCATGCAGCAGATTCGTCTCACGCCTCACTCGTCAACTGTGACCAAATTCAACAATTCGTCACTGTTGAATTAACTACTATGACCAAATTTGTATATCGTCATAGAAAGAATAATCTTCTATGACCAAATATTTTTTCGTCACTGCAAAGAGAACTTCTATGACCAAATAGGAAATCGTCACTAGGTAATGGTCATAGATGATAACATTTTTGTACTAGTGTGTGGTTCGAGGACCCGTGGATGGTCGCTTCCTTGTGTGATGAGTGATTGACAATATTGTGTGGACTGATTCTTGGCTAAGTATTGCAGGTGCAGGTTGCGGCTTGACTCGTGTTGGTGCAGGTGAAGAACAAGCGCGAAAGGTCGTTGCCGGTGAGGCCTCCAGGAGTGGAGAAGACAAGTAGGCTTCGTCCGAGGGACCCGGTGGCCAGCGGGGTCAAGTGCGGGCCGCATGGTGGCATGAACAGCAAGATGAAGTCGTGGACGGTTTCTTGGTAGAGCCTCAATACCAAGGTCGAGCTGGGACTACATGGGAGCCAAGTCATGAGTGGAGATTGGCGGAGGCTACACCGAGTTCGCGGGGTTTGCAGTGGTTCACCAGAAAAACACTAGGTTACTCGGTTGAGCCCCAAAACCGAGGCCGAAGACTCGACGAGGAGGTGTGGCCACCCAGGCCGGTTCAACCGCCCAGGAGGGGCGATCAGACCGCCTGGGCCGGTCAGATTGCCCGGGCCGGTCTAACCGCCCAGGGGGGCGGTCTGGCCGCCCTGATCGCTGGTGCCGAGATGCTTCGAAGAGGAGGACATGCGTCGGGATCGCAAGGCTTGCGTCAAAGCTAAGCAGGTTGCGGTCGCCGAGCATCCGTCCGATGAAGAAATTCCGAAGACTTCCAAATTCGCCCTTGAGGGGCTTGTATCCCTAGTTATTAAGTAAGGGTAGTTTAGTCTTTTGGGTGCCTCCATATATACTCTTTGAGGGGATGGATGGCAGCCAACTCTTGGAACCCTAGCTCATTTGTTTTTCCATTTTCGTTCTCATTTTCCCCTACTTTTTCCTAGGACTAGCTTGAGAGCTTCATGTGAGATCTAGAGAGAGGGATGTATGTATGGGTGGCAAGCTAGACCTTGTACGAGCCTTCGAGGTATGTATAGATGGTTCGGCATTGTTCCTCAAGGTGGTGAAGTGTTTTTCCCATCCTTCTTTTTGGTGATTTTCGGAGTTCTTTGTTGGCGGAGTTTTGAGGACGATTTCTTGGGGTTTTTGGTGGGTGTCACGTATGAGGATCTTGTGCCTCTTTTGCTGGTGACTTTGCCCCCAAATCTCTCTTGAATCGGACTTGATTTGGTGGTTTTTCGAGTTGGGTGAGTTCTTGACCTAGAGAGGCGATTTCTTCGATTCCTCTTGATTGTGAGTGATTCGGGTCGATTCCTTTGAGGTAGAGGTTGCCCAGGAGGTAACCCAGCTATTCCTGAAGTTTCGCTGCAATCCGTGGAGTGACTCGGGAGATCAGGCGCTGGGAAGTTGAGGTTTGACCCGCGGGTAGGTTTTCTGGAAGGGGCGGTCTAACCGCTCGGAGGGGGCGGTCTAACCGCCATGGGCCTTCCACGTCGAAGTTCTGTTTCGCCGGATTTTCCTCTGTGAGTTTGTTCGCCTTGATCAGAGGAGCGTCTGGGTGAAATTTTGGGTCGTTCTCGTGCCATTTGCTAGGAGTTCTTGCTTAGAGTTCGTTGCTGGGTACAGGAGGTTAGACCGCCCCTGGTAGCCGATCTAACCGCCCCTAGGCCCCTGGGTGAAGTTTTGGTTTTCGCCAAGATTTTCTGGTAGCTAGCATGGCCCTGACTAGAGATCTCTGTTGGTGAAACCGTGGTGTGTTTTGGTGCTCAGATTAGGTGTTTCGGAGGAATTCTTGGTTGCCTGGTGGAGGCGGTCTAACCGCCCCCCATACCCGGTCTAACCGCCCCCTCTGGACAGCTGGCTTTCGAGTTGTTTCCGCTGTCATGGGTGTGTGTATGTTAAGGTTGCTGGTAGTGTTTGCTCCTAGGACCAGTAGCACTCCAGTGGCTACGTGGTTTTGGCAAACGGAAGGTAGAAGTGTGGAGTGTGTGATCTCGGGGGTCCGACCGAGCGAGGTCATCTTGTTGGAGTTTCAATCTCCATCGAGAAGAATTTTTATCGGCTCCCATTCACTCCCCCCTCTCTGGTCGCCTAATCGGTCCTTCAAGGTCTTGATCCCGAGGTACCACTAGTCTTTGTCCGAACCAAACAACTCCCTTGTCGTCCCTCTAGAAACAATCATACTTGCGATCTCTTTCTTCCAATTTCTGTTTGATTTTCTGAACCTCTTCATCAATGAGTTGAGCTATAGCAATTCTCCTCATGGAGAGGAGATTCGATCGAGACAGCATGTAGCATGCCATGCTCGACCACTTCCAAGCTAAGCTTCCTCATTTCTTCACATAAAGTTTCATTCTTCGGCTCTAACGTCACATAGTTGCAATGCTTGCGGCTAAGCGCATCCACAACCACGTTAGCTTTGTTGGGATGATAATGATCGTCCAAATCATAATCCTTGATTAATTCCAACCATCTTCTTTGCCTCATACTCAAATCAGATTGAGTGAAAATATATTTGAGACTCTTGTGTTCGGTGTAGATGAGGTAGTGATTACCCATCAAGTAGTGCCGCCAAAGTTTTAAGGCATGCACGACTGCTGCTAGCTCAAGATCATGAGTAGGATAGTTCTTCTCATGAGGTCGAAGTGCCCGTGAGGCGTAGGCAATGACTCGATTTTCTTGCATAAGCACACAACCAAGACCAGTGGCCGAAGCATCACAAAACACCTCAAACGGTTTGGACATATCCGGTTGAGTCAATACAGGAGCTGAGGTTAAGTGTTTTCTCAAGGTATGGAAAGCTTGGTCACACTCCTCACTCCACATGAACTTGACACCCTTCTTCAATAATTCAGTCATGGGTTTAGCTATTTTGGAGAAATCCGGAATAAACTGATGATAATAGCCTGCTAGACCCAGAAAACTACGGATTTGATGTACCGACTTGGGTGGCTTCCAATCCATGATCTCCTGCACTTTGCTAGGATCCACGGAGATACCCTCTTTGGAAATAGTGTGACCCAAAAACTTCACACTATCCAGCCAGAACTCACATTTAGAGAATTTGGCATAGAGTTTGTGATCTCTCAATCGCTGCATGACGATACGAAGATGCTTCGCATGCTCGGCTTTGCTCTTGGAATAAATGAGAATATCATCAATGAAGACCACTACGAACTTGTCCAGTTCATTCATGAAGACGGAGTTCATAAGGTACATGAAATAGGCATGTGCATTGGTGAGACCAAAAGACATTACTAGGAATTCATAAAGACCGTATCGGGTGGAAAAGGCTGTCTTTGGAATGTCACTTGCCCGAATCTTGATTTGATGATAGCCTGATCGAAGATCAATCTTGGAAAAGACCTTGGCACCAGCCAATTGATCAAAGAGCACATCAATGCGGGGCAACAGATACTTATTCTTGATTGTCACCGCATTGAGTGGACGATAGTCAACACACATCCGCAAACTAACATCTTTGTTTTTCACAAAAAGAGCGGGGCTTCCCCAAGGAGAAGAACTTGGGCGGATATACCCCTTATCAAGCAATTCTTGCAATTGAATTTTTAACTCAGCCAGCTCATTGGGTGGCATTCGGTAAGGCCTTTTAGATATTGGTGCGGTGCCTGGCTGAAGTTCTATGACAAATTCGACGTCCCTGTCTGGTGGCATACCAGGCAAGTCATCGGGAAAGACGTCTGGATACTCGCACACTACTGGAATGTCTTCTAGTTGGGTGGTTACGGCAGCATAGGAACAAGGATTTGTGCCTTCTACCTTGGGTAGGTTCAAGGTGGTATGACCACTGGTAGGGGAATGGATTTCTATCATTCTATTGGCAATGTCCAAAACAACTTGATGTTGGGTCAACCAATTCATTCCTAGAATCACATCTAGACCTCCCAACCCCAAATGAATCAGGTTGGTTAAGAAGGTTTTGCTGCCAAGCTGCAAAGGAACAGCTTTGGTTATAGTGTTGGAGAGGATTCTTCCTCTCGCCGTGGCTACTACGAAAGAATCTTTGGTATGACAAGAGTGTAATCCCAATTTTCTCACTAGACTTTCACTAATGAAACTATGGGTTGCTCTAGAATCAAACAAAATTCTAATGGGGTGATCACGGATAGAGAATGTACCCGTCAGCACTGCTGCTCCCTCTGGAACGTCAACCAAGGTGGTGAAGTTGAGTTTGCCCTGCTTGACCTGCACCATGGGCTTCTTGCCTTGGTTCCCATGACGGAATCCTGAGCTTTCATTTTGCTTGTTCTGCCTGGGCTTGGGGCACTCATTGATGTAATGCCCGGGCTTCCCACAATTATAACAGCGACGATCCTTGATAGCACTGTTGTTATTGTTGTTAGCTGGGGGTGCACTAGGCTTGTAGGGTTGCTGCTGTGCCTTATAGAACTAAAAGTTCCCAGACGGCTTGTTCTGAGACGGGGTCACCCTACAGTGTCCAGTTGAAGATGACTAGGGAGGACCCTGAGTACCTTTCTTGATAAAGCGGAATTTCTTACCCGACCCACCGGTAGCAGTGAATCCAGCCTGCCTCCTTCTATCCCTCTGGGCTTTGGACATGGCATCCTTTTGAGAAATGGCCTTGTTCACAAGGTCCTGATAATTGTTAGGCTCATAAAGATTAAGCCTCTTATAGAGATCCCCGTGTAGCCCATCATGGAAATGCTCTATCTTCTTGGCATCGTTGTCAACATGATGCCCACCATATTGACACAGGGCATTGAATTTCTTAGCATACTCATACACCGTGTCAGAACCTTGCTTTAGAGCAAGCAACTCCTTCATCTTTCTATCCATGAGACCTTTAGGAATGTGATGTTCCTTGAAGGCCTGCTTGAATTCAGCCCACGTGACTTGATGTCCGGCAGGAATCATTGTCTTGAAGTTCTACCACCATATCAATGCTGCACCACGGAGCTGTAGGGCAGCGAAGCTGGCCTTACGCTCCTCTGAGCACGGCAGGGTGAACACAGAGAACTTGGCCTCAATGGCCCTGATCCATGCATGGCAGCCAGTGGCTCCTTGGCCTCTTCGAAAATCGGGGGCTTCATGGCATAAAAATGCTCATACTTAGTGACTCGGGGCTGGCCATCGATGTTTTCCCCTCGGGGATTGTTCTGCAGCTGCTGAGCAAGCTGCTACTACGTTTGCAAAAGCTGCCGCATCACCTCAGTTTGGGTGACCATAAACTGCTCTTGAATGGTCATGTTGGGAGGAGTAGGCAGAGCGTCACTCCCACTTGCACCAGAACCATTGGGAGAAGCACGAGTTTGTCCCACCATCTGAAATCCATGATATTTTCATTAGTTACATATTCACAAGCTTGTTTACATCATCCACAAGAAGAATATGCAAACGAAAACTCATAGCATCAATTTTGTGAAAACTGGACAGCACAGCTGAGTTACTAGAAAATTCATAACTCTCTGCCCGTATTAGCAACAACTCCCATTTTTGGTCAGCAAGTGCAAAATTTAATGAGCTCCAGCATTGGTATTCAACCCGAGGTCCAATTCCAACGTTAACATGCCCGAAAAATTCTAACACCGAGGTTCTACCTAGCTGTTTTTGCTGTAGGCCGAACTGCACAATTTTCGCTATAATTCTCGGTATGCTTGCGCAATGGTGGTGAATTTTGGTGAGAATGATCTCCACAACATAACACACAAAATTGGTATTCAGCACCAGGCGAAACTTTGATCACAACAACCCTAATTTATTCATTGAAACATGACAACATGAGATGTCCATCCAAGCATTACATGATGCGGAGTATGTGGATCGCTTACAAACTTATGTACAACAAAAGGTCATCATTTATACTCTCTGAGCAGCCTCTACCCTTACACAAAAGCTAGATGAGGAGGCTAAACTAAGAGTACATGATTTCCCTCCAAAAGACAACTGCTAAAACCACTAATAGCCCGCAGCGGAGCCAGCGCTAGTGTCCGGAGAGTCGGGTGGGGGACCACCAACACTGTCCTCGCTCAAGCCTGAAACTCCCTGTAGCTCGTCTGGAGCGGAAGGTGTGGCTGGTGGTGCGACCGGCGGCTGCTGCCCCTGCTGGGCCATCACCTGCCACACCTCTACCTCAATCTCCATCTCAGCTACCTGGTTCTGCATCTCAACCACGTTCTGCACCAAGGAACGCTGGGCCTCAGTGTGAGCTAGCTGCACCTGAGTCATCTCAAGAGCGTGAGATCGGGCGAACAGCTGCTCCGTGAGCTCGGCACGCTCCTGGTGCCACAGGATATGCTCGTCCTGAAGCGTAACAATCTCCTGTTGGAGGTGAGCAACGGTCTGTCGCTCGTACTGAAGGTCGAGGGTGAGGATATCCCTCACCGCTGTGGAGTCCATCAACACAACTGAGAGCATACCCTGAGTGGAAAGAAGAAACACCTGCATGTTGTACACCGCCTCCAAGAACCTCAGAAGTTGGCGCACAACAACCGTTGGAGGGTCTGCCATGAGCAACAAGTCGGTTAGCGATATACGCTCACGCCAAGCAGGGTCGAGTGGGTCCATGGCCGGGAACAAACCCAGCGCAGTGAGCATCACCTCGTCCGGGTGCTGCTCGTAGAAGGTGTGAAGAATCTGCATGGCCGCGGACTCAACTGACTCGACACCGCGGTGAGCAAAGAACATCAAGCTCAAGTCCGCCCACTCCGGGTGCTCGGGGTGGGGGAGCACGGTAGCGGTCGTGCAAGCGTAGGGAACACCCTGGTCCCAAAAAGAGACCACCTCGTACAGCGGCGGCGTAACGTAGCCCACCTCACTGAGGGTCTCCCACAAAATGCAGGGAAAACCCTACTAGTGAAGGGCATCAGTACGAATGGTACCGTCCGCGTCGATCTCGTAGATCGGTGGCTGCGCCATCTGTACAAAAATTAGAAACTACACGTTAGATATCAATCGACATCAACGAGCAAAGGGTAAAATCTGGTAGGTATGAACAAAAATTCATAACATAAAAACCAGGACCCCAAAAATTCCCAAATTTTCACAGAAACTCAATGACATGATTATGCACACTTTTGGTATTCACAGGTAGATCTAGATTGGATTGGAACATGCTCGAAAAATTTCATTTGTAGAGGGGTGCTGCTCTAAAAACAGCAAAACAGAGACTCACTAAACTGAGCATAACTATCTGCAGAAAGTTTCTAAAATCCTGAAAAATTCACAGTGGATGCTCAACTTGATAAGAAACAACTTTCCTAAAGGATGTCTAGTTAAATTCCTTACAGATTTGGCTACAAAAAATTGAGAAATGACAGAGACAGAATCTGCCAGAATTTTCCTAGACTCGAAAGAGAGGAAAACCTTATCTATGATCAACCAAATTACTTAGAAACAAATTATTCAAGCAACTGGGGACCAATTTTTGGTTCACAAGATTTTAATTATGCATGCACACGCCTTAAACGACCTTACTCAACTAGATCCAAAAGACGTAGTTAGTGCCGGTGGCAAGCTTACAATCGGCTCTCCTTAAAATAACTAGTCGGAGCTACTCGATTTGCACTTAACGACTTACGAACGTTGTCAGTGTACCTGCAGAAACGAACCTTTCGTGCCAGCACGTCACAAAAGCGTCCACATACATTACCGTTCACTTATAGAAATGGTATCCATGAGTCAAGCCGCTGCATGGACAACGTCCAACCTCGGACACCCTCCGTTTGAATGGAGTGTATCCTTGCCTCGCATGATCGACATGCGGAATGCACACGTATGAGACACATGGCGACACCACAACTCATATCTAGACGCAAAGATGGGATCCGTGGAATGGATCACTCCGTCAACCCTCGCAATTCCCGTGATGCGGAACAGCACACGTATGAAACACGTGGCTCATCTAGTTTGGTTGTCCAAGAAAGTAAGTCTGACATAAAGTAAGGTGCTGGAGGTTAACAAAATACACCATAGATTCTTATGCCACCTTAAAGAACCCAAAATTCCCTCTAGGGCCTCTCGATCTAGATCATTTCTTAACGATTCAACGGATTTTTAAAATCCAATCAATCTTGTCAAGTTTTATTGTAAATCATGTGATTAGTATTAATCTAATCACTCCGGTGCATACGGATGCTCTGATACCAACTGTGACAACTCCACCCGAGATAATTCCATACTATCGCCTAAACCACTCCATTTGGTCATTAAACAATAATAAAGAAGTATCTCGTTGTCGGGTCAACGCCTGGTAAATCACTTGACATCACAGAGAGGATCGAACATATGCATTAAAAGCCCCACGAAGGAGAGTCAGAGTGCCTTACAAATTAACCATCACATCCCCGTAGGGTTCATTATTACAAACATAGTTCTTTGACATGAAAGTAAATGGTTCAGAGTTTATTGAAAACAGCGGGAGATAACTAAACGGTACGATCACATCATAGGAGGCCTGTCCATGATGCAATCACTCTTCGTCATCCACCCATTCCAGCTCCCAGCCGGGTGGAAGTTCTCCGGGCCACACATCAGATGCATTACGTGGAAAAAACATTTATAAAGCAAGGCTGACTATACTAATAATCAGCAAGACTTACCCGTCTAAGAGACGGACTTCACCTCTAGTCATGCAAGGCTTTTGGCTTGTGGATTTGTTTGCCAAAAAGCTACTAAGTAGTGAATCCTTACTTTCACATTTTATCTCAAGTTCTAGTAGAAGTAATCATTACTAAATCAGCAACTATTGCAACCAAAGTTGTACAA
Source organism: Cenchrus americanus (assembly GCA_947561735.1). NCBI lineage: Eukaryota > Viridiplantae > Streptophyta > Magnoliopsida > Poales > Poaceae > Cenchrus > Cenchrus americanus. The sequence continues at coordinate 142,831,771 of OX387241.1, read as the reverse complement.
ACAATTAATCAAAGTAATAATCTTCACAAAGTTCCATCATAAAGGGATATCATGGCCAGTCGGGTAAGTAGTCTCAGATGACGGTGAGAGGTCGACAATCGATTGATTCATAACGTTCACCAACTAGGCGGTTCCCGTCATTCTTCTGTTTGGGGATAATAGCTCACAGTCTTAAGCACAAGGTTTATCTGGGCAATGCCACCAAGGTCAACCAGCCTCACGCATGCACTCGGGTGGCGAGCCCGGGGCCGCAACCCTAAGAGTAGTGATAGTAAAACCCAGTACCGCCTCATTTAGGTACTAGGCTTATCGTACCCATTTCTGACAAGTGTTTAGTACTTTCAAACACTTAACCAACGAAGCCATTGGACCGGAGCCCAAATCCCATGCTCTTACAACATGAGCAATCCATTTAAACATATGGTGATTCCATAAAGGAGGTCCTATTCTCGCGAGTGACGAACATCACTCGACTTGTACCGGATCCTTAAAGCATAGCAACTAGCGACCTAACATGCTAGTGAAAGATCATGGTACTTAAGGATCATGCAACTAGGGTTTCATTTCAACTCCTGAACGTAAATGCACATATAATAACAATAAGTAATTTCAAAAGTGTAAAGAAACATATAGGTTAATGAATAAACCGGGGCTTGCCTTCGTCAGCGCAAGCAGACACACACACTTCCGGACTTTGGTCCGGGTCTTGCTCTACGGTCGCGTAGTGCACGTCTCCTCCCGCTCCCTCGTCCTCGTCAGCTGGCACAAGCGTGTAGCTACCGTCGGGGACTTCTACACGGGGAATGCAATGCAGTGATTAGGAGTGCAATTGTTTTATTTTAATTCAAAAACAGTAGCAAACAGCCACTGGAGTATAAGGTTGGCCATTTTCACCTTAACAAAAGTATTTAAACATTTTTCCTTTTAAAAGATAATCAAGAGCTTATTTAGCCTTCTCTTTAAGGTGATTGTGTGCACATCTATTTAAGAATATTTAATTTAATTACAAACAGCAAGGAATTTACTTTTATACCACCATTTTACTTTCCTAACTCATTTCCTTAACTTATGCACAAGAGAAAGTATTTTTCCTATTTTTCCTTTTACTAGATTAATCTAGTTTACTCTCTTTTACTCAACTAAACACATCTCAAACTTGTCCAACAGTTCCCATTGGCCCTAATGACTAGGAAACACTCCTCTGGACCGCAAGCATCTAATTTTTGCACCACTGAAATTAAATACACAAAATAAAGACATTTCTAGCTAGCATATAGAGGATTAATGCATATAAAAATAAATATAACATAAATGAATCCAAACTTTCTCCTACACATGCTTTGGTCCAAAACAAGCCCAAGGAACCAATAAACACACCTATAGCCTTTGTAGATCTCGCTAAACATATTTATGATTAACAACAAGCATAAGAGAGGAAATAATATTTCTAACAGAGATAAAATCATGGTTAATTCACCAAGGATGCATTTTGATATAACATGACAATATCCAGAAGTTGGGCTCAAGAATAATTATATTTTAAGCTACAAAAATCATCTAGGCAGATTCAACAATATCACAAGATAATTTATATAAAAAGATCCCTTCAATAACTTTGTGCAATTTTTGGCACAGAACCTAAACAGGCTAGTTCCCAAAACATATCCAAAATCCAGTTTAATATGTTGTGTGGATTTTGCAGAATCACAAATCTAGGTATTTTACTTTTCAATTTTTCGAGCAAAAACTATAGCTCAAAAGTATATACATATTTGGATAAAGTTGTACTTCTTGTTACACTGAGCACAGAAAAATTGAGTTTGCTATTTTTGGGTTTTTCTACAATTTTTAATCGATTTTACAGGTTTCATTCATAACACAAAAAGGAGGATAAAATCTTTATGCATTTGGGCCCCTGGAAATTTTAAACTCTTCACAAGAATGCCCTCGGTTCCCCCTTGGTCCCGACAGCGATGGCGAGCTCGCCGGCGGTGAGGTGGGGCACGGGTAGGCAAACAAGCGACGGGGAACTGAAATTGGGCTCACCAGTGATTGATCGATGGAGGTGGTTCGGCCGGGAAGGTCGCCGGCGAGCAGCGGCGACGGCGCAGAGGCGGTGCGGCCGCGGGAGCTCGGACGGCGGTGAGGGAAGGGGCGATGCTCAACAATGTGTTGCGCGGGAACTTCCATGTGGCCTAGGGAAGGCCCCAGGCAGGTCACCGGGCGTGGAGGATCGGCGGAGGGGCGAGCTCGACGGTGGCGGTTCGGCGGCGGCCGCGGGAGCTCGGGCACCGGCGAGTAGGAAGCTTGGGTAGGCCAACACGTGCACTTGGGGCTCGAGTGGGTACCAGGGGAGAGCTGGGAGTCACTGGTTTAGCACGGCAGCAAGCCGAACAGCAAGGTCGCCGGCGGCGCTAATGGCGGGCGGCGGCGGGCTGCTTGGTTGCTCGCGCGTGCGAGAAAGGAAAGGAAGGGGAGTTTTATAGGCGTGCGGAAACCCTAGCATGGGCGCGGAGCAGCGGCGACGTGCGGCGGGGCTGTCGGCCAATGGGCAGAGGCGATTCGCCCGCCGGCGAGTGTGCATCGGCCGCGTGGCACCGGCCTAGGCCTCCACACAAGCGTCACGGCCATCTAGTGCACAGTGTCACCGACGCGGGCCTTGGACCACTGGGTTTGCCGGCGCCTCGGCGTGCGCACGCGGCCGGGTGCGGCGCGGCCGACGTGGCGGCGCGCGGGCGACGTTGTGCGCGGGAACGCCAGCTTTCCAAAAAGTTGCGTTTAGCCATCTTCAAACTGAATTTTCTCCAAAATTTCAAACTGAAGTGACCCAAACCTTGAATACCAAAGTTGTTGAGCAAGTTACCCTCTACAACATTTGCAAAGGATGATAGGGGTTTTATCCAAGGAATCGATCAGGAACGGCATGCCAAGTTGGCCAAAAACTCAGCGCCGATGAACAGGAGCAGGACACATTCAAAAGCATTTTTCACCAAGAATTTCATCGAATTTCAAATGCCAATCAATAGCAAAGTTGTGTGCCTTGACATTCCGCACATTTTTCCCTTTGGATGGTTTTGAAGTGTTTAGGGAAATTTTGGAGAACGTGCTCAAAATCTACACTGGCACTAGGGGGGTCAAGGAACATTAGGGTTTTTGAGTTAGGGTTTTGACCATGGGTCAACTTAGGACTCTCATGGGTGATTAGAGGAGGTGTTAAAAGGGTCATTAGCACAAAACACCACTGAGCAAAAACATGGGGTGTTACAGATTCCCTAGGTTCTTATCAATCTGCGGAGCAACGGATTACACGCGTTTGATCTACCTCTACTTACTAACTTATCCAAACCCTAATCTACGGTTAAACTAGAAAACAACTACGCTATACTAGAGATAATGATTAAACCAACAAGATATGTAAAAGACACTTGCCCAAGGGTCTACGATACTTGAACATGCAACCACTTAAGATATGAAAACCAATCTAATCTGGCGGGGGTTGTAACCACGGTTTCTCCCTTTCCCTCCCCCCGTACTGTCACTACATGGAGGTATTCGTGACTAGACCTATGATGGACATGACGTACTGAATGGATCCAAGGGAGCATTGAGATCTTACTCCCTTTATGGCATGGTAGCTAACCTTAAACATCAAAACTAGTTAAACACTAGATGATAGATAGATAACCAAACAAAGTAGCCATTACATCTCAAGTTCGATTACAACCCATGGACAAATGAGAAGATTACACCATCAAGGTGCTAGACATGGCACCATTGATCATGGTGACGCTTTCGACGGTGCCTTCCTTCTTCTCCACTCGTGGGTGCTTCCTTCGAGTTGAGCGATCCTTCTCCCGAACGATCTCCCTCCTCTTCTCTCTAGCTTGTGGATGGCCTCTCGGTGCGAATGGCTCTCTATCTTGCGAATGGCGGCGCCTCCACGAACTTAGGGTTGAAGGATCTTCGGGTGCAAGAAAAGGGGGGCCGAACCGACCCGCGAAGTGAGCCAGGCCGACCGGCTTGGGCCGACTGGCCCAGGCCCATCTCGGCCCGGTTCGGTCGCCCCTTCGCTCCCGTGGGTCCTCATGTATTTATGCACTTTGCCCCCCTCCACTTGCCCTATTTTGATGATGTGATCCTCACGTCCAAGATGGATGTTCTCCTTGCATGAAGTCCGGTCTTTTAAGCTTCAATCCTTGGGGATGTTCCCTTGTAACACTTGAGTCCTTGCCACCATTGGAAGTGATTTCATCAAGCTCATAAACACGAACAAGACTCCTTAATTGCTCCTTTGAACTTGTTGTGAATCCGTCCTTTATTTCCATATTTTCCTACATAAACATAACTCTTCCAAATGCACACACGAAGACGAACTTGTTATATGATTAGTGTGCCTAGTGGCGGGTTAGTTCCATAATCAAATCCAGACCAAAGTGTAATGAACATGTTTGGTGTACCAAAATACACCGCCAACAAGGGGGTAACGAATAAAGATATTCGGGGGATAACTTGACACACGCAAGGAGATCTTGATAAAGGGTTTTTTAGAACAAATCTTGACAAAAGGGTTAGAGAGGATCTAGTGAGCTGGGAGGACAACGAACACAATCAATATATTCTTATCAACTCTAGGTAAAGAACTAAGACAAAGGTTAACCAAGGTGTGCTAAACTCGACAAGCTCTTCTAGTGCTGCAGGAGCATGCAAAGCCGCACTCTCGGACTGGGATGAGAAGGGAGAACGACGACGCTCTACATCCTACCGGACCGAACTAACGTGGTGGACTACAAGCCCGTCCAGAGCTATCACCTCCCTAGGGTACCACAACTATTCCGTTGAACGGGACACCAATCTAAGACCAAGGTAAGCTCTGAGCACCGCGCTCACAACGAACCAAAGAACCTTTCCCCGATATCATGAAGGAAGGTCTCTATCCGCTACTAAGCACAAATGTACTCAGTAGAAGATCAAGCGAAGAACGACCACAACACTATAGGGTTCAAGAGATCTATGCTAACCAAGATTAAACTAACTTTAGTCTAAACCAATAATAAAGCTTCTAGAGCAAAGTAAAAGCTGAATGTAATTGACTCGAAAGGTAAAATAGAAAGATAACTTGAATTGTACTTGAGTCTAAACAAAGAAAGGATACAAGAGTAGTACCGGACTGTCGTATGGACCTCCCTGGGCCCACTACCTCGGTGGGTACCAGGACCGACTACTCGGTGGGCCCCTGGGACTACCCGACTTGTGTCGCACGGTACCTGTTGGCGTGAGGCACAAAAACTACGGTGGAGAAGTACTCGGATAGGAAACTATACATACCATGTACTGTGTAGAGGACTCCTAGACGTACACGACTAGTACTCTCTCCCTAAACCGACCTGTAACCCTGCCTACCGAACTATATAAGGCGAGGCAGGGACCCTCCCCTCTCATACACACAAGATTACGCATCATCTTGTAATCACATCCAATCAATTCAGAGCTACACAGCATACAGGACGTAGGGTATTACGCACCTCGCGGCCCGAACCTGTCTAAATTGTGTGCCACGTGTCTCTTCCTTTGAGTTACCGATCTCGGCGAGGCCACATTTATCTACTTCGGGTACTCCCCTTAGTAGGTTGCCGGTCTAAAACACAAACAGCTGGCGCGCCAGGTAGGGGATCTCGCCGAAGATCATATGGCGAACTAGACGGCTTCCGTCTTCATCAAGCCAACTGTTGCCTTCAACCGCGGCGACACCTTCGTCTTCGGCTCCTGGGTCTGCACTGCTGAGGGCGCTGGATCCTTCCAACGCCGGCTCACCATGTCGCCAACCCGGAGACTAGGCTCGTGACGCTTCCCGAAGTAGTCACGGGCAATCTCGCCGGAAAATTCGGCGAAATTTCGCTCTACAACCAACACACCGACTTCGAGCTTGGATCCGACTCCAACTCGAACTCGACGTCCCCGTGGGCTACCGCATGCAAGTCGGCTACCCAGCCATCGCGTGCGGCCTCCCCACTCCGTGAGCGCTTCGTACGTGGCCCCCGCAACGCCAGCAGGGCCCACTCGAAGGCTCCCACTACGCGCCAGGCCAGCAAGGAGATCGTACCCGAGTACGACTCGGACTCCAACACCGTCCCCGGCTACAACTCGGACTCCAACCCTCTCTACGGCTTCTACTCGGATTCCTCCTACGAGTTCTACTTCGGGTCAAACCCTGATGAGCCCGAGTCCGAGAGCAACACTACAGAGCAACCCCTGTTAGGACCAGCTTCCGGCCTGGTTATAACATCTACACCCGCCGAGAGATTCGTCTACTGGCCAAACCGCAAGCCCGCAGACCTGACAGGAGGGAACTCACGCTGTGTCGCCTACCTCGACTCACTTCCCTTCCAGGAGGGAACACTGCTCGCTCCAACTGGGGAGCACACTCCAACAGAGGTGGCAACCAGTGACTCCAGCCTTGGCTCTCCTGAGCGGCAAGTCTTCATGACTACCAACGAGACACCAGGGCCCTCAGGGATAGTCCCTGACCAATATCTTGAGGACATCTCAGCGGACAAGTTGTCCGCCAACGCGCCCGCTGACAAGACCGACGCCAATAGGGACGCTCGACGTGAACGCAATAGAAAGCAGAACGAACGGCGCCGACGTCTCCGCGAGTCCCTTCCCATCCGCAACCTCGCAGAAGCACTCGACCAAGTCGAGAGCCGGGTACACACTACCCCAGAGCAATGCCTCATGTCTATCATATGATAGCACGTCAGGCTCAAAGGATGTGTGCGGGACAAGTCATCGCCAAGCTCGCGGAGGACGCCTACTTCATGCGAGTCAACAACAGGGTCACTCAAGCGCCCCCCCGTCAGGAAAGTCAGGAAACGCGACAACGAAGCCACAAGTCGCAGTGCGGACATCGGTCGCAACCGTACTCGAGCAGAGCTACCAGCTAACCCCAACTGTACTCGGGCAACAGCCGGTGGACCCGCCCAAGGTGGCGACAGTGCAGGCGGCGGCCGGGCGATCATCCCTTACCACGATCCTGGCGGTGGAGGCAGCGACGGCGGGAGCTCAAACCATGGGGCTGACAGGAGAGCTGGGGGCGGAGGTGACCGCGGCGAACAAGGCCACGCGGACAGCCACGTCTCCGGCACCTCTCGTGGCGGCTTCGACGCCCGCTAGAAAATCGAAGAACTACGACGCAAGAAGGCCTCCACGGCAGGCGACAACGACGGCTTCCCCCGCCTTCTCTGCGCGACTTCGCAATCTACTCCTCCCAGAGAAATTCAAGCCTCTGGGAATTACCAAGTACGACGCGAAGCAAGATCCAGTGCAGTGGCTCAGATGCTACTCCCTCTCCATCGAGAACGCTGGTGGTAACAACGACACGAAGTGCCTCTACTTCCCCTTTTGTCTGCATCAAGCCCCGCTTACATGGCTCGAGTCACTCGAGAAGTACTCGATCGACAAGTGGGACTAGCTGAAGGAACAGCTCACCAGCAACTTCGCGGGCGCCATGGGCCGCTCGGGTACTCGCATGGACCTGGCAATGGTGAAGCAGGAACAAGGCGAGACCCTTTGCAAGTACATGCGGCGCTTCTTCGACAAGCGTGCCACCGTAGTCGATGTCTTTGACAAGGAGGTCAGCGACCTCTTCCAAGATGATCTCTACCACCGTCGCACCTTCGAAGACTTCGGTCGTCGCCGCCCGAGCTCCATCACCCACCTAAAGGACATAATCACCTTCTGGGCTGATGAAGAAGACAAGGCTAATGCCAAGTACGACGCCATCCATGGCAAGAGCAAACAGAACACGGGCGGCGGCAGCAGCAACAACGGGAACCAAGGCGGTCGCAGCAACAACTACTTGGGTCCCAATCGCAAGCGCAAGCCAGACAACACTGTCGCGGCTATCTAGCGCCCTGCGAAAGACAACTCGAAGAAGACCTCCGGCGGCTTCAAAGACTTGCTGAAAGAGAAGTGCCTGTGGCATCTGGACGGCAACCACACCACCGAGTAGTGCTACCAACTCCGGCGAGCACTCAAGGATACTCCAGAGCCACGACACCCTCATGACAAGAAAGGCAAGAAGAAGACCGACGAAGGCAACGGCGACTTCCTGGAACCCGACAAGACGGTGAACTCCTCTTCGGCGGACTACCCAACCGACGGGCTCAGAAAGCTACCCGTCAAGAAGTCATGAGCATTGAACCAGCGGTCCCGACCCCTCTCCGGTGGTCGGAGGTACCCATTACCTTCTCCCGCACGGATCAATGGACAAGCTTCTTTGAACCAGGACAGTTCCCAGTTGTCCTGAAGCCAGTGGTCGCGGGCTCCAAACTCAACAAGGTCTTCATCGATGGTGGAAGCGGGCTCAACGTCCTTTTCACCAAGACCTTGAAGAAGATGAAGCTCGACATCACCCACATGCTCACCAAGAGCACCTCGCCTTTCTACGGCATCGTCCCCAGGAACGCGGCTATCCCATTGGGTTCAGTGGTTCTGCCAGTTACCTTCGGGGAAACAAGGGACAACTACCGTACCGAGTACGTCAAGTTCGAAGTCGCGGACTTCGAGACGTCCTACCATACCATCCTCGGCAGACCGGCTATCGCCAAGTTTATGGCGGTACCCCACTACACCTACTTAGTACTCAAGATGCCAAGTCTAGCTGGTGTACTCTCACTGCAAGGGGACTTGAAGATATCCTTCGAATGCGACACAGAAGCTGTGGAACTCGCAGCTACGAATCAAGTACCCAACGCAATGATGGAGATCTACGCTGTGTCGAAGAAGCTTGCCCCAAGTGAACTCGACATCCCAGAGAAATTGGACAAAGCCAACAAACCTCAGCCAGCTGAGGAAGTTCTAGTCAAGACAATTGACCTCGGGACAGGCGACAGTAGCAAGACCACCACCATCGGGGCGGGCCTCGACCCGAAATAGGAAGACACTGTAACAGAATTGGTATGAATTCAAATTGTGGAATTTCAAAAACTCGAATTGAAATTGAGTGCTCATAAAACAAATAAGAGTGTCTTCTTGTTTCTTTCCCCAATTCCTAGATTTAATTTTGGCACCCACAGTAATTTTAGGACTTATAATCTGCTAGTGTGAGAAGTTGGATCTTCCTTTGGATTTTATTTGGGTTTTGTTTGAGTGGATTCAAATTTGAAATTGATTTTGAATTCAAATTTGAATCAAGTAAATAACCTAAAGGAAATAGGGAAGCATCACTATGCTAAATGGGCCGCCAACCAACCAATCTACCCAGCGCCGCTTTGAGCCCGGCCCGCGGCCCGCCTAACCCCGCCGCAGCCTCCACCTACCGCGCGCGCGCCGGCAAGCGGGCCCGCTCACCGCGTCACCCGCCCCGCGATGACGTCGCCGCGTCATCCCCTACCTTTGAGCTTTGGCCGACGACCAAAGCCAAAGGCGGGCGCGCCGGCCGCGGGCCTCGCCGTCGCGGCGTGCCGCGCGCCCCCGCGCATCCAGGCCGTCCGCGTGTCCCAGGCCGCACCGCCCTATATAAGAGACGCCGCCGAGCCCCGGGAGGATCCCAACCCTAGCCGCCTCGGGGAGTTGCTCCCCTGCCACGTGCGCTGACCCGCCGGAGGAGAAGGGGGTGAAAAGGAGGAGAAGGAGAAGAGCAGCCGCCCGTGGAAGGAGCCGTCCGCCGCGAAGCCCGGAGCCGCCCGTGGGAGGAACCGGACCCGCCGTCGACGAGAACGCCTACTTCCCCTACTTCCTCTTCTCCCTCGACGTCGTGCCGCCGCCCTCGTCTTCTTCCCCGCCGACAAGCCGCACCGCCTCACTTCACCGACACGCTTCACTTCGGCCAGTGGCCACAGAGGTGAGGACGCTCATTTTCCCCACTTGTGGACGCCACGGCCATCGAGCCGAGGGAGAACGCGCCGTTGCTCCGCACCGCCGCACCGCCGCTGGTGATGCCGGCCTTCGTGCCAGGCTGGGATGCAGTTTCTTGCAGGTGCCGCTGCCTACATCGACGCGCGCTCGCTCCCTGGCGTAGTCCTTTTGGTCGTCGTAGTGTGCCGCACCCTACTGGCGAGAACGCGCCGCCTCGCCGTGATCGTGTCCGCGTTCGCGATCTCGTTCGCGTTCGCGCGTGAGGCCGCGCGGGTCCAAACCCCCCCTGCGCCAGTGTGCACTCCGCGCGCGCGCACGCTAGACTGGGGACAAGGTCGGGCCTTTGGTCCTTTTTGCTCCTGCGCCGTTCCACACCGCCGCGTCTAGGATGGCCGCGCCGCCATGGCCTCGCCGTGGCCATGTAGGGCACGCGCGCGGTCGCCAAGAAAAGGGGACGCCACGTCCTTGGTCACCTGAGCACACCGCCGTAACCCCCGTCGTGTTTGCGCCAGCCGACCGCGGGCGCCGTGCTCGCCGCCGCCCATGGCGATGAGCCGGCTCCACCGTGAACCCCGCCGCGACGCCCCCGTCGCGACCAAACCCTACTCCCCTGCAGTGGTAACCTGGCGCACGCGCACACCCCCGCGCACGCCGTCACTCTTGCGCTTCCGCGCCCCCGCGCGGGTTGGGTCACCGACACCGCCGCCGCGCCGACGCCGCCGTGCCCACGCCGGCGATGGCCTCGCGCGACGGTCACCACCCCGGTCTTGCGCCCCTTTCGAGCCGAGCAGCCTGGGGAGTCCCTTGTGATCCCCCGTGTTGGCCAGTCGCCCAGGCGCCGTGGGACTCGCCGTCGGCGAGGTCCTCCCGCGCCGCCGCATCCCTCTCTTGGGCATTTCATCGAGCACCTAAGGGCACGGTTTGATTCACAGACCTGTGTGGTGCACCGGAGACCACATGCCGGCGTGGCCACAGCCTGTTCGGCGGGATCCGCTGTGGCTGGACCGGTCCCGTCGCGACCACACGCCGGCCCTCACCGCGCCGAGCCGCACGGTCCCCCCACGAGATCGCATGCGGCAGCCAATAGCAGCCCAGCCGCACGCGGGCCGCGGAGCGCCGGGCCGCACCCGATCGGAAATCGGGGATCCGGTGTGGCTGGGGAGGGTTTAAGGGTTTTTAACATATTTTTAATTCCAGAAAACCTATTTTCTCTTCGAAAAACCCTAGTAAATCCATTTTAACTCCAAAAATTGTAAAACCTTTTCCAGAAAATTTCTAAAATTTTAAACTCCGGGTTGGGATGGTGTTTGCTCTCTTTTGGTTCTTAAATGCTCTTATCTAGATTTAAATTGCATTAGGACCGCTATTTATTTTTCCTATCGCGCTATTAGGAGCAAACAGAGCCGAGAGCCGAGCCGGGGGGAGTACAACTACGCCGACGACTTCGCTGCGGAGGACTACCCGACCCCAGGTTCACGCCCGATTGATTCTGAAATACCCATTAGGCATTGCTAAGTAGTATTGCTAGTGCTTTACTTTAATGTACGCATGTTGATGAACCTTGCACTGCCTCTTTGTTTACCCTGTCCTTGATTGTCCTACTACTATATATATGTTTATGTGAGCGTATGTATACGCCGAGCTTTGCGATGCATGTGTTGGGATGGGGATAGTGGTTCTTGGCATGTGTAGAGTAAAAACCGGCAGGAGAAGGCGTTTTGGGTACTTTGGCGGGGGTGAGCTCGAGACAACCGATCTGGGATCGGGGATAGGGGTGCACTCCTCAGTGCATCCCTCCTGTTACGGTTTTCGGAGCCTAGGTGTTGGGGTTTTACGTGCGCTTGGAGGACATGAGCTCGCCCGGTCGAAACCGAGTGGATCAACTTGTTTATAGGACATCGTACACACCACCCCGCCGAGAGTGGGGATAGGGCCGAGTTGAGCTCGGCAAGTGCGGAACCATGCCCGCCTACGAAGGATAGAGGGTTTCGCGTGGGGAGCGGTGGAGGTGAGACCACCCTCTTAGAGCGTCTCTGTGTGGCCACATGGGAGCATTTCACGGTTCCGGTGCTTTCTACCTTTGCGGAGAGGACCGCTTTGTGGGCGGATGCGGGGGTGGGTTCGTAACTACCGAGAGTTCGCCGGCACGATGCGCTCGGTCGGCCGTACACCGGCCGGTACCATTCCGGGATGGGTACGGGTGTACACGCTGCGAGTTGTTCGATCTATAGCTATAGCCGCGTCCTCGGTCATGGACACTGCCTAGAAGACTTACTTGATCCTCATGTTTTGGGATTTCTACCTCCCCCCTATAGGTGAGAGTGTGGTGAGCCGTGGTTACGGCCCGGCTAGAGGAGAGAGGCTCCATCTACCTCGTCGATCCGATTGTAACCATTGAGGTGAGAGGAGAGGAAGTTCTCGCACCGGCCCTAGACAGGAGTAGGAGGTGGTGACGGGTCTTCTGGGTGACCGGTGGATCCGAGTCGTGTTGAGAGACTTGGGTTTCGGGATATTGATGGAGATACCTTGTTTTTGCTCTCTCGTCGCTCGCTTAGGAAACCAAAGCCACTTCCTTGCCTACTCTCTTTTCCCTTTAGATGTTAGGCCACTTAAAGCCGCATACGATTGGTGACGTGGACCTATCCCACTCCTTGGGGATAGACTTTGGGTGTGCAGGGTACGAGTCCGAGTTCGACTGCAACGCCGACGGATGGTACGACTGAGGGATACGTCTCTTCGCTCGAGTTTGCCTGTGGCGGGAAGAATAAAGATGGAGACCCTTCTGAGAAGATAGCTACCGTTGCGTAGAATTTTCACTCTGATTCAGCCAAGAAGCTTGTATTGATGTACTCTTTAATGGACTTGTAATAAATTCATGTACTATTACCTCTATGTGATGCGATGTATGACTTTGTGTATTTATCTGTGAGACGTTCTGTACGCGATAGCCACTGATCCAGGGACTATCGCGATGGTACAGGGATTCGGATTTTCTATGAAAATCCGGGGTTTTACAGACGCGCTCATCAACTTCCTTCGGGCTAACCGAGACATCTTCGCATGGAAACCAGCGGACATGCCAGGGGTGCCCAGGGAGCTGATTGAGCATTCACTCAACGTCGACCCTAAATCTACCCCGAAGCAACAACACCTCCGCTGCTTCGCCGACGATAAACGGGACGCCATCAAGAAAGAACTCGCCAAACTACTCGCGGCTGGCTTCATCAGAGAAGTCTTCCATCTTGAGTGGCTCGCCAACCCCGTCCTCGTCCGCAAGAAGAACTCGAACGAGTGGAGGATGTGCGTCGACTACACCGACCTCAACAAGCACTGCCCCAAGGACCCCTTCGGGTTACCGTGGATTGATCAAGTCATCGACTCCACGGCGGGCTGCGACCTGCTCTGCTTCCTCGAATGCTACTCCGGGTACCACCAGATCGCGATCAAGCAAGAAGACTAGGAAAAGAACGTGTTCATCACCCCGTTTGGCGCGTACTGCTACACGACCATGTCCTTCGGGTTGAAGAACGCCGGCGCTACCTACCAACGAGCTATCCAGGCCTGTTTCAAGAGGCAACTCAACAAGAACGTCGAAGCTTACGTGGATGATGTGGTCGTCAAGACCAGAAACTCCAACACGCTCATCGCCGATCTTGAAGAGACTTTCGCATCCCTGCGAGAGTACCGCTGGAAGCTCAACCCGAACAAGTGCGTCTTCGGCGTACCATCGGGCAAACTACTCGGCTTCATCATCAGCCACCGCGGCATCGAAGCCAATCCCGAGAAGATCTCCTCCATCACCAGCATGAAGGCTCCCACGTGCATCAAAGACATGTAGAAGCTAACCGGATGCATGGCAGCTCTGAACATATTTATCTCGAAGCTTGGAGAACGGGGGCTCCCCTTCTTTAAACTACTCAAACATCAAGAGAAGTTCGTGTGGACTTCAAAGGCAGACCAAGCCCTTTCCCAGCTCAAGGACTTCCTATCAAAGCCACCGTGTTCGCCAGCTCGAGCTGAGCCTCGACCGCGCGACCACTGTTCTGCTGCAGTCTGAGAGGGAGAGGGTGGACACCCGGGAGGAGATGCTGCACACCAAGGAGGACCTACGCAGGCTAACAGCGAGTCAGAACAGGCTGAAGGATAAGCTCGAGCGCAAGGACGACCTGCTCACGGTACGCGCTCACCTGCTCGGGTGTGAGCGGCTCAAGGTGGAGAAGCTGGAGAAGAGCCGAGCAGACAACGTCGCCAACATCGCGTGGCTCACGCGCACGGCCGTCTACCTGAGAGACAAGGCCGAGAGACTGAGGAGGACTTGGGAGGACGCCGACTCGCTTCGCGTGGACGAGCTCTTCGAGCTCAACGGAGAGCTACCCCCCGAGTCTCAGCGTGAGATCCGCACTGAGACCTTCGAGCTGCACCAGTCACGCCTCAAGCTTCACCTGTGCCCGATGGCCCGTCTGCCAACCCCCGTCGAGACTGAGGAGGTTCGAGAGGCTCATGCCTTGGTGTCCCGGATCTTTCCGTCGGCCTACCCCACCGAGGACCGCTACCCCGTCACGTACCAGAGGGCACGCGCTGAGTAGTGAGCTGAGCGGGAGGCATGACCTAGAGTAGTGTTTTATGCTAGTAGTTTCCATGAGTTGTTCCATGCAGCCGCGAGCATGTTCCGGTGCATGAAGAGAGTCATGCCCCACCATGTAGACACTACCCCTTTTGAGTTTGTATCGATGTATTAGACCGTTGACTTGTTGCTGCTACCCCAAGGTCTGAGTCAGCCTCAGGGGAGCGAGTGTATTATTCATGTTGGGTGTGTGCTTGGATCTTAATGGTGTTATTTGTGTCTTAATGCTTCTTCCACTTGAGTGTAGGTTATAATTAGAACTATTTTCTTAAATTGCTAAAGACTCATGTGTGAGTTGGTGAGTGACGTGTGTAAACGTTTCCCTTTTTCCTTATGTTTCCAGAAGGATGTCGATCCGCCGCGCTAACCGGCTGATAGCCCGCCTCGAGGAGGCAGCTGCTGAGGAAGAAGCCCAGCAGGGGCGTGGACGCGGGCGTGGCCGTGGACGCCCACCCCTGCGTGGAGGAGCTTTGGGAGCTAGGGCCCGAGGTGACGGAGCACCGCCACCACCGCCCGAGAACCCTGAGGCTGAGGTTGAGCAAGGAGCGGCCGAGCAAGGCCGCCCGAGCCGACCGCCCACCACCACCCCCACCTAACTTGGTGGAAGTGATGGCGCTCCGTACTCGCCGATGCGAGAGGATGGCGGAAGCCATGGAGCACCGTGGCACCGGTGGGAACCGCGTCGCTCCGCAGACGAGGACCTCACGAGGAAGATCGAGAGGTTCATCCGCCCGAAGGCTCCCACCTTCGCCTACTCGGATGACCCGCTCGAGGCCGACGACCGGCCGAGGGTGATCGAGACCAAGCTCGACCTCCACCGTCTCGCTCCGACGAGGAGTGCGTCGCGATCGCCGCGCACCCGGCCCGGAGGGTCCCGCCAAGGCATGGTGGGACAACTACACCGCTACCCACCCGAACCCGGCTTTCATCACCCGGGCCGGGAGTTCCCGCGAGGCGTTCCGCGAGCAGTACCTCCCCGATGAGCTGCTGGTCCAGAAGGCGCAGGAGTTCCGCACCATGACTCAGGGTGCGGTGAGTGTCGAAGAGTACGAGCGTCACTTCATGAAGATGATGCGGTACGCCCCCGATGACACCAACACCGACCAGAAGAAGCAGTTATGGTTCCTGCGAGGCCTCCACCATGGCCTTCGCCAGGCGCTGAAGGCAAGTGAGCACAAGTCCCTTCGTCATCTCGTCAACCGCGCCATCGCGGTCGAGGATGAGAGGAGGGGCCACGAGGAACGCATGAGGGGAAAGAAGAGGATGGGAGATCAGGACCGCCCCGACCGATCCTTCCGAAGCCGAGGAGCGGACGGAGCAACATGCCGAGGGGAAGCTACCGCCGGGGCACAACCGGCCTCGGGCGTGGCTTCGGAGGAAGTGGACGTAGCCCGTTCCCCCGAGGGAGGAACCCCCGCTACCCCCGGCAGACCGGGAGGCTACACTCGTGCTCCACCGAGCACCGCGAGACCCGCCGGCAGAGGCTTCACCGTCACCGCGCTTCGCGTGCGGCAAGCCGTGCCACAAGTCCTTCGAGTGCCTTGACAAGAAGATCGCCGCCACCCCCGCGAGGGCACCGCTCCAGAGGCCGACCCTCCTCGGCCGCGCCGCCCCCGGCCGCCGGCCGTGGGAGGCTGAACCACCTCACTGAGGAGGAGGCTGCTGACGCCCCCGACGTCGTGATCGGTAAGTTTTTGGTTTGTGGTACTTCTGCTCTGGTTCTCTTCGACACCGGTGCAACCGGGTCCTATATCACCTCTCGGTTCGTGAATAAACTTTCCCTCCCTACAACCACCCGAACGATGCCCATCATCACAAGCTCTCTGCTCGGGGATATCCGATGCACCCTGCTGTGCAAAGGAGTGGAAGTGGTCATCCAAGATCACACATTCTATGGGGATCTGACCGTGCTGCCTTCCCACGGTATCGACGTGATACTGGGAATGGATTGGATCACTGCCCACAAAGGTGTCATCTCCACTTCGCCGAGACTTGTGACTCTAGTGCACCCTGACGGGGCGAGAGTTACCTTCGAGCCGATGAAGTCTCGAGACATACCGGCAGTGTACAGTCTTCACACGAAGGCTATATCGGACGTACCGATAGTTTGTGAGTATGAGGATGTGTTTCCAGAGGAGTTGCCCGGGTTGCCTCCTGATCGTGATGTGGAGTTCGTGATTAACTTGGTGCCGGGAACGGCGCCGATAGCCCAGAGTCCGTACCGTATGGCAGAGGTTGAGCTGAAACTGTTGAAGGTAGAGCTAGACTCACTACTCGAGAAAGGGTTCATTCGACCAAGTGCTTCACCCTGGGGTTCACCGGCACTATTCGTTCCGAAGAAGGATGGGACTCAACGCCTGTGCGTCGACTACCGCGCCTTGAACGCGGTAACCATCAAGAACAAGTACCCACTGCCCAGGATTGATGATCTGATGGATCAGCTAAGGCAAGCTAAGTACTTCAGCAAGATTGATCTCCGATCAGGTTACCATCAGATGAAGATTCGCCTAGAGGACATCCATAAGACGACGTTCGTAACCCGGTATGGGCAGTACGAGTACACAGTCGTGTCGTTTGGCCTGACCAATGCCCCAACATACTTCATGAACATGATGAACATGGTCTTCATGGATGAGTTGGACAAGTGTGTCGTCGTCTTCATCGACGATATACTGGTCTACTCCCAGACAGCAGAAGAGCACGAGGAGCACCTGAGGATCGTGTTGGGGAAGCTCAGGCAGCATCAGTTGTACGCCAAGTTCAGCAAGTGCGAGTTCTGGATGGAGGAAGTCGTGTTTCTGGGTCATGTGTTGTCAGCTAAAGGAGTTGCCGTAGATCCGAGCAAGATTGAGGCGGTGTGCAAGTGGCAGTCACCGAAGTCCGTGACAAAGATCCGCAGTTTTCTCGGTTTGGCAGGATACTACCGCCGGTTCATTGAGAACTTCTCGAAGATCGCCAAGCCCATGACAGAACTGTTGAAGAGCAACACGCCGTATGTGTGGTCGGACAAGTGTGAAGCCAGCTTCCAGGAGCTCAAGACTCGTCTCACCACTACACCGGTCATGACCCTACCCGATGCGAGCAAGGACTTCGTGGTGTACTGTGACGCGTCGAGGCAAGGACTCGGCTGCGTGCTGATGCAAGGAGGCAAGGTGGTAGCCTATGCCTCGCGGCAGCTAAGGAAGCACGAGGAGAACTACCCTACTCACGACCTCGAGCTAGCCGCTGTCATCCATGCCTTGAAGATATGGAGGCACTATCTGATGGGGAACAAGTGCGACATCTATACTGATCACAAGAGTCTGAAGTATATCTTCACCCAGTCGGAGTTGAACCTGAGGCAAAGGAGATGGCTAGAGCTGATCAAGGACTACGACCTGAACATTCACTACCACCCTGGTAAGGCTAACGTCGTAGCCGACGCTCTGAGCCGCAAGCACTACTGCAACAACCTGATGGTGCGAGAGGAACAACCAGCCTTGCATGAAGAGCTAGAGAAGCTGAGTTTGGAAATAGTGGAAGAGGGGCAGTTGAACCAGTTGCGGGTGAAATACACACTCGAAGACCAGATCCGACGAGCTCAGAAGGAGTGCCCAGAGATTCAAGAGGTAAAACGCTTGATGGAGAGTGGCAAAGCAGCTGATTATCGCCTCGATGAACAGGGTACACTGTGGCTGAAGGACCGCATCTGCGTGCCTCAGGACAAGGAAATTCGGGACTCGATCCTTAAAGAGGCCCATGACTCTCGATACTCGATCCACCCTGGCTGTACCAAGATGTACAAAGACCTGAAGGTACGATTCTGGTGGGAAAAGATGAGGGAAGATATTGCAGAGTACGTTGCTCGATGTGACACGTGTCAGCGAGTGAAGGCCGAACACCAGAGGCCTGCCGGACTGCTACAACCACTCGAGATACCCACGTGGAAATGGGACGACATCAGTATGGACTTCATTGTGGGGTTGCCACGCACACAGAAAGGGCATGACTCCATATGGGTAATTGTTGATCGGCTGACCAAGGTGGCACACTTCTTACCCGTTAGGACGGACTACCGCGTGAGCCGACTTGCAGAACTTTATGTGGACAATATCCTAAAGCTTCATGGGGCTTCGAGGAGCATTGTGTCGACGAGGGCCACAATTCACCACTCGGTCCCGGGAAGAGTTTGCATGCTTCCATGGGCACCAAGCTGAACTACAGCACAGCCTTCCACCCCCAGACTGACGGTCAGACGGAGAGAGTGAATCAGGTCCTAGAAGACTTGTTGAGAGCTTGTGTGTTGACCTATGGGTCCGATTGGGAAAAGAGTCTATCCTATGCCGAGTTCTCTTACAACAACGGCTACCAATCCAGCTTGAAGATGGCTCCTTTCAAAGCCCTGTACGGCAGAAAGTGTCGGACACCGTTGATGTGGTCCGAGGTGGGGGAACGAACCTTTTTCGGTCCCGCCACCATTGTTGAGGCCGAAGAGAATGTCGCCAAGGTCAGGGAAAACCTGAAGATAGCTCAGAGCAGGCAGAAGAGCTACGCCGACCCGAAACAAAGAGATGTCTCGTTTGAAGTGGGGGATCACGTCTACTTGAAGGTGTCACCCCTTCGAGGCACGAAAAGGTTCCACATCAGGGGGAAGCTGTCCCCTAGGTACGTTGGTCCCTACCCTATTGTGAGTAGGGTCGGGAAGGTAGCTTACCGACTCGAGCTACCTCCGGAGCTTACCGGAGTGCACCCAGTGTTCCATGTATCCCAACTTCGGAAGTGTGTGGTCATCGAGAAGAGAGTGCCTGCTCAGGCACTTGACGTCCAGGAAACCCTGGAGTACTTGGAGTACCGGTTCAGATCCTGGACTGGGCGGAGAAGTCGACCAGGAACACCACCACGCGCTTCTGCAAGGTGCTATGGAGTAATCACTCCGAGCGTGAAGCCACGTGGGAGGAGTCCGCATTGAGGGAGAAATACCCTCATCTCTTCGAATCGGAGGTAACTTCTTAATCTCGGGGACGAGATTCTTGTGAGGGGGGGGGAGTTCTGTAACATCCTTAGAATTGGTATGAATTCAAATTGTGGAATTTCAAAAACTCGAATTGAAATTGAGTGCTCATAAAACAAATAAGAGTGTCTTCTTGTTTCTTTCCCCAATTCCTAGATTTAATTTTGGCACCAACAGTAATTTTAGGACTTATAATCTGCTAGTGTGAGAAGTTGGATCTTACTTTGGATTTTATTTGGGTTTTGTTTGAGTGGGTTCAAATTTGAATTTGATTTTGAATTCAAATTTGAATCAAGTAAATAACCTAAAGGAAATAGGGAAGCATCACTATGCTAAATGGGCCGCCAACCAACCAATCTACCCAGCGCCGCTTTGAGCCCAGCCGCGGCCCAGCTAACCCTGCCGCAGCCTCCACCTACCGCGCGCGCCGCCCGGCCGCCGGCAAGCGGGCCCCGCTCACCGCGTCACCCGCCCCGCGATGACGTCGCCGCGTCATCCCCTACCTTTGAGCTTTGGCCGACGACCAAAGCCAAAGGCGGGCGCGCGCGCCGCGGCCTCGCCGTTGCGGCGTGCCGCGCGCCCCGCGCATCCAGCCGTCCGCGTGTCCCAGGCCGCGCCGCCCTATATAAGGGGCGCCGCCGAGCCCCGGGAGGATCCCAACCCTAGCCGCCTCGGGGAGTTGCTCCCCCGCCACGTGCGCTGACCCGCCGGAGGAGAAGGGGGGTGAAGGGGAGGAGAAGGAGAAGAGGAGCCGCCCGTGGAAGGAGCCGTCCGCCGCGAAGCCCGGAGCCGCCCGTGGGAGGAACCGGACCCGCCGTCGACGAGAACGCCTACTTCCCCTACTTCCTCTTCTCCCTCGACGTCGTGCCGCCGCCCTCGTCTTCTTCTCCGCCGACAAGCCGCACCGCCTCACTTCACCGACGCGCTTCACTTCGGCCAGTGGCCACAGAGGTGAGGACGCCCGTTTTCCCCACTTGTGGACGCCACGGCCATCGAGCCGAGGGAGAACGCGCCGTTTCTCCGCGCCGCCGCGCCGCCGCTGGTGATGCCGGCCTTCGTGCCAGGCTGGGATGCAGTTTCTTGCAGGTGCCGCTGCCTACATCGACGCGCGCTCGCTCTGCTGGCGTAGTCCTTTTGGTCGTCGTAGTGTGCCGCACCCTACTGGCGAGAACGCGCCGCCGCGCCGTGATCGTGTCCGCGTTCGCGATCACGTTCGCATTCGCGTGCGAGGCCGCGCGGGTCCAAACCCTCCCCGCGCTGCAGGCACCCGCGCGCGCGCACGCTAGACTGGGGACAAGGCCGGGCCTTTGGTCCTTTTTGCGCCTGCGCCGTTCCACATCGCCGCGTCTAGGATGGCCGCGCCGCCATGGCCTCGCCGTGGCCATGTAGGGCACGCGCGCGGTCGCCAAGAAAAGGGAACGCCACGTCCTTGGTCACCTGAGCACACCGCCGTAACCCCCGTCGTGTTTGCGCCGCCGACCGCAGCGCCGTGCTCGCCACCGCCCATGGCGACGAGCCGGGCTCCGCCGTGAACCCCCGCCGCGACGCCCCGTCGCGACCAAACCCTACTCCCCCCGCAAGAGTAACCGGGCGCACGCGCACACCCCCCGCGCACACCGTCACTCTCGCGCTTCCGCGCCCCCACGCGAGTTAGGGTCACCGGCACCGCCGACGCCGCCGTGCCTACGCCGGCGATGGCCTCGCACGACGGTCACCACCCCGGTCTTGCGCCCCTTTCGAGCCGAGCAGCCCGGGGGAGTCCCTTGTGGTCCCCCGTGTTGGCCGGGGCCGCCCGGCGCCGTGGGGACTCGCCGCCGGCGAGGTCCTCCCGCGCCGCCGCATCCCTCTCTTGGGCATTTCATCGAGCACCTAAGGGCACGGTTGGATTCACAGACCTGTGTGGTGCACCGGAGACCACATGCCGGCGTGGCCACAACATGTTCGGCGGGATCCGCTGTGGCTGGACCGGTCCCGTCGCGGCCACACGCCGGCCCCCACCGCGCCGAGCCGCACGGTCCCCCCACGAGATCGCATGCGGCGGCCAATAGCGCACGGCCGCACGCGGCCGCGGAGCGCCGGCCGCACTCGATCGAAATCGGGGATCTGGTGTGGCCGGGGAGGGTTTAAGGGTTTTTAACATATTTTTAATTCCAGAAAACCTATTTTCTCTTCGAAAAAACCTAGTAAATCCATTTTAACTCCAAAAATTGTAAAACCTTTTCCAGAAAATTTCTAAAATCTTAAACTCCGGGTTGGGATGGTGTTTGCTCTCTTTTGGTTCTTAAATGCTCTTATCTAGATTTAAATTGCATTAGGACCGCTATTTATTTTTCCTATCGCGCTATTAGGAGCAGCAGGAGCCGGAGAGCTGAGCCAGGAGTACGACTACGCTGACGACTTCGCTGCGGAGGACTACCCGACCCCAGGTTCACGCCCGACTGATTCTGAAATACCCATTAGGCATTGCTAAGTAGTATTGCTAGTGCTTTACTTTAATGTACGCATGTTGATGAACCTTGCACTGCCTCTTTGTTTACCCTGTCCTTGATTGTCCTACTACTATATATATGTTTATGTGAGCGTATGTATACGCCGAGCTTCGTGATGCATGTGTTGGGATGGGGATAGTGGTTCTTGGCGTGTGTAGGGTAAAAACCGGCAGGAGAAGGCGTTTTGGGTACTTTGGCGGGGGTGAGCTCGAGACAACCGATCTGGGATCGGGGACAGGGGTGCACTCCTCAGTGCATCCCTCCTGTTACGGTTTTCGGAGCCTAGGTGTTGGGGTTTTACGTGCGCTTGGAGGACATGAGCTCGCCCGTCCGAAACCGAGTGGATCAACTTGTTTATAGGACATCGTACACACCACCCCGCCGAGAGTGGGGATAGGGCCGAGTTGAGCTCGGCAAGTGCGGAACCATGCCCGCCTACGAAGGATAGAGGGTATCTCGTGGGGGAGCGGTGGAGGTGAGACCACCCTCTTAGAGCGTCTCCCGTGTGGCCACATGGGAGCATTTCACGCTCCGTGTCTTGTCTTCACCGGCGGAGAGGACCGCTTTGTGGGCCGGATGCAGGGTGGGTTCGTAACTACCGAGAGTTCGCCGGTACGATGCGCTCGGTCGGCCGTACACCGGCCGGGTACCATTCTGGGATGGGTACAGGTGTACACGCTCTGCAGAGTTGTTCGATCTATAGCTATAGCCGCGTCCTCGGTCATGGACACTGCCTAGAAGACTTACTTGATCCTCATGTTTTGGGATTTCTACCTCCCCCCTATAGGTGAGAGTGTGGTGAGCCGTGGTTACAGCCGGCTAGAGGAGAGAGGCTCCATCTACCTCGTCGATCCGATTGTAACCATTGAGGTGAGAGGAGAGGAAGTTCTCGCACCGGCCCTAGACAGGAGTAGGAGGTGGTGACGGGTCTTCTGGGTGACCAGGTGGATCCGAGCTGTGTTGAGAGACTTGGGTTTTGGGATATTGATGGAGATACCTTGTTTTTGCTCCGTCGTCGCTCGCTTAGGAAACCAAAGCCGCTTCCTTGCCTACTCTCTTTTCCCTTTAGATGTTAGGCCACCTAAAGCCGCATACAAGTTGGTGACGTGGACCTATCCCACTCCTTGGGGATAGACTTTGGGTGTGCAGGGTACGAGTCCGAGTTCGACTGCAACGCCGACGGATGGTACGACTGAGGGATACGTCGCTTCGCTCGAGTTTGCCTGTGGCGGGAAGAATAAAGATGGAGACCCTTCTGAGAAGATAGCTACCGTTGCGTAGAATTTTCACTCTGATTCAGCCAAGAGGCTTGTATTGATGTACTCCTTAATGGACTTGTAATAAATTCATGTACTATTACCTCTATGTGATGCGATGTATGACTTTGTGTATTTATCTGTGAGACGTTCTGTACGCGATAGCCACTGATCCAGGGACTATCGCGATGGTACAGGGATTCTGATTTTCTATGAAAATCCGGGGTTTTACAGACGCGCTCATCAACTTCCTTCGGGCTAACCGAGACATCTTCGCATGGAAACCAGCGGACATGCCAGGGGTGCCCAGGGAGCTGATTGAGCATTCACTCAACGTCGACCCTAAATCTACCCCGAAGCGACAACACCTCCGCCGCTTCGCCGACGACAGACGGGACGCCATCAAGAAAGAACTCGCCAAACTACTCGCGGCTGGCTTCATCAGAGAAGTCTTCCATCTTGAGTGGCTCACCAACCCCGTCCTCGTCCGCAAGAAGAACTCGAACGAGTGAAGGATGTGCGTCGACTACACCGACCTCAACAAGCACTGCCCCAAGGACCCCTTCGGGTTACCATGGATTGATCAAGTCATCGACTCCACGGCGGGCTGCGACCTTCTCTGCTTCCTCGAATGCTACTCCGGGTACCACCAGATCGCGATCAAGGAAGAAGACTAGGAAAAGAACGCGTTCATCACCCCGTTTGGCGCGTACTGCTACACGACCATGTCCTTCGGGTTGAAGAACGCCGGCGCTACCTACCAACGAGCTATCCAGGCCTGTTTCAAGAGGCAACTCAACAAGAACGTCGAAGCTTACGTGGATGATGTGGTCGTCAAGACCAGAAACTCCAACACGCTCATCGCCGATCTTGAAGAGACTTTCGCATCCCTGCGAGAGTACCGCTGGAAGCTCAACCCGAACAAGTGCGTCTTCGGCGTACCATCAGCCAAACTACTCGGCTTCATCATCAGCCACTGCGGCATCGAAGCCAATCCCGAGAAGATCTCCTCCATCACCAGCATGAAGGCTCCCACGTGCATCAAAGACATGTAGAAGCTAACCGGATGCATGGCTGCTCTGAACATATTTATCTCGAAGCTTGGAGAACGGGGGCTCCCCTTCTTCAAACTACTCAAACATCAAGAGAAGTTCGTGTGGACTTCAAAGGCAGACCAAGCCCTTTCCCAGCTCAAGGACTTCCTATCAAAGCCACCAGTCCTCACGGCTACTCGCAAAGGAGAGCAGCTGCTGCTCTACCTCGCTGCGACTACTCACGTGGTCAGTACTGCCATCATCATCAAGCGGCAGGAAGACTGCCACACCTATCCGATCCGGCGGCCGCGCCTACTTCATCGGCAAGGTCCCGTCGTAATCCAAGGCACGCTATAAGCCGATACGAAGCTTCGTACGCAAAGTGCTCATCACCTCGCGAAACTACGACACTACTTCCCGGGAGTACTCGATCTCCGTCGTCACCTACTACTCGCTCGGCAACATCTTGCGGAACCAAGATGCTACTGGAAGAATCTCCAAATGGGCAGTCGAACTCGGCGCCCTCAACATCGACTTCAAGCCACGCACAGCCATAAAGTCGCAGGCGCTAGTCGACTTCATGGCGGAGTGGCGGGAGAATCAGCTACCTACTCCAACCGAGCGCCCAGAGCACTGGGTGATGTACTTCGACGGCTCGCTCAAGCTCGAAGGTGGAGGTGCAGGGGTACTCTTGATATCTCCAACGGGTGAACAACTCAAGTACGTCCTGCAGATCTTCTGGAAGGTCTCAAACAACGAATCCAAGTACAAAGCTCTGCTACACGGGCTCCGCCTCACGGCTTCACTGGGCATCAAGCGGCTACTAGTCTACGGCGACTCCGCAGTGGTCATCAACCAAGTCAACAAGTCCTGAAACCGCAACAAGGAGAACATGGACGCCTACTGCCTAGAAGTCTGCAAGCTCAAGAACAAGTTCTACGGTCTCGAGTTCCACCACGTCGTTCACGACAACAATGTTGCAGCGGACGTCCTGTCAAAGCTTGGTTCTACTCGCGCTCAAGTACCAGCGGGTGTCTTCGTCCACGAGCTTCACGCGCCATCCATCCCGGAGACGGCGCCACCGACCCCTGATCTAGCACATCCCCCGGCCGGCCAGGAGGTCATGATGATCGACGTGGACTGGAGGCAACCCTTCATCGACTACCTCAGCGAGTAGAAGGTTCCCTCGGACAAGAACTTGGCCGAGCAACTCATCTGCCTCTTCTGGAGTACTCACGAAGCTCTACAGGTGGGGCGCATCTTCTGGAGTACTCACGAAGTGCGTTCCCCGAGAAGAAGGCAAGGGCATCTTGGAGGAGATCCACAAAGGCGTCTGCGGCAACCACGCGTCCTCTCGCACGCTGGTCAGCAAGGCCTTCCGACGAGCTTTCTATTGGCCCACAGCTCTGTGCGACGCCGAAGAACTAGTCAGAAGGTGCCAAGGGTGCCAATACTTCGCCAAGCAACAACACATCCCAGCCTACAAGCTAGTCACCATACCGCCAACCTGGCCTTTCGCCTGCTGGGGGCTCGACATGATAGGGCCACTCCCGACTGCGCCAGGTGGATTCAACAGAGTATTGGTGGCCATCGACAAGTTCACCAAGTGGATCGAGGTCAAGTTGGTCACATGCCCCAAGGCTGACAGAGTACTCGACTTCTTAGACGAACTCGTACATCGCTACCGACTACCCCACCACATCATCACAGACCTGGGCTCCAACTTCAACAATCACCAGTTCTGGGAGTGCTGCGAGAACAGCGGGATCGACGTCCGATATGTCTCAGTTGCCCATCCTCAGGCCAACGGACAAGTCGAGCGCGCCAATGGGATGGTGCTCGACGCTCTCAAGAAGCGGCTACACGACGCTGCCAACACCAAAGGAGGCAAGTGGATCAAGGAACTACCCAATGCGCTCTGGGGGCTACGTACTCAACCCTCCAAGCTGACGGGACAATCGCCATACTTCCTGGTCTACGGCTCCGAAGCAATCCTCCCTGCTGATGTCATGTGGGACTCACCGGCAGTGGAGCAATACGACGAAGGCATATCTGAAGACAGCAGACGAGTTGACATCGATGGACTCGAAGAAGCTCGCTGTGCCGCCCTCGTCCAATCAGCAAGGTACCTCGAGGGTATCCGACGCTACCACGATCGCAACATCAAGGAACGCTCCTTCAACGTTGGTGATCTTGTCCTCCGTCGCATCCAGAACACGGAAGGACTACACAAGCTCAGCTCGCCCTGGGAAGGTCCCTTCACAGTTGCAAAGGTGACCGGACCGGGCTCCTATCGCCTCCAGACGCTCGAAGGCGAAGACGTCAACAACTCGTGGAATATCGACCAGCTCTGTCGATTCTACGCCTAGTCTACCGACTACTCTGGGGGCTCAAGTCTACCCGACTACTCAAAGACCCCTTCGCTGTAAGTGGCCTCCGGGTCCAGGCACTAGTCTCCGAACTACTCTACTCCAAGATCTAGCGCTAACGGCTACTAACAGATCTTGGGCTGCTCCGAGCAATAAAGGACTCCAGCAGCGGTCTACTGAGAGACCACGTACTCCTAGATCCAGCCTACACGGCTACTAACAGATCTACTGCTGTAAGTGGCTAGACGCCCTAGCACCACTTAGCCGTAGGCAGCCTCCGGGTCCTGGCGAATACTCTTATAAAATGGCCCTGGCCATCTAGGTGTACTTCTCTCAGTAATAAAGTTTGACTATCTATCAACTGATTTACTGTCTTTCTCCCTCAACGGGTCTACTGGCGAGTACAACTACTCGTGACAACTCCATGATGGGACTCCTCATACACACACTGCGACAACGAGTACTCATTTATGGAAGTTTTCCTCATTCATATTTAAACAAGTTCATTACAACTTTCTTTATCTACAACTACTACTACAAGCTAACCCTACAGGGACTACTGGAGGTTAAGCTTCTCGGCGACTTCGCTCAAAGAATTGGCGTCATCGTTCCCAACAGCCCGCGTCTCGCTCGTCTGTGCAGTTGGCGGCTAGTCCGCCGGCGACTACATCAACTGGAGCCTTCGGGAAGTACAACTTCATATATGCCAAGATCTGGTTGGGGATCGACTTCGCCAAGTGCTTGACGTACGTCGCCAGACGGCTGGGAGCTTCTTTCTGCCGGTCCACCAATGGAGCTATCTTCGGTCCGCCCGGATGAGGCACCAGCAGCCTCGCGATGGGAAGAGCGGCTTCCTCAAGTTCCTTCAACTGAGCCCGTAGCTTCTCGCAGTCCTCGTTCAGCTTCTGCAGAGATTTGTAGCAGTTGACGAGGTCACGATCCGAAGCAATTCGAAGCTCCATGTGCTTATCATACTCATAAGCCAACTACTTATAGTCATATTCAAGTACCTCACGGGCCTCCTTCTCCCGGTAGAAGAGGTTCTTCATGTCGACTTCTGAGGCCCTCAGTTGCTCGACACGAGTCTCAAGCTCTGCAATCAACAAGCAAGGTGGGTCAAACTACTACAAGGTACTTCCAATGGGCACTCGACAAGACAACACGTACCTTTATTCTTGTTGTGGAGCGACTTGTTCTTCCGCACAAGCTCGTCGCTCTTCGACTGCATATCTTGGACTTCGTTGTGATATTGGGCGAAAGCGCCGTCCAGCTTTCACTGAAGCATGGCGGAGTGCTTCCGGGCCTTCACGAGTTGTTCTTCTAAGGCCTCCGCCCGAAGCACTGCGTCACCATACCCCTGGAGCATGCTAGACTTCTGTTGGGATCTCTCTGCGACATCCTGCAGCAGACAACAACTGTCAGCTGGGTACTCAGCATTCTATGGCAGATTGACTACTCAAGGGCATCGACAACTCACCTTCATCCACTTCTCGGCCTGGCGCATCACCTCCAAGTGACGAGCTACCGCAGCCGGGTCGACAAGGTCGTCTGCCAGTAGCTCAATCCCACCACGACTACTCGTGGCGGCTCCAGACATTGGCGCCGAGTGGATTGGCTCCGCATCCTGAATCTCCAGCAAACGGACGACTACTTCCAGAGTTGATTCTGGTAGTACGTCGTCGCGTTCTCCTCCAGCCATCGTGGGGGCTTCTCCGCTGGCTACCTCCATCAGCTCAGGGGCTCCTCCGGCAGCTCCTTGGGTCTCCGGCGCCTGGCTTTCAATGGACACCGCCTCGGGGATAGTGCTTCCCTCGGCTTCGGCACCTGTCAACAAGAAGACAACTGGATTAGTCACCCTTGACAGCTACGACTACTCCTCGAGGATACCTGCACTTGTGCAGTGTACTCACCTTCTACGACACTAGCCTCCGGCAATGCAGCCTCCACGGGCTGCGCCTCGGACTCTGCTTGAGGGGCGGGAGCGGACTCCTCAGCGGCTGGCGTGGATTCCTCTTCAGCCACCGCTGTGCTGGGTTCATCCCCATCCCAAGTCAAGTCCATGGATTTCCTACCGAGTACACAACTGGTTGTCAACCAAGTACTATTACCAAATCAAATGTACTACTCGGGAAAGATCTTTACTTACAGGCTCGACTGGACTACTGTCACGGTTGGGGCACCGAGGATGCTGGCGATATCAACCAGTCCAGCCTCAGCAGGCGCCTCCTCTTGGGCCTCAGTCGCCGTTGGCTCTTCAGCAACAGCCACGGCCGGTTCAGTGCTCCCCTCAGCAACTGGGGGCTAGTGCGTCAGCTGCGCCACAAGTTCTTCCACAGTGGGGGCTGGGCTGCGGCTGGCTCCAACCGGCTCTCCCACCGTATCCCAGTCGCCTTCGTCCCCCTGTTCTGCGGGGTCGGAAAGCGGAATCTCCTGCAAGCAATGGAGTTTCGTCGTCAGCATACACAACATCGAGAAACAAGTACTCGACTACCCTACTCAAGGAAGCTTACCTCTTGAGATGTGGTCTCCATGACCTTAAGCTTCTTGGTCACGCTCTTGCGGGACATGTTGTGCGGCTTCCTTGGCGGCGCAGGTAAACTAGCCTCCAAGCTAGTTGGCAGATCCTGAACGAGAGGGACGTTGGGCAGTCCAGGGTGGCTGGATCTTGACCGCAGTTGGAACCGCTCTTGCAGCGTCTCCTCATCATCCTCGTCTGATGTGTCTTCAACGACTACTGTGTCATCTCCTTCACCGACTTCGCGGTGCTCCTTGGCCTTGCCCTTCCCCTCGTCTGGGATCTCGACAAGTCGAGGAGGTGACCCGGCTCGGAGACAAACTTCACTACGTCATCCTGCAAAAAGCACATTGGATGAGCACGACTATTACTACATAATCAGTACTCAACTTGAGTACGGCTACTAACCTCATTGGGTGGACGCGCGGCGGAGTACTCGGGCACGGGGCATGGCGTGTACGCCGACATGTCTTTGACGATTCTCCCCAGTCTGTCGACAACGTCATCGTCCTCGACTTCACCCCCAGGCATCCACGACGTGTCATCGTCGCCGGTGTACTGGTAGCCCAAGGTGTCGCGAGCCATCAGCGGCTACACCCTCCTCTTCATGAAGCTGAAGGCCACATGCTCGGCCCTCAGCCCGGCTTCTCTCAAAGCCTTGATATTTGCCAGCAGTTCGGGTAGTTGGATACCCTCCTGCATCGTCGGCTCGGAGTTCCACCAGGGCCAGTTCTTCGGCTGCTTCCCGCTGGGCTTCGGCAGCTCTGGGTGGTGGTTGGTGATGTATAACCATTTTGACTTCCAATCTTGGTTGGAGTCGATCAGCTTGTACGCAAGGTACTGTTCCGCGGCATCCTCGCGCATCTAGATACCGGCTCCCCCAACTACTCGGGGGTTGTTGGCACTCGGCTGGGGCTTCACTCTGAAAAACTTCCGGTAGAGTACCCAGTGGGGCTTGATCCCCAAGAAGGCTTCACAGAAGTGGATGAAGACAGAGGTGTGGAAGATACTGTTGGGGTTGAGGTTGAGGTACTCGATGTCGTAGTACTCCAAGAGCCCCTTGAAGAAATCGCTTGCTGGGAGAGACAACCCCCGCTTCGCGAATCGCGTGAACATGGGGATCTCATCTGGATTCTTCTCCATGGGATACGGATGTCCCGCAGCGGCACGCCACATATCGACTTCCTTCTCCCGAAGAAACCCACTGTTGAGGAGCGCCAGCAGATCCTTAGTCTTCTCTTTTGACTTCTTCCACTCCTGGTTGGGATTTGGCCGTGGCGGAGACACCGGCAGCGGTGTCCCCACGGCGGATCCGGCGGCTTCCTCGCGGGACCTCTTCTTCCCACCGGCAGTCTTCAAGCTCTTCGACGGCGAGGGCTTCATTCTCCAAGTGCACCGGGTTTTCACTCGCATTCGCTCGGGGGCTACGGTGGTGGTTTCTGGCGGCGGCGCGCTTGGATCTACACTCACCTCTGAGGTGGCAGTCTGCACTGGCGGTGGATTCTAGGCACGATCTGCTCGGAATGGCTGCAAGTGCGAGGGGTGAAAAACCCTAAGGGCTTCGGCTTCTATCTATAAGTCAACGGGCGGCTCCTCAACGGCCGGACGGATAAGTCTTCCGACGGCTGACTCAGCGGCAGCGCCTGACCCTTCAACTTCTAGTAGTCGACGTGCCTCATCTCGGGGGCTCGGCTACATCTAATCAATTCCCTGGGTAGTGACAAGATTCAAGAGCAACTCAGGACACATTCTACATACAAGATGACCCTTCAATTCGAGAGGAAGTACTCGACTCAAGGCTCGGGGGCTCCGTGCCACGTGTCCTTCGGTTTTTTCTCCGGATTTTGCGAGACAATCTTGCCAGAACTTCAGATGGACCCTCAGTCAGAGTCTACAACTCAACCTAAGGCTCGGGCTACTCCATATGGAGTGCGATTTTGCAATCGCACTTCCATATCAACTTCGGCTTCAAGGCAACACGGGTATTTTTGAAGACCTTCAAGAGCAGCACTCGAGGACGCTTGGGACTACTCGAGAAGACTTCAGGATTACTCAAATATCAGCTGGAGTACATTCCAGCCTCGGGATGCTTCAAATATTCTTGAGGACTTTTGGCTTGTAGTACTCGGGGACGCTTGAGGACTACTCGTCAAGGTCGTCAAGATTACTCGAAGCTATCCTGCTCGACTACAAAGTACTCGGGGGCTTGTCGTATGGACCTCCATGGGCCCACTACCTCGGTGGGTACCAGGACCGACTACTCGGTGGGCCCCTGGGACTACCCGACTTGTGTCGCATGGTACCTATTGGCGTGAGGCGCAAGGAGTACAGTGGAGAAGTACTCGAATAGGAAGCTATACATACCATGTACTGTGTAGAGGACTCCTAGACGTACACGACTAGTACTCTCTCCCTAAACCGACCTGTAACCCTGCCTCCCAGACTATAAAAGGCGAGGCAGGGACCCTCCCCTCTCATACACACGAGATTACGCATCATCTTGTAATCACATCCAATCAATCCAGAGCTACGCAGCATACAGGACGTAGGGTAATACGCACCTCGCGGCCCGAACCTGTCTAAATTATGTGCCACGTGTCTCTTCCTTCGAGTTACCGATCTCGGCGAAGCCACATTCATCTACTTCGGGTACTCCCCTTAGTAGGTTGTCGGTCTAAAACACCGACACGGACCCCTGAAAAAGACTCCTCCGAAACCCTGAGACTAGCTCGACTCGACTCTAACTCCCAAGCTACACAAATCCCACTCTAAGTGAACAAAAGAGAGAAATGGAGATGCTCCTGCGTTGTGTGTCCATTCCAATGAGTGTGACGTGCCTTTCATAGGCAAGGGAGGTCGGTGGAGTGCAGAGGGGCAAAACCCCAGGTGCGGTCGCACCTCTAGGCACGGCTGACCCTAGGATATGTCGCCTCTCGCCTTGGATGCTGTTGATAATTAAGCCTACAGAATATTATGATGGATAATCCGCAAGCGCACGGATACCAGTGAGCACTTCACCTGGGAAGTGGGTTTTAAATATCAAATCTATAGGGAGAATGGTAAAGAGAGTATCTGTGGTATATAACTAATCACTGAGTAGCTATCAAGGACTTGACAGAAAGAGAGATAAGGAAAACTTAAGGATGTCTGGTTCTTATTCTCACAAGCTATGTCTATATTATTCTTATGGGGTGATTGTCTGAAGGCACACTTAGGAAAGGGTGAGGACCATGTGTGGTTCAAGGACCGGTGGATGGTCGCTTCCTTGTGTGATGAATGATTGACAACGTTGTGTGGACTGATTCTTGGCTAAGTATTGCAGGTGCAGGTTGCGGCTTGACTGGTGTTGGTGCAGGTGAAGAACAAGCGCGAAAGGTCGTCGCCGGTGAGGCCTCCAGGTGTGGAGAAGACAAGTAGGCTTCGTTCGAGGGACCCGGTGGCCAGCGGGGTCAAGTGCGGGCCTCATGGTGGCATGAACAGCAAGATGAAGTCGAGGACGGTTTCTTGGTTGAGCCTCAAAACCAAGGTCGAGCCGGAACTACGTGGGAGCCGAGTCATGAGTGGAGATTAGCGGAGGCTACACCGAGTTCGCGGGGTTTCCGGTGGTTCACCAGAAAACCACTGGGTTCCTTGGTTGATCCATAAAGCCAAGACCGAAGAACCGAAGACGGTGCTGCAGCAGTGCCAGACCGGTCTGACCGGTGGGTACCGGTTTGACCGGTGGGGAGCACTGGTCTGACCGGTGTGCGACGACGCAGTCCGGAGACTTCGAAGCGGAGGACACGCGTCGGGATCGCATGGTTTGTGTCGAGGCTACGCAGGGTGCGGTCGCCGGGCATCCGTCCGATGGTGAAGACATGAAGACTTCCAAATCCGCCCTTGAGGGGCTTGTATCCCTAGTTATTAGGAAAGGGCATTTTAGACTTTCAGTTGCCTCCATATAACCCAAGAGGTGAGAGGATGGCAGCCAAGCTTTGAAACCCTAGTTCATTTGCCTTCCTATTTTCCCTTCCTATTTTTTCCTTAGGATTTCCATAGGACTAGCTTGAGAGCTTCATGGTCAGATCTTGTGAGAGGGTTGGATGATTGGGCGGCAAGCTAGACCTTGTATGAACCTTTGTTGCATGTATAGATGATTCGGCGTGGTTCCTCAAGGTTTGGATGTGTTGTTCCCGGTTGTTCTTGGTGGTGATTTTCGGAGCCCTCTCTTGGTGATTTCTTTGGGTTGTTTTCGGGACCTTGCTCTTGGGGATTTGATGGGGGAAATTTGTGGGAACCCTTCGTGGTTCTTTGGGCTGTGATTCCCCTCCCAAATCCGTGAGTAAAGGGGCTCGATTTTGGGGTTTTCCGAGTTCTAGGGTTTGTGGTGTTCTTGGCAGGATTTCTTCGATTCCTCCTTTTTGGACAAGTTTTGGTGGGATTAAACTAGGATATGGACTCCTCATGAGGTGTTCCTATTATCCCCAAAGTCTTGTTCAAGTCCGTGGAGTGATTCGGGAGATCGAGGTTTGGATTTGGGGGAGTTGATCCGCGGGTGCTGTTCATCCCGAGCTGCCCAAGCTACACCGGTCTGACCGGTGCTCTTGACCGGTCTGACCGGTGCAACCCTTGGTGGGTTTTTGCTCGGGTGAACATCTGGGTGAGTTTGCTATTGTCCTGTGTTGGGGCTGTTTCGAGTTTGGGTCAGTTTGGAGGCTCGGTTGGCTCGTTTGGTGTTTGGGGGCTTTCAAGCCGTGGACCGGTCGACCGGTGCGTCTCACCGGTCCGACCGGTGTGGAGCCACTTAGTGAAAGTTGCCCGGTTCACCGAAGAGGGACCGGTCTGACCAGTGGTGCTCACCGGTCTGACCGGTGTTGGTCTGTAGACTCGAGGTTTGGTGTTCCGCTGCGTTCTCGGGTCGGAAGGTTGTGTGTTGGTTCCTAGGTCCAGTGGCTACGTGGACTTGACCAACTTGGGTAGTGAGTTGGAGAAGTGTGTTGGAAGCCGCGTTCATCTTGTTGGAGTTTCCATCTCCTTCGAGAAGAATTTTTATCGGCTCCCATTCACTCCCTCCCCCCCTCTCTGGTTCGCCGTATCGGTCCTTCAAGTGGTATTAGAGCCGGTTCGGGTCTTTATTGACTCTAACCAGTCTAAGATCCAAGGATGGCGTACCAGGAACGGGGTTCGGGTCCTCCACACTTCGATGGCAAGAACTACCAGATGTGGATCAAGCAGATGGGTGCGTTTCTCCGCGGAAAGGGTCAGATCCTTTGGGATGTCATGGTGGACACAGTCTATGTCTAGCCGATGGACTTCCTCGCTCCAGGATCGAGGGACAGATTCGACGCCAACAATAAGGCGGTCGACTACTTGTTTCGTGCTTTGTGTCCGACCGAGTTTGATCGGGTGCACACCGAGCACTTGGCTTGTAGAATTTGGACGGTCGTCGAAGGAGGCTCATGTTGGGAATGCCCAAGTTCGGGCATGGATGTATGCGACCTACGGGGAGAGAGTACGAGAACTTCACTCATCTCCCCGGTGAGTCCATCGATGCCTTGTTTCAGAGGTTCACGGTGGTTGTGAACAACATGAGAGCCAATGTGGACGTGCTCCCGTACGATGATCATGATAGAGCTGTCAAGCTCTTACACTCTTTAGATCGTACAATTTGGAGCGGAAAGTTCGAGGCCATTGTCGAGTCAGAGAAGTATGACACTCTGACGGTGAACGAGCTGTTCTCGAAGCTCAAGTCGGCTAAGGTGGATAGGGGCATGACAGCCAAGCTCAAGGGCCCGACTGACTCTCATAGTCTTGCCTTTGTTGGTGGTTTGAATGGAAAGGCTAACACTAACCCATCCACCAGGATGTTCTCTTTGTCCTCTTTGATGTCTATGTCAGATGAGGAGTTCGACGTGCTTGGAGAGGACGAGCTGGCGCTCCTGACGAGGCGGTTCGAGAGGCTGCACGAGAACCGAGTGAATATGAGGAGGAACACGAGGACATGCTTCAAGTGCGGCAAGACTAGACACTATTTCGCCGAGTGTCCGAAGGTGAACAACCACGACAAGCACAAGTTCATGGACAAGAGGAAGAAGTCCAAGAAGAAGGATCATGAACATGGGAAGAAGGCTCGGTCTCGAGAGAAGATGAAGAGATCGAGCGACATTGAGTCTGATTCGGAGGACACGTGTTCAAGCTCGAGTGATGAAGACGAGGAGGATGACAAGAAGAAGAAGAAGAAGAACCTCGGCAAGTATCTCAACAGCCTCTGTGTGATGGGCCTAAGCCTCAAGGACGATTTCTGTGGCATGGCTCGCAGTTTGAGCAACAAGAGAAGCTAGAAGGACGCCTCGGACTTGGGTTCCGAGGATGAGGTATGTGATGAGCTCTCTTCTTTGCGCAAGGAGAATGAGGAGTTGGTTGACTTGCTTGATAATCGCGATCACATGCTTAGAGATGCTAAGAAGCTTAGGAAGGAGCTTAGATCTTTGCTCGAGGATGCTAGGACTAGAGTGGCTGAGCTAGAAACACAGATTCTTGATAGCAAGCTTGAAATTGATTCTCTTAAGGCTAGCCTTGTTGTCTCTAATGAGAATGATTGTGCTGATTGCTCTGCTTTCCTAGCTGACTTGACTGATCTTAGGGAGAAGTATGCCTCCAAGTGTGAGGAACTAAATGTGCTTGGGGTTGAGTTGGCTGAGCTACAATCTAGACCCACTTTGCTTGGTGCTTGCACTTCTTGCCCTGGTTTGCATGAGAAAATTGTTGAGCTTTGTTCTCGCATTGTTTCGCTTGAGGCTGATTTGAAAGTGCATATTCCTACTTCTTGTTCTACATGTGAGTTGCATGCTATGAAGAATTTGGATCTTGCAAAATGTGTTGGTCGCTTGCAAGATGAGAATGATAAGTTGCGTGAAGCGCTGAGTTGGTTATCGAGTCAAGAACCTCAGCTTGGTATGATGATTGCTAGCTGTAAGCGCTTTGATGGTTGGGCTTTGGGTTTGGATAAGGTTGGTGAGGGCAGTGGTGAGAGAGAAGGGATTTTTGGGAATGTTTCAGTTCCACCACAACCCACACACAAAGACAAGTTTGCATCCAAGCCAAATCAACCAAGAGAAAAACCGAGTGAGAAGACAAGTGAAAAGCCTATTGAGGAACCAAGTGAGAAGCCTTGTGAAGATCCTCATCCCAGGCCCAACCCCAGATCAATCCGTTTCCATTGTGAGTTTTGTGGAAAGGATGGTCACAAGAGAGCGTTTTGCTTCAAGAGGAAGCGTGAGGAGAGAATAGCAAAGGAGTGGGCTAACAAGGACAAGTACCACCCTTCCGATGGTGTACTTGAGCCTCGTGTGCAGTTGCCTAGGGCCAAGGCGAGTGTGAGGACAGTTCGGGCTTGGGGAGAGCCGAAGGCTGTTGGGGGTGTTGCTGCCCAGGCTACACCGGTCAGACCGGTGAGGGGCACCGGTCAGACCGGTGCAGGCCTGTACAGGCAGCAGTTTGGATTTCGTGCTCGTACAGGTGCGATGTTTGGTTCCGGAGTTCGTGGTTCTGGTGGTTGGGCTGGAGAGTTTGCAGGAGGTCAGTTTGCTAGGCATTCTCCTCCTCATGCTCAATACGGGGATGGGAGGATCCGTAGTTTTGAGAAGGAGAGGAGGGACAGTCCACGGGTTTTCCTTCGTGGCTTTGGTCCTCCTCCAGGTAGAGAGGTTTGGTTATTGTCGGGCATACACCCCGGGTACTCATGCAAGGAAGGAAGAATAGTAGAAGACGGACTCCTGGTAGAATTCCCCTGTACTCCTACTAGGACTCGCTCTGTGTACTCCTACTAGGACTCCTGCCTTGTAACCGACTAGGAACCCGCCCCCTGGACTATATAAAGGAGGGCTGGGTACCTAGCCGCACATCCCCAATCCCTCCGGGGACAACCCAACACCAAGCACAGGGCGCCATACTTGATCCCCCAAACAGGACGTAGGGTTCGCCACCTTGGCGGCCCGAACCTGTATAAATCTTGTGTCCCGTGTCCTTGCGCGCACCTTCGAGTTCTCGGTCTCCCGATCACGATCCCCACCGCACAATCTACTACCTCGGGTACCCCCTCGGTAGGTTTGTCGGTCTAAAACACCGACAACCATCGCGGCTCCATCGCCGACCGCCACGGCTTCATCATCAGTCTACCCAGGCAGCAACAGCTAAGTCATTTATCTAAATGATTACTATTCTCTTGGCTTGTTGCCGACTACTCATTTGTGTATGCTTCTCGGTGGGTTTTCACGGGAGCTACACTCTGCTGACTACTCTTGGGGCATATCAATCAAGTCCCCGCGAGTCTACTTCATCAACTCAGGGGCTATCCCTAGGAGGCAGTTTCTAAAGTCTGCTATGCGCGGCAATCTAAAGTCGACTTCTAGTCGCATTCTAAAGTCCGCTCCGCGCGGCAACTTAAAGTCGACGCTGGTCGCATCTTCGCCTACTTCGGTGGCATACTACGTGTGTAAGCTTCGATGGAACCTGGCTGTAAGCGGCCCTCGGGTCCTGGCGACGATGGAACCTAGCTGCACGTGGTCTTCACGCCCTGTACCATGGGTCCAAGTGCCCTAAGTACTCGCGCTCCGTACCTTGGGTCTGAAATCCATGGCCCAGGTACGCAAGTCGACTCCGGTCGCACCTTCAAGTCCACTACGGTGGCAACCATACCTTGGGTCTGAAATCCATGGCTCGGTATTTAAGCCCACTCCGGTGGCACAAGCCCGCTCGCGGCGGCAACCGTACTTTGGGTCCGAAATCCATGGCTCGGGTACTTAAGCCCACTCCGGTGGCACAAGCCGACTCCGGCCGCACCCAAGCCCACTCCGGTGGCACAAGCCGACTCCGGCCGCAATCTTAAGCCCGCTCCGGCGGCAAAACTACTCGTTTTTTCTGATTTTTTATTCGCTTTGGCTTTCCGGAAAGTGCTTTTCGTTTTTTGCATCTTAAGTCCACCCCGCGTGGCACAAAGTCGACTACTGCAGTCGCACCTAAAGTCCGCTTTACGCGGCAACTAAAGTCGACTTCTAAAGTCGCATATCAAAGTCCGCTCCGCGCGGCATTCTAAAGTCGACTTCGGATTTCAAGTCGCATCTCAAAGTCCGCTCCGCGCGGCACAAAGTCGACTTCGGATTTCAAGTCGCATCTCAAAGTCCGCTCCGCGCGGCACAAAGTCGACTTCGGTTTTTAAGTCGCATTCTAAAGTCCGCTCTGCCGGCATCTAAAGTCGACTTCGGCCGCAACTAAAGTCCGCTCCGACGGCACGACTACTTCTCAAGCTCCACGGCTCGACGCCAAACCGCTACTTGGAATCTCTCCAGCTCGGGGGCTACTTGAAGATAACTTCAGCATGCTTCGCTCGCTCTCAAGCTCGGGGGCTCCTCACCAATCACTACTCGACGTGGCTCATACGGCTCTCTTATCTCGGGGGCTACACGTTGCAAGAGTACTCGGATGATGGCTTCGCGAACACTGAAGACCCTTGCATTGATTACCTAATCATTTCAAGGCTCGGGGGCTGCTATGCTACACCTATCATTCAAATTTTTTCAAGACTGATGAGCTGGACCACCTTCCAGCCTCGCGGCAGTTCAAGTACTATTGAAGACTTCTCCAAGCAGTACTCGAGGACGCTCAAGAACTACTCGAAGAGGCTTCAAGACTACTCGAACTACTACTCTCGACTCCAACGTGCTCGGGGGCTTGTCGGGCATACACCCCGGGTACTCATGCAAGGAAGGAAGAATAGTAGAAGACGGACTCCTGGTAGAATTCCCCTGTACTCCTACTAGGACTCGCTCTGTGTACTCCTACTAGGACTCCCGCCTTGTAACCGACTAGGAACCCGCCCCCTGGACTATATAAAGGAGGGCCGGGTACCTAGCCGCACATCCCCAATCCCTCCGAGGACAACCCAACACCAAGCGCGGGCGCCATACTTGATCCCCCAAACAGGACGTAGGGTTCGCCACCTTGGCGGCCCGAACCTGTATAAATCTTGTGTCCCGTGTCCTTGCGCGCACCTTCGAGTTCTCGGTCTCCCGATCACGATCCCCACCGCACAATCTACTACCTCGGGTACCCCCTCGGTAGGTTTGCCGGTCTAAAACACCGACAGTTATCTCATGGTGGTTACCGTGGTGGTGTTCGTGGAGGTAGCTTTGGTAGGAAAGATGGTTTGGTTTGTCCTAACCCCACTTTCGAGCAAATGGCTAGGCACTGGTTTTACACATTTGGAACTAACCCCAGTGTTGAGTCGTTTGCTCGCTCTCGCTCTTGGTTTTGAGTTGCAGGTGGATGGCCCAGAGAACATTTGGTTGATATCGGGGGTGGTTCTTCGGCTTCATATCCCGGTGGTGACATGTAGGTGCATCACTTTCAGGGATGGTGGACAAGGATGAGTGAATTATGAAGAAATGATAAAGGTAAGTGTATTTGTGACCTTCGAGTGTGTGGCCTTGGTCAAGCCACTTGTTTTGTTTTGCTCCTTCTCTATCTCATGTGTGTAAGCTTTGCATGCTCTTTGGCCCTAGTGCATGTGTTTAGGGGGAGCTTGTGAGTTTTGTGCTCCTTTGCTCTTTTGCCGGTGGTGTCGAGCCCTTTTACCCTCCCCTCGAGGAGCCGGTGGTTTGTGAGCTTTGTGTGTGGGAGCTCCTTTATAGCATATGTATAGCTTTTCTTAGTGCATTTCTTGCATTTGGCATGGCATATGTAACATGATGTATAGGCATCCTTGTATCTTAGATTGCATGCATTTTGTATCATATGCATTGGTTAGGAAAAGCTTCTCTCATATACATTGTTCACCATGGAATGCTATTTATGTCTTTGTGAGCTTGTTTGGTATGATATGGTTAGTTTGGCTTAGCTCTTGATGATCTTGATGAATAATCCATGGTTGATGGCTATATTTTTGAAAAATGTCACATATATGCTCTCTCATGTGTAAATGCCTTTATATGATCTTGACATGTTTTAGTGGCTTTGCTATGCTTAATTTGTGGTTGGATAGCTAGTTTATTGATCATATGGGGCCAAAGGCTCATTTGCCATCATGAATGTTTATCCCTCTTGCTTTATCTTGTGGAGGGGCATAAGTTCCTTTTTGTCGCAAAGACATTTCATGTACCAATTATGAATCTGAAAATGAAATGTAAAATGCTTGGAAAATATGCTCCCATGTCATATGTGCTGAATTTAATTTGTTTTGGGTGCTAAACCGTTGCATGATGCCTACCAATGAGAAGTCTCATACATAGAAGTAGGCACATGGCTCAGTGGCTTTGACATGACATGAGGTGCTTGTGGGTGTTTGTGATGGTCATATGATTAGAATGGCTGTCCTAGCATGAAGTTTGTGTGGCTTTGCCATTTCGATATGCTTTGATCATGTTTAGGACTTTGCTCATGAGAGGCAAGTTTTTCGCAAAATTGCCCAAATCCA
This sequence comes from Cenchrus americanus, assembly GCA_947561735.1. NCBI lineage: Eukaryota > Viridiplantae > Streptophyta > Magnoliopsida > Poales > Poaceae > Cenchrus > Cenchrus americanus. The sequence goes on along the minus strand of OX387241.1, from coordinate 142,791,190 downwards.
TCTTAGCTTCGTCCAATGGTTGTGAAACTTGGTGATCTTGTAGTTGATGTCGATACGAAGCTATAGAGTATCTAACTTGCTCATTTGGACATGTGTAGCATCCTATGTTGAATTTTGTCTATTTGAGAAGCTCTAGGTTGAAAGTTTTGCATTTTTGGCTTGATTCATGCATTGCCAACAAGGGGTAGAAGTTTGAGCTTGAAATGGCTTGTTGGATGCATTTAGAAGGTTTTCAGGTGGTTTCGAGCCATTTCTGGGCTCTGTTGGTCACCGGTCTGACCGGTCGAGATCACCAGTCTGACCGGTGTGTGTGCTGGTCCTGTGCACATGTTGGGCACCGGTCTGACCGGTGGTGATGACCGGTCTGATCGGTGTGAGCTGAAGGTGTTGCAGCTGCCCCGTTTTCAAGTGGTTTGTATGCATTCGTCCAGGGGGAGGTGCATTGGTTCAGGGGGAGCTTGCATGTGTGCAGGGGGAGCTTTTTGTGGTTTTTCGAGCTTTGCTTTGGTCGTTTGCGCTATTTGCTTGAGCTTTGTTTTGTCTCGAATGTGTCGAGCCGTTGCCCTTGCCTAAGGGGTCCGAGACTTGTCTTCTTCAAGTGATCTTGCTCTTTGCCTTTGTTCGGCTTTCGATCGCTTGTTGGAGTTTCTTTTTGTTTGTTTCTTTTCTTTTTCTTTTCTCTTGTTACTTTCGTGTGGGTGTTGTCAATGCACTCATCAAGGGGGAGATTGAGGACCATGTGTGGTTCGAGGACCGGTGGATGGTCGCTTCCTTGTGTGATGAGTGATTGACAACGTTGTGTGGACTGATTCTTGCCTCAGTATTGCAGGTGCAGGTTGCGGCTTGACTGGTGTTGGTGCGGGTGAAGAACAAGCGCGAAAGGTCGTCGCCGGTGAGGCCTCCAGGTGTGGAGAAGACAAGTAGGCTTCGTTCGAGGGACCCGGTGGCCAGTGGGGTCAAGTGCGGGCCGCATGGTGGCATGAACAGCAAGATGAAGTCGAGGACGGTTTCTTGGGTGAGCCTCAAAACCAAGGTCGAGCCGGAACTAAGTGGGAGCCGAGTCATGAGTGGAGATTGGCGGAGGCTACACCGAGTTCGCGGGGTTTCCGGTGGTTCACCAGAAAACCACTGGGTTCCTTGGTTGATCCACAAAGCCAAGACCGAAGAACCGAAGACGGTGCTCAGCAGTGCCAGACCGGTCTGACCGGTGGGTCTGACCGGTCTGACCGGTGGGTACCGGTCTGACCGTTGGGGAGCACCGGTCTGACCGGTGTGCGACGACACAGTCCGGAGACTTCGAAGCGGAGAACACGCGTCAGGATCACATGGTTTGCGTCGAGGCTACGCAGGGTGCGGTCGCCGGGCATCCGTCCGATGGTGAAGACATGAAGACTTCCAAATCCGCCCTTGAGGGGCTTGTATCCCTAGTTATTAGGAAAAACATTTTAGACTTTCAGTTGCCTCCATATAACCCAAGAGGTGAGAGGATGGCAGCCAAGCTTTGAAACCCTAGTTCATTTGCCTTCCTATTTTTTCCTTAGGATTTCCATAGGACTAGCTTGAGAGCTTCATGGTGAGATCTTGTGAGAGGGTTGGATGATTGGGCGGCAAGCTAGACCTTGTATGAACCTTTGTTCCATGTATAGATGATTCGGCGTGGTTCCTCAAGGTTTGGATGTGTTGTTCCCGGTTGTTCTTGGTGGTGATTTTCGGAGCCCTCTCTTGGAGATTTCTTTGGGTTGTTTTCGGGACGTTGCTCTTGGGGATTTGATGGGGGAAATTTGTGGGAACCCTTCGTGGTTCTTTGGGCTGTGATTCCCCTCCCAAATCTGTGAGTAAAGGGGCTCGATTTTGGGGTTTTCCGAGTTCTAGGGTTTGTGGTGTTCTTGGCGGGATTTCTTCGATTCCTCCTTTTTGGACAAGTTTTGGTGGGATTAAACTTGGATATGGACTCCTCATGAGGTGTTCCTATTATCCCCAAAGTCTTGTTCAAGTCCGTGGAGCGATTCGGGAGATCGAGGTTTGGATTTGGGGGAGTTGACCCGCGGGTGCTGTTCATCCCGAGCTACCCAGGCTACACCGGTCTGACCGGTTCTCTTGACCGGTCTGACCGGTGCAACCCTTGGTGGGTTTTTGCTCGAGTGAATGTCTGGGTGAGTTTGCTGTTGTCCTGTGTTGGGGCTGATTCGAGTTTGGGTCAGTTTGGAGGTCGGTTGGCTTGTTTGGTGCTTTGGGGGCTTTCAAGCTGTGACCGGTCTGACCGGTGCGTCTCACCGGTCTGACCGGTGTGGAGCCACTTAGTGAAAGTTGCCCGGTTTCACCGAAGAGGGACCGGCCCGACCGGTGGTGCTCACAGTCCGACCGGTGTTGGTCCGTAGACTCGAGGTTTGGTGTTCCGCTGCGTTCTCGGGTCGGAAGGTTGTGCGTTGGTTCCTAGGTCCAGTGGCACTCCAGTGGCTACGTGGGCTTGACCAACTTGGGTAGTGAGTTGGAGAAGTGTGTTGGAAGCCGCGTTCATCTTGTTGGAGTTTCCATCTCCTTCGAGAAGAATTTTTATCGGCTCCCATTCACTCCCCCCTCTCTGTTTCACCGTATCGGTCCTTCAAAGGGAACCTCTTGAGAATCTATGGGGGGAGTCCTACGGTTTCTATAGACTGGAGGTGGAATGCAAAGGACTCAATGGTGCTATCACCACCACGATCTACCACACGATCCGGAATATAGAAGGCATTCATAAGCTAGCTAGTCTAAGCACCACGCTTACACTAAACATGCAACTTTAATTCAAGAGCGATAGGAATTAAAGTACTCAAAAAGTTATGAATCGTAAGAACAATAAAAGCAATGTTACTCACTTGAATAAGAAGTCGATCTTTCCACAAGGTCTCTGGATCAGGCTCTAATGGAGTTGATCCTAGAGGTAGAAGATGAAGAGGAGACACCGACAGGTCTGGGCCTTCCTTCAGCTTCGCCTCTACCGCTCTCTAATCCTCTCGAACAAGATTAGCTAGATCTAAATAGATCGTGACTCTAATCTCTCAGCTTGATACTAACTCTCCAACTCTAATTCTAATCTAGAGCTCTAATCTCAGATAGGCATGGAGGATCTGATAGAATGAGTTGCTCTCTGCCCTGGGGTCAGGGGGTCTGCTTATATAGCCCGGAGGAGATGATGTGCACCGTACGATCACACCGACCTTAACTTATGGTTTAGATTGATCCTCATAGGCAGTAGTAGAACATTCTGGAAGATGGGCCCATTTGGTGCCAGGGGGACCGACCGGGCCCACCACCAAGCCACTCGGTCTGGGGTGGGCCCCCCTCGGGGTCCACTTCGGCCAGGTGGGTCCTTGATCCTTCTATATGCTTCTTTCTTAGGTGCTAACTCACGCTGAGTTCCGAAGCCTTCTGGAGTCTTCTAGAGTGGTTTCTTTGCATATTTTCTGAATAGTCCCTGCAAATTCATAGATTCACCAAAACTCATGGAAATTGTCAATATAAACCCTAATAAGGTGATCTAATTATATTTTAATCCTTTTTCCAGTAAATGTGAGGTATAAAATTCATAGATAAAATGTGTTAGCAAACTCGCCCACACTTAGGCTTTACTCGTCCTCAATAAAAGGATGGTTTACAACCGTGGAGACAAGAATCAACATAATTATACTTAATTATACTCCTTAGTCATATTTGTACTTAAGGGATATCTGAGCATAGTTAGAAACAGATCACCTTTATTTCTCAAATCAAGTCAATGGAGAGTTTTTGAATAAGTTTTGAGAAGAAAATGGAGCTTTGCTTACTCCTTTGTGATACTCTCAAATTTTTAGAATGTAAAGATGTAGCAGACTTATCTTGCATATACTACTGGGTCAAAATCTGTATCCATGAAGAGGCCTGTCATAGGTCGTAGATCAAGATATGTGTGTGTGTCAAATTTTAAAAACCACTGCTCCGACTTTAGAATCTTCTGTCTTTTCCCATTTTTGAGAACAAGGTATCCAACTACCCTCGGACACGCGTCCATTATTACTCTCTCACTTATTTTATTTTTTAGAGAAGTGGGCCCTACTCACCCTCAGACACATGTCCATTATTCTTCTCTTTCTTATGCCTTTTTTCTGAGAGGGGGGTTCCTCTGACCCGTAGAACACTTATCGATTTTCTCCTCTCCCTCACTTTTCTCTCCACTCATAATTTTTTTTCTTTCTTTGGCTTTTTCTCTCTTCTTCTTTTTCACTGTACCTTTTTTCATGATATGGGAGACAGAGATCAAAAAATCTTAGAGCATAGATACTTTAGTGAAAGCAGTGTACGTGATCTTGATCGTAGACTTAGACTAAACTTCAACATAGCTCTAGATTTGACAAAGCTCAATACAAGTAAGCAGCATTTAATCAAATTTATTTGCATTGAAAGCTCTGCTGGGATATATTATTGATAACAAAGGAGAAACTTAGCCAATGATTTAAAACACTCTCCATAGACAAGATAAAAGAAAGATGGTTCTCATTATTCTTACCTCATCCTGATCATCCCAAAAGCATTAAATATTTCTAAGAGCATAAACATGTGAAACTTTATCTTTTAGGTTATCAGAACATTTTAGCAGGGCATCTTTATTTAACTTCGAAACAGAAAGCAAATTGCAAAAATTTAAAAAGTTCAGGAAGCAAACCGAGTGGTGGACGAGACGTGGCCGAACTGGGTTCTACTGTGATTCGTCGTGCGAGTCGTTTGCTCATGCTTTTTCCATTTTTCATGATTTTGGTTGTGGAAGATGCCGTTTGGTCGTCTGTTTTTCTCCCCCACACTTGTTTTCTATTATCTTGCATGCACAGTATGGTGGAGACAAAAACATATCCAGAAAATATATATGTATAGGCAAAAATAGCTCAACTTGTGGAATTCTTCTTTATTAAAGGAGAGAGCACTTGATTAAACAACTCTAACAACTAAAGAAAACTAACTGGCTCAAACTAACTATCACTAATGTGCTCTCTAACTCAGGTGTTTACAAAGGGCGCTTGCCCTTCTTATGGTCGCGGCTATGGTCTTCCTCATCGTCCCTACGTTTCTTTGATTCTAACAGCTTGAGGATGGTCTTGGTGAGGAAGTGTTGACGCGGTGAATCTCTTTGCAAGTTTCTACCAGGCTTGCTACTTGCTAGTTCAGCTACGGTCTTCCGAGTCTTCTGTTTCTGCGGCATCCGCTGGTTGGCTTTGATGACCGGAATTCTCTTGATCTGAGGTTCTTTGGCACGAACTCCGTCGATGGTGACAAGGCTTGAGGAGGTGGTGTACTTGTGCACCCTTGTGTTGCCATGCCTGTCCATGCACACGTCAATGAGTCTCTCTCTATCCCTTGGTTTCTTCAGATCCATGTAGCTAGGAACACAGACTGGCTCCTTCTGAGCTACTTCACGACAGCGATCATATGGCTGAGTGTACATCACCTGCTTGCTTTCTTTAGGCGATATCAGCGAACGTGGATGACTAGGAGGGAACAGCGAGAGAGGGCTGAGAACAGGAGGCAAGGAGGCTAGCGGCTTCGCTTCCTTCTCTAGAGGAATAATTGCCTTGGCTTCAAAGCTAAACGGACAAGCTGCTTATCGGCCATTTGCTACTACTTGGAGGCTTTGGGATGAGAAAAAAGTGGGGTCTACCCCTACTTATATATCAGTCCCAGACTTGCAGAGGGGGTTGACCTAGCTTGGAAAGGTTGCGGAATATCTCGTAAAAGATCCCCGAACAGGTTTTTCCAAACCTAAACACCTTAGAGATAGCGTGGGCGAAAGCTGGCGACGCGAGGCGGCGGGCAGGGCCCGATCGACCCAGTGAGGGGGCCGGTCGGTCCCTCACCTCGCCATCTCGCGACGACCTTCAGCGTGGGACGCTCTAACCGTGTGCTAATCCCTGAAAACCCTAAGATGGCCCAATATTGCCTAAAATTAATATTCATGGGGAAACCAAAGAAATCTATTTATGAGGACATGACACCCGTGCATATGACCATGATTGGTGCATGTAATGGAGTAGAAGTCCAACAACGTGTTCAAGTTGGGGAGGAAGCACAAGGCTAATCCGGTTCGAGTCCCCGAGGTGGAGGCTAAAGCAATTCAACTTTGAGCACAGTTTGAAGTCCAGGAGTAGTGCGCATACGGAGTCAGTTTTGGACGTTTTATATATGGTTGGAAGCACAATTTCATAGAGCTTCCAATGGCACTGGTCTCATGCCAAAATCCCATCGGAGTCAACGGGAATCAATGAAAGAAGTGGACTTCCAGAATCTGCCAGGGTGCTGCGTAAATACCTTTTGGGCTGTTGGCCCAACAGGAGGCCCATGTGGGCCTAGGGTACTGTAGCACCACCCCTCGTGGCCTCCAGGGGCTGCGTCCCCTATTTAGATAGACCCCTCGTTTATTTTCAGACTTGAGTTTTGTTTTACATCTAGCTTTAGCTACACCAGAACACGCACAAATACGTGTTGTCCTCTGTGATTCAGAACTCCACCTTCGAGTGATATTAAGATTGCTCGCCTCAAATTCTTGTTCTTTCTTCGATTGTGTATAGGAATTGATCTTCGTGATCAGGCTGATCTTGCGTCGGCAAGGTTGGTAACCATCGGGAGTTGGTTCAGCTATTGCATTGGCGCTTCGAGTCTCGCTCGTCGTATTCGGATCGTGAGGATCAACAACCACCAAATTGAAGTTATCTCCACTCACCGAAAGATCAGGCACTCCCCCTCTATCATCTATTTCATCTAAATCCTCGGACTCTTTATTGGGCTATAAAAATATTTTAAGACGTTGACCATTTACCTTGAATAACGTACCTTCGTAGTCTTGAAGAGTGACGGCTCCGTGTGACGATGAATTCACCACATTGTATGGTCCGTCCCACTTGCTTTGTAGCTTCCCGTGCCCAAAGAGTTGTACCTTGGAGTTAAAAAGTAATACCTGATCGCCTGGGTTGAATTCTTTCTTTATGATTCTCTTGTCGTGCCATCTCTTGGTTCTTTCCTTGTAAATCTTGGCACTATGATACGCCTTCTCTCTCCATTCTTCTAGCTCGGACAGTTGCATTTTCCATTTTGTTCTGGCTGCTTCAAGGTCCATGTTCCATATCTTTATTACCCAATGAGCCTTGAATTCTAGCTCAACCGGCAAGTGACATGTCTTCCCATAGACCAGTTGGTAGGGAGACATTCCAATGGGGGTTTTATAAGTTGTCCGATAAGCCCAAAGTGCTTCGGGTAGCTTGTATTTCCATTGTATCCCCATTTGGTCCACCGTCTTCTGTAGAATGTTCTTGATCTGCTTATTGGACGTCTCTGCTTGACCACTTGTTTGTGAGTGGTGAGTAGCGACATTGTGATGGATCCCATGATTCATGAGGTATTTCTCGAAGCGCTTATCGATGAAATGAGATCCTCCATCACTTATCACTAACCTTGGCGTACCGAATCTCGAAAATATTGTCTCTTCAAACATTCTTATTGAGCTTTTGTGGTCAGCAGTTCTGCATGGCAGGGCTTCCACCCATTTGGAGACATAGTCAATTGCCACTAAGATGTACTCGAATTTCCCGGATTTTGGGAATGGTCCCATGTAGTCAATTCCCCAGACATCAAAGAGCTCGATCTGAAGGTTGGTAGTCATTGGCATGGCATTTCTGGAATTGATGTTTCCGTGCCTCTGACAGGAGTTGCACCTACGTATGAAATCTTTTGTGTCTTGATACATGGTTGGCCAGAAAAATCCTCTTTGCCAGATCTTTGCATGTGTGCGGAAAGCTCCATAATGACCTCCATATGGTGATGAGTGGCACTTCTCAATGATCTTCATTCCTTCTTCTGCCAGTACACACCTCCTGAGTAACCCGTCAGAGCATACTCAAAAAAGGTATGGTTCATCCCACAGGTGATGGTGACTCTCGTAAATAAGCTTTTTCTTGTTGGCTCCTGGTCGTACATACCCTGCAACCATAAAATTAACAATATCTGCGTACCAGGGGTCTGACTGAGCGATCCTATAGAGCATGTCGTCCCTCATTGCGTCATTGATGGATAGTTCCTATGGTTTCTCAAAATACATTCTAGACAAATGATCGGCAACAGAATTTTCTACTCCCTTCGTATCTTTTATTTCTAAGTCAAATTCTTGGAGAAGTGGAATCCATCTTATTAATCTAGGTTTAGTATCTTTCTTAGTGAGCAAATATTTTAAAGCAGCATGATTAGTGTAAACAATAACTTTTGCTCCTACTAAGTAAGATCTAAACTTGTCAACGGCATAAACAACAACTAGTAGTTCTTTTTCAGTTGTGGCATAATTGAGTTGAGGTCCTATCAAAGTTTTACTAGCATAAGCAATGGCATGATGTTTCTTGTCCTTTGTTTGACCCAAAACAGCCCCCACAGCGTAATCACTTGCATCACACATAATTTCAAAAGGTGAAGACCAATCACGGGGTTGTATAATGGGTGCAGAAATAAGAGCATTTTTTAGAGTTCCAAAAGATTTAAGACAAGCATCATCAAAGTCAAAAGGAACATCTTTGGCAAGCAAGTTTGTAAGAGGTCTAGCAATATGAGAAAAATCTTTTATAAACCTTCTATAGAAACCAGCATGGCCAAGAAAACTTCTGATTCCCTTGACATTAACAGGTGGAGGTAGTTGTTCAATTACTTCTATTTTAGCTCTATCTACCTCAATTCCTTTTTCATAAATTAGATGGCCTAACACTATTCCTTCTCTAACCATGAAATGACATTTTTCCCAATTAAGGACTAAGTGCTTTTCTTCACATCTTTGCAAAACCTTCTCCAAGTTTTCTAGAAAATCATCAAAAGTTTTTCCATAAACAGAAAAATCATCCATGAAAACTTCCATGATCTCTTCAATCATATCAGAGAACATAGACATCATACATCTTTGAAAAGAAGTTGGAGAATTACATAACCCAAAAGTCATTCTATGATAAGCATAAGTTCCATAAGGACATGTAAAAGTGGTTTTCCTCTGGTCACTGGGATGGATTGGGATTTGGTGATATCCAGAATAGCCATCAAGAAAGCAAAAGAAAGAGTGATTTGCCAACCGCTCTAACATTTCATCAATGAAGGGCAGTGAAAAGTGATCTTTCCTTGTGGCTTTGTTGAGTTTCCTATAATCTATGCACATACGCCAACCAGTGACGATTCTCTGAGGAATTAATTCATTCCTCTCATTTTTCACAACTGTCATGCCTCCCTTTTTAGGCACAACTTGCACGGGGCTCACCCACTCACTATGTGGCACAGGATATATAATCCCAATGTATAAGAGTTTCATAGCTTCATTCTTCACTACCTCTCTCATTGCATTGTTGAGTCTTCGTTGTGGCTCTCTAGATGGTAGAACATCAGGGTCTGTAGGAATGTGATGAGTGCAAAGGGCAAGACTGGTGCCCTTAAGGTCTTGGAGTGAGTACCCAAAGGCTGAGCAATATTTTTCTAAGATGGTTATCAGCCTATGAGTCTCTTCCTGAGTGAGTTTGTCATTAATGATCACAGGAGACTCAGAATCATTGTGCAAAAAGGCATATCTAAGACAAGGTGGTAAAGGTTTAAGCTCAATGGGAGGTCTCGAGGGTTTCTCGGTTTCATTGAGGGGCTCAAATTCTGTAGGATTTTCTACTTCCTCCTCAGTGAAGAATTCAGTGACATCTTCTTGATTGGATTCTATGAAATGTTCTAGAGATGCTTCATTTACCTCTTCCAATGGGTCAAGTTCAGGACTGGGTTTGTTCTTAGTATGGATCGAATGTGAGAATTGTAAGGGAACTTTAATGGTTTTTCCTAGGCCAACATCAAGTTTCCCTGTGTGTCCTTCCTTAAGGAGTTTTTCTAAAGGATAGCCTATTAGAAGATCAAACTTCTTAATATCACAAATGTGAAAGCTCAGGTGAATTGACATGTCATAAACTGAAATGGATAAGACATAGAGAATTCCCGAACTTTGAATAATTTGTCCTGAGGAGCACTTTAATAATTTCATTGTGGGAGATAATGGCTTGTTTTTAATAAACTTATGGAAAAAGGATAAGGCCATTATATTGATTCCCACAACTGGATTATAAAGGGCATCAAAGGGGGTTCCATTGATTGTACATTGAATTGGTATAGAAGGTGAGTCCAAATGGACTACATCAGAGGAAAGCTCTAACTCTTCTAACCATTCCCCACTCAAGATAGATGCAAGCTCCATAGTGTGTTCCCTTGAGAAGGTTCGCTCAAAAGGGTCTATCCTCTCATGTGAAGAAGATGTGTGCTTTCGAGGCCTCTTCTCTTTATGATATTTTGAGGTGTTTCCATAATCGGAAAATAAATCATCATCGATATCATTTATAAAATCGAGTAGAGGAATTTCTTCCATTGGTGATTCTATATGTTGGATAGCTATAGGTTGAGATGTTTCTGGCATAGGTTCTAGTATAGCTATCTCTGGAATGTCTTCTTTTAAAGTTTTCTCTTCTAAAGGACCATCATTAGTGCTGGCTAGAATGTTGTCTAGGACAGATCTAGCTCCACTAGATGTCAGGTGTATGAATGATCCATGAGAGGAGGTATTCAAATAGGCTCTAGATTCCTGATTAAGACCAATATAGAAATGTTGAAGGAGAATATGGTCTTGAAGGCTTAGATCTGGTCTGGATTTGCAAAGGAGTTCAAAACGTTCCCAGGATGAACTCATAGACTCATTATCCCCCCGTTTGAAGGATATGATCTTGATTCTGAGGTCGACTACTTTAGATAAGGGATAAAAATCCATGCAAAAATCTGCACGAAGAGTTCCCCAATCGTCTTTCATCTTCTCTTTGGTCCGGTCGTACCATTGAAGAGCTTTACCTTTCAGAGTGAATGGAAAAAGCTTCCAATGGATAGTCTCGTCTCACATACCCTCAATGTGCAGGCAGTCACAAGTTTGCTCAAACTGTTGGTGATGATGATAAGGGTCTTCGTCTTCTATTCCTAAGAAAATGTTGGTTTGGACCATCTCTATTAACTGTGGGCGCAACTCATAGGCATCAAATAGGATTGGTTTCGATGATGGCATGGGCCTAAGGCTGAGCTCTAAGGGTACCGAAAAGTCTTTAATGAGGGTAGTGTCCATAAGGACAGTAGGTAATATAAAACTAAAAAGAAAAAAGAAAGATACAAGATTAGTTATACTCGAAAAGTTTTCTCTTAACCGTTCTCCCCGGCAACAGCACCGGAAATGCTTGTTGGTATTTGTTAAGCCTACAAAAATATTATGATGGATAATCCACAAGCGCATGGATACCGGTGAGCACCTCACCTGGGAAGAGGGTTTTAAATATCGAATCCACAGGGAGAATGGTAAAGAGAGTATTTCAGGTATATAACTAATCACTGAGTAGCTATCAAGGACTTGACAGAAAGAGAGATAAGGAAAACTTAAGGATGTTTGGTTCTTATTCTCACAAGCTATGTCTATATTGTTCTTATGGGGTGATTGTCTGAAGGAACACTTAGGAAATGGAACCTCCCAAGAATCTATGGGGGGAGTTCTATGGTTTCTATAGATGGGAGGTGGACTGCAAAGGACAAATGGGAATAAGATCACTTCCCGCTTCTACCACACAATCTGGAATATAGAAGGCATTCATAAGCTTGATAGTCTAAGCACCACGCTTACACTAAACATCCAACTTTAACTCAAGAGTGATAGGAATTAAAGTACTCAAAGAGTTATGAACCATAAGAACAATAAAAACAATGTTACTCACTTGAATAAAAAGTCGATCTCTCCACAAGGTCTCAACATCAGGCTCTAATGGAGTTGATCCCAGATGTATAAGATGAAGAGGAGACACCGACAGGTTCGGGCCTTCCTTCAGCTTTGCCTCTACCGCTTTCTAATCCTCTCGAACAAGATTAGCTAGATCTAAATAGATCGTGGCTCTAATCTCTCAACTTGATACTAACTCTCCAACTCTAATTCTAATATAGAGCTCTAATCTCAGATAGGCATGGAGGATCTGATAGAATGAATTGCTCTCTGCCCTGGGGTCAGGGGGTCTGCTTATATATCTCGGAGGAGATGATCTGCACCGTACGATCAAACCGACTTTAACTTATGGTTTAGATTGATCCTCATAGGCGGTGGAAGAACATTCTGGAAGCTGGGCCCATTTGGTGTCGGGGGCGACCGATCCCACTATCAGGCCGCTCGGTCTGGGGTGGGCCCCCCTTGGGTCCACTTCGGCCAGGTGGGTCCGTGATCCTTCTAGATGCTTCTTTCTTAGGTGCTAAGTGACGTTGAGTCCAAAGCCTTCTGGAGTCTTCTAGAGTGGCTTCTTTGCATATTTTCTGAATAGTCCCAGCAAATTCATAGTTTCACCAAAACTTGTGGAAATTATCAATATAAACCCTAATAAGGTGATCTAATTATATTTAGTCCTTTTTCCAGTAAATGTGAGGGATAAAATTCATAGATAAAATGTGTCAACAGACGCTCCTGATCACTGCTCCCAAGGTGGTTGTAGGTCGGCTCCTTGGGTCAGTTTCGCTCGGCACGCCAGTTCATAGGTGCGGCCAGCCCTACCCTGTGTCGTGTGATACACCAACTATGTCATGGGATGCCAAGGATAGCCTTTGGGTGACGGTTGTGGCGGTTGAGCAGTTGGATAAGTGGACCCATTGATCCAAGTGATCCGAGCCTCCACCATTTGATCAAACCGATGTTTCTTTAGTGAATCACACTTGTCCAAGTTGTGATCGAGGGAGTGGGGGTGCTCTGGACTAGAGTTGTGCCTCGGGGCAGGGCCGGCCACACCTGCAGGTTCGGCCGTGCCTAGCACATGTGGCGTGTTTGTCTCAGATTCTCCCAAAATGTGTACCTGCCTATGAAAATCACAACACAACTCGTGGAACTTTAGTAGTACTAAAAATGTGCATGAAACTTGTCACATACTGCCCTCGAACCTGAGGTTTTAATTTTCAAATTTTTGTTGTAAGGACCATCAACAATAGGTTCATTTAGGACAACCATGCCCTTGGTGAGTTTATGTAGGTAGCAAGCAACCAGGTTATGTGGTGTGTGGTGGTTGTTTTACTGTACTCATACAATTGTGTTCAAGGGATTCTGTGTTTTTATATATTGAGATGAGTTTATTTTTCAGATCAAGATGAGTTTTCTCATGGCTCCAGGACTCCTTGTCATCCCGCCGTCCTCCCTTCCTGCCCCAGCTCTGTGGTGCCGCGATGGAGGTCAGGTTAAGCTCCTTCACTGAGCCTCCTCTCTAGAGTAGTTGCGTGCGCACCCTCCTCCTCCTTCTGGTGTCCTCGCTTGATTGTCGGTCTTCTTGTTCGGTGCTTTGGCCCTCTGGTTAGGTTCTGCTTTGCTTGGTGTTCTTGGCTTTCTCTGTTTTGGACATGGATCACGTGGGGTCAATGTTGGATTTCGACATTTGTAAGAGTTTTGAGAAAGAAATCTTGCACACTACTGGAAGATGCATTCATGGTGCATTTGAAATTGAACAAGGCGGTTTTCATCTCTTGGCCACATTCAGAAGATTTCTCTTTCAGCTCAATGAAGACTCGATTGCTCTTGCTCTTCAGTCCTGCCTTGGTGGCCGTGTTTAGGACTTTCGTGTCTTTTATTAGAGTCATCATCACTTCAAGTTCACTGTTTCCTGCATGGTAGGTGGTTTTGCTATCTATAAGTTACGCAGATTAATTAGGAGATCCTTTAATGTTTACTTTCATCTCTAGAGCAAAGGTGTTGCACATTGAGAGAGAGAAAAGATGCTTTGGGAAGCTGAAGAACCCAAGAATTGGTCTAAAGTTCTCACGAAGAGGCAAAAATGTTTGGCTTCTAAATCAGCTAACTCTCCCAAAAAGGTTCGTTTTGCTGAGAGAATTATCCAAGCCTCTCTGGTTATTAAGCATCATCCTGTGGGTATTCAGCGGACCATCAAGATTGGTAATTTGGATGTCCAGCTTACATGCTTTGATTCTTCTGTTTTGGGGTCGCATAGTTTCCATGGTATTCTTAAGAAATCTTTGGATTTCGACGAAGAACATTCAGCTTAGCATGAGAAAGAACAGACTGAAGATGAACATCCTTCGGTTCAACGGTCTTTTGCCCGGTAAGGTATTCAAAGTTCTCATTTACCCAATAATTCCCAGTCCTCAGTTAATACTCATTTGAATGCTCTTTTTGGGAGAGTAACAGAGTCTAGCATATGAGAGGATGTGTTCGTTGTCTTGGCTTTAACCATTCCAAGCGTAATTGCTCCTTTTCCCTAAGGTGTGCGGCATGCTTCAAGCATGGTCATAAATATAAAAACTGCCTTACCATCAGTAGGCCAAGAGTTTCTAGAAGCCCAAGTTGCCGACAAATCAGCCCTGCTTGGCCACTCGCCAAGTGTCGGATCGGGAATACCAAGAGGCAAAGGCCTACAGTGTTTCTCCCCCAAATCCTCCTCTTACGGAAAACACCATTCCCTTCCCAGTGACTCCCGCCTCAGAGCTCGTGCCTTGCCGCTGCCATTCGTCTCCCCTGGAAGCTCATCTGGAGGAGGAAATAGCGAACTTCGTCATGGATCCTACTCCCTTCATCCCGGAGGGCCTGGAGATTGAAGTCTGGGCTCGGCCAACGCGTGGCTGGATTGTCATCAGTGGAAATCCGCCGCGTCGCCATGATGAGTATGCCATCATCTCTCTCACTCCTCCTCCTCCGCCAGATCAACTTCACAATGCTATGGAGGAGGTTGTCACTTTCTTGGAAGAAGTGCAGCATGCTGTTGTTCTCTCCTGCTGTCTGTCACCCCTTGGGCTGTGTTTGGTGCAGTTTTCTTCCTCTTTGGAATGGCAAATCATGATCAGTAGAAGCCCAATGCAGCTTGATGAAGTTCGAGAGATCGCAGTTGTTGAACATGACATGGGATTAACTTTCACAGTAGTCCATTCACACGTACCTGTTGAATCATGTTTCTGGCATTTCCATTGGTTTTCAAATGTGAGAGATTATTTCGCAAGTAGTGAGGTTATTTGGCTCGATTGCCAATTCCATTGACAATGTCATATGTCGCTCGCGTATTATCCTCAGGTGTGAAGTCACCATGGTTAGTAGAATTCCCAAAAGTATCATCATCAGTGAGGGCAATGCAATGGGAGATCATGGAAATAGCTGGACTGTCCCAATCTTTGTTCTAAACAGTAACCCAAACGATGTAATGGATGGAGATGAAGATCCCATTCCAGTCAATGGTAACCCCCATCCTGAACACCCCCAGCAGAATGCAAATGAAGACTTTGGCAATCAGTTTCTTGGGATCTTCCAAGCTGTTCAAGATCTTAATGAAATTCAGCAAGAGAATGTGAACCATGGTTGGGAACAGCCACCCCCTCTTACTGCTGCCCACCTGGATGGTTGGAACCCATGGTCTGATTAGCAGATTGAAGGAATTGATGAGAATGAGGTGAATATTGTCAACAATCTTGCTGATGCTATTGTTGCCAATAGCATAATGCAGCATCCAGATGTGCCTCAAGACAGTCACTCTATCAGCAGTGGAGCCCAGGCTTTCTTCAAAGCTCAAGGCACCCCTGTCACGCTGGAGCTTCCACTCCCTTCGAATGCTTCTGCCAATAGAATTATACCTATCTCAAGAGGCAATGACATCTCTGTTGATGATGATTCTGCTATCAGAAGGCTGGCTGCAAGGTTGGGTCTCCACCAATGTTTTGGTCCATCATCTGTGGAGATGCTTGTTCAGGATCTTGCTATACATGCTCATTCTCTGCTTGCTGCGCTGCCCATGAAGGAGCCACTGCCTGCACAGTCTTGGAATTTTGTAAATGCCTCCTCTTTTCGGAACACATGGTTCTTCTATGTTGATAATCCTAGACGGGGTAACAATGCGAAGGCCTCATCTTATAGCGGTGCTAGAAGGCCAAGACTTGAGCTCATAGGTGCCCCACCCAGGCTTGAACTTATCAGCAATCACCAGGATAATAGTGCTGCCAGTAGTTTGAGTGAAGCCAATCCTGGACTGAGCATCTCTGCACTTGTGCCGATTAATCAAGAGTTAGCTGGAAATCAAGCTCAGTCTGGTTCTGATCGCCGGGTTGTTGACATGGAAATCGACTCCCCCACTCACTCTGTGTCTGATGCCTCCTCCAGCCCCATCACTGTCAAAAGAAGAAGGGGAAGGGTTCAGACTCCAGTTGTTGATGATGAGGTTCACAGAAGTGCCAGGCTGAGGAGAGAAACTTCTCAAAATCATATTCAACTGGACAATGAGCCTAGAAGGAAAAAGGGTGCCTCCAAAAAATCAATGACCTTTTCCTCAGTCGATGACCTCAAGAAGGCCATTATTAGCAGTAGTCTGGAAGAAAGTCTTGTTGAGTTTGAAGTTGCTCCCATCCCAACTCCAACTCTGGTTGAGCTTGGACACTCTTTCTGTGGCGTTCCTCCTACGGAGTTGAGCATTGCCACCATTCTTCATGAATAAGGGGACCAATGAAGATGAAGACCAGTGGCTCTTTCAGGCCAGGATGGCTTGGTGGGAGTTTTTGCTCATGGGGACTTTGTGAACTTGATAGTTTCTCTGTGTTGTTTTGGCTGTTGATGAAAACCTCTCTGAACCTTTATGCTTTATGTGGTGGCTATGTCCCACATTCTTATGCTTCTTTATGCTATGTTTATTATGGATAATCATGCTTGGAATGTGTTATGTTGTAATGTCAAAAGAATTAATGCAAAGACAAATGGGTCCCATTTGGAATAAAATAGAAGAGAGTAATGCTAATATCTTTTGCCTGCAAGAAACTAAGAGAGAGTCTATAGACTTACAATTTATTAGGAAATTTTCCCCTAAGAGATTTGACAAGTTTGATTTCAGTCCCTCTAATGGTGCCTTAGGGGGTATTCTTGTTTGTTGGGCCTCTAATCACCTTTCTGTTAGCACAGTTGAAAAGTTGTCCTTTGCCATCAATCTCAAAGTGACCTCCTCCCATAATCAATTATCCTGGAATCTTGTTGTTGTGTATGGTCCCTGCAGACAGCCTGCCAGAGATCATTTTGTTAACTGGATCTATAATCTAGAAATTGATGATGATGATTTGTGGATGCTCATTGGGGATTTTAATTTTTATAGATATGCAGGGAATAGAAACAAATCTGGGGTTAATTTTCATGATTCTTTGATTTTCAATAACATCATTAGTCACTTGGGGCTGATCGAATTACCTATTAAAGGAAGAAGCTATACTTGGAGTAACATGCTGGATAATCCACTCCTTGAACAGATTAACTGGTTTTTTACCTCTGCTGCTTGGACCAGTGTTTTCCCCTTCACTGTGGTGCTGCCTCTTGCTAGGATCACCTCTGATCACTTGCCATGTAAAATTCAGACTGGCACCAATATTCCTAAAGCTAATATCTTTAGGTTTGAAAATTATTGGCTCAACCATACTGAATGTTTGGAGAAAATCAGGAATGTCTGGATTAGCCCTGTTAATGTGGTGAACAATGCTCATGTGGTCAGTGCTAAATTTAAGCACCTTCGTAGAGCTCTTAAGCTTTGGTCCAGAAATATTTCTAATCTTAAAAAGCTGATAGACAATTGCAATTTGACAATTGCTTTCTTTGATAAGTTGGAAGAAATCAGAACCCTCTATCTAGTTGAGTCAAAGTTCAGGACCATCATCAAAGATCATGTAAGAACTCTACTTAGGATGCAGAATCAATATTGGAGACAACGCTTCACTCAGAGGATTATGCAATTTGGAGATGAGAACACAAAATTCTTCCACTTTATGGCCACTGAAAGATATAGAAGAAATGTCATCTCTCATATTGTAGATGCTACTGGCAAAATGGTGCAGTTCATGGTGGCAAAAGTGCTCTTTTTGTAGGAGTTCAAAAGGAGACTTGGGACCTCTGTTGAAACCTCCATGCAATTTAATCTTCAGGAACCGGTGCAAAGACATAATAACCTTGATTTTCTCTACAATCCTTTTCCACTGAAGAAATTGGCAGGGTCATTCTTGACCTCCCCTATGACAAAGCTCCTGGGCCAGATGGTTTTAACAATTTGTTCTTTAAAAAGTCCTGGCATATCTCAAAAGAGACATGTATAGGCTCTATCATGATTTTCACAGTCATGTGGCTGATCTCAAAAGCATCAATCATTCTTATATTACTTTGGTCCCAAAAAAGGATAACCCTAAAACTGTGCTTGATTTCAGATCAATTTCTCTCCTTAACTCATCCCCAAAAATGATTTCCAAGCTTCTAGCTAATATTAGTTAATTTTCGTCAGCACTTGGTGCAAATGAATTGTGATTCACTTAATTTTCAGGCCACCGCACGCGGGGGGCTCTCCACCAAGGCCGCAGAGCGCGCTCTGAGAGTCAGCGAGCGCCACAAGAAGAAGGTCTGCATGAAAACTCGGTACCTAGTGAGTGCTTCTAGTAGCGCTGGCACTGCTGAGTCTACAACTGAAGAATCAAGCGGCGAAACTTATGTGAACCCAGTGCAGCACCTGAAAGGGAAGGAGAAGAAGGTGAGTTTACTGCTGTTGACAGTTTTGAGATAATCTGATTTGAGATCATTTAGGCCTTAACGAGTGCTCATTTTCATAACAACTTGACTTCGGGAGTTACGAAGGAGCCGGGGACTTCACAGGAGAACGTGATGTCGCTGGAGGTTCGGTCGAACAAGGGAGAAGAACAGGTACACCAGACTCAAGGCTGCTCTCAAAGCTGCTGCTGACAAGGCGAAGAAGAAGACGAAGTGCATTTCAGAAGAGTGATGGTTAAATGTCAAAGCTACTGTTGTCTCCAATCTTTTGAAAGTTTGGCTAATCTATATGGCCATGTGATGTAACTAGTAGAACTGCATGCATGTCAAGAATGAACCTATATGGTTGCATGCTTTTGCTTTTGTGAGTGATGGAAGACATTAACTTAGTTGTGTCGTAGCAGGCTGGAAGGCAAGAAGATTTTGTGCCTTGCTTGCTTTAGCTTGTAAATACATATGGTCAGTGCAATGTGCCTAGTTAGTAGTGCCTTATGTGGAAACAAGACAAGTAACTTTCATCTGCTGGCATGTACATGCCCTATAAGTATTTGGTAATGGCACGTTAAAGTATCATTTGTGGTAGTCAATCTGGTATACTTTTTTATTGAGATAACAGTAATCACCAATCTATATTATTGTAACAAAGTTTTCATATCTCTAAACTGATGAGAGATGGTCATCTTCATGTTTAGACATATATGGTTTGGAAAAACATATATTCAAACTAGTAATCTTCATCTTCGTCATCTTGAGACATGTCATCGTTGTTATCGTTGGCATCGTCACTACAGTATTGCAGCACTGTCTCATCCTCCTCCTTGCTATCGACATCAATAATTGCAGTTTCTTTCTTGTTTCTTATTAATTCTTGCAAATTGCCTTCAATTATAGTGGCTTCCCCACCTTGAATATTTGGTAATGGCACGTCGTCGCCACCTTCTTGCACCACATGCTCGCATCGAATGGTAATCGTCCCGATGCACATCATGGTCGCCCTCATCTTTTTCTCGCCACATCATAAATGTTTCTATGTTCAAACTTCGCACAACTCGCCAATCTTTACCTAAAGATGTGTCTTGAATGTAAAATATTTTTTCGCTTGAGAAGATAGGATGAAAGGATCTGTCTTGTACCATAATGACTGCACATTGATGGATTTGAAATGTCCGTCATCTTGAAGGCCTTTCCCCCTGCCTTCTTGGTTGTACCAATTGCATCGAAATATAACCACAGTTCGACAAACTTGAAGATTCGAGTTATACAACAACTCAATCATCTCTTGAAGTTCTCCATAAAAATCTATAATGTTGTTATTATGTTCACCTGGAGTCATGACACCACTATTTTGTGTCTGCAGGAACTTTTCGCGATCCGCTGTGCTATACCGAACACCATTAATCTTGCAAGCTGCAGAAAACTTAACTCGTAGACATGGTCCACAAGACAGTGCCCACAATCCTTCGCTAACCGACCCTAGATTCTCCTTGCGTTGGTGCTCAATCTATTGCAACAAAAATAATCATTAGCAAAAATACGTATCCACTTAATATCTAAATAGTTGTAGTTACTAACGTGGTGCCTGAACCACTTGGCAAATCCTTGTTCAACCATTTTATCAACATTATTTTGTTGTGCACCTTGCTGCAACAGCTCATCTCTGTACAACCTGCAAAGACAAGTTTATTTAAATTAAAATTTTTAAAATTAAATAACAAATCAGCAAGTCTTAAAAATCATACTTACTCCTTATATTCATCAGCTTCTTCACAATTATGTAGCACATACCAAACTAACTTATCCATTAGATCATCTTCAATGTACTGGACCCTATTGCCTCCAACAAGAGTAACACCATGCTGAAAAACAGAGATGTCATCAGGCAATGGTACCTCTCCACCACTATTATCCTCCGAGTTGAATCTAGTGTCCATATCCTCCATGTACCTAGAACAAAATGTCAAGGTGTCACTTGCCACATATGCCTTAGCAATTGATCCTTTTGGCTTCGCCCTGTTCCTTACAAAATTCTTCAAAGTGCCCAAGCGTCTTTCTATTGGGTACATCCAGCCGTATTGAACAGGATCTCTTAGCAGTGCCTCGTCAGGTAGATGGACACACAAGTGAACCATGACATCAAAGAAGGCAGGGGAAAGATTTTCTCAAGCTTGCATAAGATCAATGGAATCTGTTCTTTCAGCCATTTGACAACATCAATGAAGGATCAGATGGCGACTAGAGAGGGGGGAGTGAATAGGAGCCGGTAAAAATTCTTCACAAAGAACTCGGCCTATACCCTAGTCAAATCCCGGTCACACACAAGCGATGGATCGAATCACACGCCAATCGCCAAGACAACGAGATTATGGATCAACCTCTAGTCTTAGGAACGATTCCTTGAAGCACACGCGGAAGCACGAGAAAGGAAGGGAGGAATCGAACCAAGAGACAAAACACTCAGGCTCTGGCGGACCGTCCGGCCAAGAGGGGCGGACCGTCCGCACAGGCCTCGCGGACCGTCCGTCCCGCCGCCGCGGACCGTCCGCACACACACCGCGGACCGTCCGCCCCGCACCACGGACCGTCCGTTAAAGCGAACGAACCACTAGAACCAACCCGAGAAAACGGACCGTCCGCAAAGGCCAGGCGGACCGTCCGCGCGGTCCCGACCGTCCGCTACCGAAGCTCGGACCGTCCGCAAACCGCCGCAACGAAAACCTAAAGCAAAACCGGATCGAAACGAAACGAAGCAAGAACACGAAGAACACCGCGACGAACTGGAGCGGCGCGGACTGTCCGCCCGGTCCTCGCGGACCGTCCGCGAGGTGCGGACAGAGCAGAAAACGCACGACCCCGAAAGTCAACTTCCCCAAATCATCATCGGATTTCCCAAACGGTTGAAGCTGTGGAGACAAGGGTTTGGAGACTTGAAAAGCGTCACACAAGGATGCTATAGCCCAAAAATCTTGCCTCCTAACTCCCTAAATCACCGGGAATCGCGAATCCTTTGAGCACCACCAAAAGCTAGAGCACCGAACGAAAATCCTCGAATCGGAGTGGTTTCCCGGCGTTTGAGGGCACAAGATCAATCACAAAGATGCACGAGACATCCATCCATGTTTCCCTCAAAGAAATCCGGGGAGAAACTCACTCAAATCCGCGGAATCACACCGAGAACAAAGGCACGAAAACAAGCACAAAAAGACCACGAAAAACACAACTTCGAATCTTCTATACAAACTAGGAAAGATTCACAAGGTCTAGCATGCCGCCCTAGCATCCATCCCTCTCAACAAATCTCTCATGAAGCTCTCATGCTAGCCTAGAGAAAATAGAGAAGAAAATAGCTACGAAAAAGAGAAATGGGAGGGGGGGAAATGAAACCCTAAATAGCCATCCACACACACTCATGGCTTATATATCAGGTCCCGCCGGAGTGGTAAATGACTCGACTACCCCTAACTTAACTACTAGCGATACAACCCACGTAGGGGCATTTAGGTAATATTTGTGGGTCTTGCCATCGGACGGCCACGCCTTTGACACACCCCGCGTTCTCCCGACGCAAGCCATGCGATTCCGCCGCGTGTCCTCCGCTTCGAAGCTTCCTGACACTCCCGGATCCCGTCTCCGTCGTGTTGGGCCCTCGGACTTGGTTTTGAGGCCCAAACCAAGAAACCGACCTCCGATGGTTTTGTGGTCAAACCACCAAACCCCGCGTGCTCGGTCCGGCCTCCCGCCAAACCACTTGACTCGACCGCCACCGTGCACCGGCTCGATTGTCCATGACTTCGTCTTGCTCGTGTCGCCACCATGTGGCCCGCACCCGGTCCCGCCGTCCACCGAGTCCCTCGAACCGAGCCTACTTGTCTCTCCATCTCCCGGAGGCCCCTCAAGGCTGAAGACCTTTCGCGCTTGTTCTTCACCTGCAACAACACGAACTAGGCCGCAGCCTACACCTGCGCACTAAGCCAAGAGTCAGTCCAGCACCCGTTGTCAATCACTCATCACTGAGGAGCGGTCATCCATCGACCACTAGGACGCTCCTGGTCCTCAATCAATCCTTATATTTCTACTGCATAGCTCCCTAAAAAAGGTCATGAGCTCAGCTATTGCTTCATACACATCCTTCGGCACCAATCCTCTTAGTCCAGCAGGAATGATTCTTTGAAGGAGTATGTGGCAAGAATGTGTCTTGAGCTTTCCAACCACCCTCGCACCATCTTCACTTCTGTACCTTGCTAGGTTAGCAGCATATCCATCAGGAAACTTGATACCTTTGAGAAACTTGCAAAACTCGACCCTTTGCTGCTTCCCCAACACATAAGGACTGGGTGGAGGACTGACTGAGTTGTTCCCTTTCTCCTGTAAGTGCAAATGATGTCTGATTCCCATATCATACAAATCTAGCCTAGCATTATGTGTGTCCTTGGTCTTGCCAGGCACATTGAGTAATGTGCATAGAATGTTTTCACACACGTTTTTCTCTATGTGCATGACATCAAGATTATGTGGAAGCTTCAAATGTATCCAATAAGGCAACCTCCACAACACAGATTTGCGGCTATAAATCTTTGGACCCACATCACGCTTCCTTTTTCTTCCAGTGTTTTGAGTTTCATTCACTGCCTTCCCTGGCCTGACATCTCTCACCTTATCTAGCTCATCTAGGACCTCACCCAAAGTGAACTTTTGTGGTGCATCTCGGTTTTCACGCTTACCATCGAAAACCAAGCTTCTCTGCCATGCATGTGACTTTGGAAGGTATCGACGATGTCCAATGTAACATATCTTATTCCTTATTGATCGAAACAGAGGATCCTTGTCGCAGTAAATACATGCATAATACCCTTTTGTTGTTCGGCCAGACAGCGTGCTCAACGCAGGGTAATCATGTATACACCATAGCACAGCAGCACGAAGGTCAAACTTCCTACCAGTACATGCATCATAGGTACTTATACTCTTCCATAGCTCTAGCAGTTCTTCAATTAAAGGCTCAAGGAACACATCAAAATCCTTTCCTGGAGATTTTGGCCCTGGGATGAGTAAAGACATAAAGCAATTTGCAGGATTAACACATTCCCGGGGTGGGAGATTCAGTGCAGTCAGAAGCACTGGCCACATACTGTACTGGGTACTCATGTTGCCAAATGGATTGAACCCATCTGTAGCTAAGGCAAGCCTCAAGTTCCTTGGATTCAGATGCAAAGGATTTTTCCTTACTGTCAAAGTACTTCCATGCTTCCCCATCAGCTGGATGGCTCATTACATTCTCCACTGGCGTCCTTACTTTCATGTGCCATCGAGTTTCCTCAGAAGTACGCTTTGAAGCATATATTCTCTTCAACCTTGGCAACAGTGGAAAATGCCTCAGTACCTTATGTGGAACCTGCTTGGTCCCAGTTTCATCTTTCCATCTAGACTCCTTGCATACTGGACACACATTCAACTTCGCATACTTGGTTGTTTTTGAATCTCGAAACAACACACAATTATTCTTGCACACATGTATGTTTTCGTATTCAAGGCCCAACTCTCGAAGGTATTTCTTCGCCTCATCATAACAATTTGGCAACTCACTCTTAGGGTATCCTGATGAGATCAAGTTCATCATCGTTGAAAATCCTGCATTGCTGATTCGATAACGAGACTTGATATACAACATCCTCACCATAAAAGAGAATTTGGAATGCCTAGATCCCGGGCTAAGTGCCTTCTTCACATCCTCAAGCACTCTTGCAAACCTTGGCTATTCTCCATCAGCCTCTGCTTGAGCATACAGATCTCCAATCATCTCTGGTAATCCAAGATCCTCATCAAGATGACCATCATCGTCCACATCCACATGTATCCCATAGTCATGATCACCTTCCACATCCTGGTGCTCGTATTCGAACTTCAAAGACTACCTGCAAGCTCCCCATGATGAATCCACCTGGTATATGTAGCTGACATTCCAAAGATGTGTATGTGGTTTTCAACATCATGTTGGGGTCGCACCCTTTGATTCAGACAATTGCGGCAAGGACAACGTATCTCGATGTCTTGTGCTTATCTTGCTCTAACAAATTCCATAAACTCTTCAACTCCTTTCAAATATGCAGGTGTGAATTGTTTCCCAAATATCCAACTTCTATCCATCTGTTTTGACAAAAACAACAAATTATTTAAAAATACCAAACAAAGATTAAATTGAATAGATACAAAAAACGTGCAAATTAAAACAAATATTTGATAAACAAAACTTTGCATCTTAGTTTCGGGATCAAACAAATTCAATTTACAGTTGTATATATGACCTAAACTTTCAAGCACATATGAATATTCAACAAAAATTTCAAATAAAAAAATCCTCAAACCTTGCAATCGTCGCTGCCGTTCTGACCACGATGGAGACACCTCTCGTCGCGCAAGACGCCTCCTCTGTCCTCATCTCGAGTGCTTGAGCTGTTCTACTACGCCGACATCGCGTCGATGGGTGTACCAGGCACCTCGTTCACGCGCGTGATGCCTAAACCGCGATAAACACCACCGCTCGTCCCTGAGTAGTCGCGACGAACTTCACGTATCTGCGCTCACGACGGAAACAAAGATACTTAGGTCACATGTATCGTCGGCCCATTATGATCGATTTCATGACAGACCCAAGATTCAATAATTGACTAACAAATAGACTAAATGCAAACTCACAACATGAAACAACATGTAGTGCAGTGGTATGGTTCCTACTTCTAAACTGGCTAGTCCTTGGTTCGAAGCTCCGCGGGAGCACTTTTTTTGCCAATTACAATTAAAAATACTCATGTGCGGAGAGTGGGCCGAAACAGCTGTGGACCTCACGTCCTCACGCTGTCAAGTCCAAAAACCTAATCTGTGACGAATTTGATTCATCATTAGTTGTGCCAAACGATACTACTTAAATTATGATGATAACAAATCTAATTTGTGACCACTAGGTTTCGTCAGTACCATACTGCGTGCCAAAATTTAATCTATGACAATCTCCTTTTACTGTTCCGTGACGTTTTTTCATTTTCATCATAATTCTTTAACCCAAATCTTTGTCACTCGCAACTTATGACGAAAATGGACATTTTGTCATGGAATACATACCATTCTGTGACCAAAGTAAGCAGCGTCACGAGCAGATATAGACTCCAGCCTATTGCTTTACAAGTTGTGCATGAGAATCAGTATAGATTCATCAAAGGCAAGACAATCCAGGACTGTCTTGGGTGGGATTTTGAGTATCTTCATTAGTTTCATCAGTCAAGAAGAGAGATTATTATTTTTAAATTGGATTTTGAAAAGGCCTTTGACCTCATTGAACACTCTGCTGTTTTGGATATGTTGCTTGCTAAGGGCTTCCCCCAATTGGTTGAGGTGGATTAAGGATCTGTTGTCAACTGCAACTTCTTCTGTGCTTCTTAATGGAACTGCAGGAAAAGATTTTATGTGTAAAAGGGGTGTTATACAGGGGGACCCCCTCTGTCCCCTGCTCTTTGCAGTTGCTGCTGACCTGCTTCAATGTGTCATTAATAGAGAATACAGGCTTGGTAATCTCCTCCCCCCTCTTTCCTCAAAGGCCTGAGAACCCACTTCCTATCATCCAATATGTTGATGACACTATCCTTGTTATGCAAGCAAAAGATGATCAGCTTTCAATTCTCAAATATGCCATGCACAAAATTACACTCTCAAGTGGACTTGTTGTAAACTTTCACAAATCATGTCTGGTTCCTATCAATATTTCCTCTGAAAGGTCTAGTTCTTTGGCTCAAGTTTTTGGATGCAATGCTGGTTCCTTCCCTTTCACCTACTTTGGGCTCCCCATGGGTCTCACTAAGCCTCAAGTGAAAGATTATGCCAATTTGATCTTTAGAACTGAAAGAATGATGTCTGCCACTTCTCAGTTTCTTTCTCTTGCTGGAAGGCTGCAGTTGGTTAACTCAGTTATTTCCTCCTTACCAACTTACTATATGTGTTCTCTGAAGTTGCCCATCACTATAATTGAGATCATATACAAGCATCAAAAGAATTGCCTTTGGAGAGGAAATGAGTTTCGGAAAAAAGGCTATAACCTTCTGCTTGGGATTTGGTTAGAAGGCTAAAGCATAAAGGTGGACTTGGAGTTATTAATCTTGGTGTGCAGAATCATGCTCTCCTCTTGAAGCAGCTGGGTAAATTTTATAGCAAGGCAAATATTCAGTAGGTCAACTTCATTTGGCAGAAGTACTACTCCAACACTGTTCCTCATCTGGCAAGAGAGAAGGGTTCCTTTTGGTGGAGGGACATTCTCAGACTTCACACTCAGTTTAGGGGTGTGGCTATTTGCCATCCAAATCAGGGTGACACCATCAGCTTCTGGGATGATCTCATTGATGGCACCTTGCAGTCTGAAAAGTTTCCTCACCTTCTCAATTTCTAAAGGATTCTGCCATCTTCTATTTTCCCTGAGGCATGCTGAGAATCTGATTGATCACTTTTGAATCCCCATGACCATGGTAGCTTACAATGAGTTTCTAGAGCTGCAAAATTTTCTCAACTCCCTTACTCCCATTGATTTGATAGGAACATAGATACTTTTCTTGCCACTCTATCAGTATCAGTTTCGGCAAATCAGACCCAGAAGGTTGTTCTGTGGGTTTGGGAATCCAAGTGTATTCCAAAGATTAAGCTCTTTGCATGGCTGCTTTTTAATGACACGCTAAATACAAGGAACATGTTGAGAAGAAGAAGGAAAGTTCTCGAGGAAGGGTATAATTGTGTCATGTGCCATCTTGGTGCTGAGGAAACTATTGAGCATCTATTCTTTGACTGCCCTTCGGCAGTAAGCAGATGGTTTGCCATTGGCATTGTTTGGGAGGATAACCCTAGTATCCATTAGAAGCTTTACCAGGCCAGACAAGGGCAACCCTTCTTCCTGGAAATCTTTATGATCGGCGCCTGGTGCTTATGGAAGCAAAGAAATGATGTTATCTTTGAAAGAAAAGTTCCATGTCTTGCTGCATGGAAAGTGGCTTTTAAATCTCAGGTCATGGATCACCTTGTCAGAATAAAACCAAGCCTTCACTCCTCTATCAAACTTTGGCTTCAAGCCTTGTAACTTTTGGTTGTTTGTTTTTTCCTTCCTTTCTGTTAGCTAGCTGTTGCTGTTTCTCTTGCCAACCTCTGGTTGCACCCGCTGTAAGTTCTTTCTTGTAACACTTTGTATCTCTATTTTCCAGGGGGCGTTGCTTCACGGTGCTTGCTCAAAAAAAAGATTAGTTTTCTCCAAGGATGAGTTTATTTCTACAAGAACATCTTAATGTTATTTTAGAAGATCTTAATGCCTTGTCTCGGGGGAGAACTCTCTTAGGATCTCTAAAGAGATCGAAAACATGATAGAACAACTAGCTTAAAGAGAGAAACAACTTCAATACACATGATGGCAGAGCTTATTCTTCTTACCGTAGACATTGAAATAAAAGCGTCAATAAATGGGTAGGTTAATTGAGTTTGTTTGGTCCGTCTTTTCTTTTAAATGTTCAAGAAGTTCGTTGTCAGTTGGACTGAAACAGGTACCCTTGCCTATTAGTACCCGTTTCAGTCCAACTGACAACAAACTTCTTGAAAATTAAAATAAAAAACTGACCAAACAAACTCAATATACTACCCATTTATTGACACTTTTATTCCAATGTATATGGTAAGAAGAATGATCTCTGCCCTCAGTTGTCTTGTCCTTGGATGCGTACTGAAGCTCTTTCTCTATTTTTGCTAATTGTTCTATGATGTTTTCAAACTTTTTGGAGATCCTATAGAGTCTTCGCCTTGAGACGAGACATCTAGATCTTCTGAAAGAACTTTAAGAGAGGCCTACAAGACCAAAAATTCACGATAGGAGATGTTGAAGGTGAAGGAATGGCTACAGGAGGCCAAACATGAGATGGAGTTATGAACTTATGATTATGAATGAGTACTCATGATTGTTGTGAAACTAGTATCATGATTGTATTTTGGTGTTGGCAACTAGATCATCGTATGATGCTTCCTATTTGTTGGTGGACTGGTGGTGTGAACTTTGTGGTGATGAGTTGTTATGAGATGTCATCTTATTAAGCAGAATTGGTTTAATCTATTCCAGATTGATTCGAGCATACTCACCAATCGGAATTCATATGCATTGCAATGGAGGTCGTTGAGAATTGCAGTTAATGACTAGCATCGGGTGTTAACCGACGAACTTGTTTGGGTCACTAGCATTTGGGTCCATGATCTACACTCATTCGTTTCGAGCATAGTCACCATTTGGAATTCTTACGCGTTGCAATGAAGGTAGAGGAAGAACAATGGAGGTATGAAGATGATAGATACAGAAGGGGAAACTTATGATTGAGGAAACTCCGACCTGTTGATGTTTTGCAAGGAGGGCCTTCCTGGTAGTAAAAAGGAGGAAAAGCTAAGATGTTGTTTGTTTGGATTGATCCTCAACCGGATGGTCCGTCCTTTTGATGGTTTGCAGGAAGGACATTCCTAAGAAACAACTGTGTAACTGCTTGTTTCCAAGTGCTGACTGTTCCACATGGTCGACAGTCGCGCGCCCGAAAACTAGACATGTCTGCCCCAACAACAGCATGGAGCGGTTCCGGTAAGTTGGTGGGAGAAAAGCGCGTGCGACAGCCAAAAAAAAGTTTTCCCGCATACAAGTGTATATATCTCATTTCTCTCGACGATGCGACATACACTACTGCAACTCTGCAAGAGACTCGCTGGCACCACGCTCCTTTTCCTTGTGGCAAAGACTAGAGCTAGTGTCGGTGCTTAGATCTACTGTTGCCCGTGGCGGGAGTGGCGAATCATAGTGGCCCTAGCGGCGAATGAAGACGTAGGACTCATTCCGGTCAGGTCAGTCCTCTATTTAGCCATGCTACTTTGATCTGTCATACTAGTTAAGGGGGATTCTAGATTTGGGGATCTGGGTTTACAGACTATATTCATGTATTTTAAAAGTGTTTGGAGTAGACCACGAAAGCTCCAGATCACCAACGCCTGGTCCTCATAAAGTTATCATTATAGATCCTAATGAAAACGAGTGCAAGAACAGGTTGCCTATCCATCTGAGGTATGACTGGACAGGCGCCAACCTTGGGCGTTGATATGTATGCTACTGCGAGGTAAACGATAACCTGTATCAGTTCTAATAAGTGTTGCTTTTGCGTTTGATGTTAGTGTGGTCAATCAGTAATTATATGAATGAAATCGGTGACTGCAGACTGATGGCATGAAGTGTGCGTCGTTAGGTGAATAGATCTTGAATGGGATATTAGGACTCTAAAAGTTCTAGAGAAACTGATGGAAATGAAGGGTAAAGCAGAGGAAGCAAGGTCGTGGAAAGAAGCATGTACAACTGCTAAGGAGGAGGCCAATGTCAAAGCAGTTGAGCTGTAGACGATAATGCAGTACTACGGGGAGGTAACTCATAACCTATTTGAGACGAGAAAGAAAATGAGAAACAATGCTTTGTTGTCTCCTACAAAAAAGGGTGAAGCCAATAGGTACCTTAAAGCTAAAAGGGAGGTGAGGATGTAGAAGAAAGAATGTGCAAAGGCCAAGAGGGAGATTCAAGAGACTATTGTTGAGCTGCAGACGGTCAAGCAACTCCTAGATTTGGCAACACTTGTGGTGAAGAAGGTGAGGGAATTGCCAAGACAGACCTCATATAAGAGGTCGCCCAGCAAGGACAACATGAGGCATAATGTGATTTGTGGTGTTATTGCTAGGTAGACGGTTTAGAGGTGCTAATCGTGCTTGTATTTTGGTATTTGCTACTTGTTGGTGGTGTGAACTTTGTGGTGATGAGTAGCTGTGAGATGCCATCTTATGATGTTTGATACTTGTCTTCTTTGTTGATGTTTTGCGAGAAGGACCTTCCTGATTATCGAATGCATAACTGCTTGTTCCCTAGAGTGATTGTGGAAGAAACTCATACACATGCGTGGAATAATTGATGAATGATGATAATATAGATATTTGTACATTGAATTGCGTTATAGGTGGGACATAATTGAAGTTCCTCATCACGGATAGCTAGGCAACGACCATGTTCCTTGCGACCAAATCCAATCCCCACAATCCTACTTAATGCAGATCGCCAGAGTAGTGTTGACACCTGGAACAATAGCTATTCCCTGCTGGTAGATCCAGTACTCATTCTTTTCATCGTGATGATAAATTCGTAGGAAGTAAATGTGATTTTCCCTCAGGTCAACCAAATCAGAAATGGCATGCTCTTTTGTAACAATGCACTTGCCAAATGTCCCTGACGAATGAATGCATAGTTAATTCTACCACCTCAGCTTATTTCGCCTCCAGAACAACAAAGAACAATCAGTCACTGCTCCAGATTCACCGATGATTTCGGAATCCAAGGGTCAAACGGGTGTGCCTCACCTGAATGAGCGCAGTTCCAACCCTTGCAGATAGCTTTGAACATGATGACTTCTCATGCATCACTGATCTTATTGGCTACGCTCACAACAATGTCAGGAATAAGGTTTGCCCAGGGACGAGGCATCATTCGTTTCCAAAGAACAAGGTTGTGGTAGAACAATGGAGGAATTACAGCTCCAACAAAGACAAATGAGTGGAGAAAGTAGCCCAGAAGGTCTAGTATACTGATGTATTGCTAAAAGGACCTTCTTGGCTTCTATTATTATTTACTGTAAATTTGGTTAAAATTGAATTAGTTTGACTAGAACGGATCCCACAACTACTCTAATATCTTCGGGAGCAGTTTTTCAATAATGGCTGAGGCCTCATTCGTTTCCATCGGGTTGATTCCGACCGGAATTGATAAATGTAATACGAAAATCATGATAGATACTATAAGAGATCTGGATTTATTCCGGGTAGAAAATTAATTTACTCATGATAGGCATACCATGAGACTCGGAATCAATCCACTAGTCAAGAGGTGTGGAATCAATCCGGCTCTTCGGTCCCTTGTTCTACCTATCATGATGAGTAAATTAAATCTCAATCCGGAATAAATCTGAGTCTCTATCACAAATTTCTTGATATATCTATTATTCCGGCCGGATTGAATCACATAAAAGCGAACAAGCCCTAAATGGGTTTCCTAGCCATAAATATCCCCCTTCCTCCCAGCACCCTCTTCTCCTCTCCCCACTCTTGCAACCAACAAAAAACCCCATTCTCGCACAGTGCCCTCTTCCTCTCCCAACTCTTGCAACCAACAAAAAACCCCATCCTCGCGCGTCGCTCCCTTCCTCTCCTAACTCTTGCAACCAACAAAAAACCCCGTCCTCGCACAACGCTCCCTTCCTCTCCCCATGGAGCCATTGTCTCCTAGAGGTGTGGCGCAAGCCACATCCTCCTCCTCTTCTGATGAAAGGGAGGATCTCTAGTGGTCTGATGAAGAGGAGGAAGGATGGAGGCCCATTCGGGTGGTGTTTGACACATCCTCTAATGATTCGAAGTTTGTGGAACAAAATGAAATCCAAGATCATGTGCCTCTGAAACATCGCACCCCTCGCAAGTCAGCAAGAGGTGCCAAGGGTCAGGGGGGCACGGATGCACCGCCACTCGTCGGGGAACTGTCGTCTCAAAGCGCCGTCATCCTCTCTCATCCTCATCGGTCAGTGGCAGTCGATCTCTGCCATCCTCACTGAGCAGAGGCCATCATCGACCGGCTGTCATCATCTGCCATGGTGCGGTGCTAAGGCCGTGCTCGACCGACTGTCATGGAGCGGCGACATCATCCTCTGGTGGCAGCATTGGAGGGATGGCCTCATCTGCGGGCAGCGTCCTGGGAGGTCCGCCACCATCTTCCACGGGCGACGGCAACAGAGCGACATCCTCCTCCGTGAGCAGCTGCAACAAGGCGTTGGGTGCACCATCGACAAAGAAGCGGCGCCTTGATTAGGGGATTAGTGGTAACTGCTACTAGTAGAAGTAGGAGTAGAAGAAGCAGAACGAAGAATCGCCTTCTATTCATCTAGTGTGATTGAATACTACTACTACTACTATTTTTTCATTATAAGATGTTGGTTTTCTCATTGTGTAGCAGTAACAGTTTAATCCGGTCCAACTGAAAACTACAAATCAGACTTTCGTCTGTGTTCTTCCGGTATTTAAGAAATCAATGGAACGAACTTTCCATATACAACTAATGTATACTGAGGGTGTACACACACAATACCATTTTTATTAGAAACAACACAATCCAAATACAAATGACACAAATGCATGCATACGCATTGATTACACATGAGGATGGATCAATCCACCATAGTTCAAACTACAGTGACATACTCCAAAGGACATACTACTAGCATGTACCACCACGGCTCATACTACTACCATCACCACATACTACTAACATCTACCATCACGGCTCATACTACTACCATCACCACATACTACTAGCATCTACCATCATGACTCATACTACTACCATCACGGGCTCATGGAAATCCAACTGCCGCACGGAGTGCAGCAAAACATGTCTCCTGGATCAGATACTCCTCCAAAGCACAATGCCTCACCGTTGTATCCAAAACCCATGTAGGCGAAACAATGATGTTATGCTCATGTAACAACAGGTCACAAATGGTCCATTGCCTGTGACCCTTGTGGCAAAAAGGGCACACCCACATTCCTTTGTGATAAACACGGGTGGGCCTACCCTACTGAAGCCAAAGCAACACAAACCATTTCAGGTCATGTGATTCATCTTGTTCAATGAGCACTGGTCGCGGGGGGTGGCATTTCAATGGGCAACAACAGAGGTGGCGGCCTGCGTCGTGGGCGAAAAGGTGGCGTCCTGAGGTTCAGTTGATCCTGAGCTGTCGTTGCCAGCGGCTGAACTGGAGGAGGCATCATCCTGGATGTTGCTGAGGTGCCGATGCCAGCGGAAGTGGAGGTGCCATTGGGGCCGGGTGCTTTTGAGGTGCCAATACCAGTAGAAGTGGAGGTGCCATTGGGGTCGGGTGCTGCTGTGGTGCCGATGGCAGCGGCTGAACCGGGTGGTGGTGAGGTTCTATTGCGCCCGATAGCTCCCCCTTCCCTGACTCCTCCAAGTTCCATGCTTCATCCCTTCCTTTCCTGGCCATTCCCCACGTACTGCATACACAAACAAAGAACAAACCCTACATAAGCTAACAATGTACTGTCTCGATACCATGCATACATAAAGTAAACAAGATTAGCCAACAAAATGATCTCACCCTTGTATCCCACTAAAGTAGAGAAATGCAAGAGGAGAACCGATGAGTGTTGTCCTTGCCTTTCAAGAACGCTCTGCTGCACTCGCCTATTTATCGAGGACTACAACGGTTACGTGAGCTCGGTGTAGCATTGCTAAAGTTACCATGGAAAACGTGAGAGGCTCAGAATATAGTCAGGCCTACGCGTGATAGGAATCTATCTAGGTCAAAATCATTAGTGGCGTGCATCGATTACATGTGTGGACGATGGTTATCACGGGATGAGACCGACGCGTCTAGGTAGTATGTGTTTACTTCCAGACTTTCCTCTCTAGGGCACAAGAAAGTCCTGCGGACAAATCACGCCGCATCAGCTACATCTAATGGTCGTTTGACTGCATCAGCTCATGCCGCATCAACAACGAGACAACTCTCCACCATTTGCGTATGTAATGGTTTAGGTGCCAATTGCATCCGGAGAACAAGATTGGGTGCTGTAATCAGATGGACCAGATGGTCCTTGCGTTGCAACACGCAGGGTGCAGGATGACTTGACAAGTCCTCCTTGATCAGGTACGCTGCATTAGTCATGACTGTAAAGGTCTACGAATGGTTTGGATTCGCACTTGATGATTCCCGCAAGCCTTGGAGACTAAGAAACGTGATGAACTTGTTGACGCGACAAGACCAAAACGGAAGAAACTGGAATTGGAATAGCAATATATGTTTTTTATTTTTGTTTGTTTGTTTGTGTGTGTAATATTAACATGCATATAAGCACAGAAGGGCATCTCGAATGGGCGTTCGGGAATGACACGCTCTCACAAGTTGATCCACATGTCAATCATTCATAATTGCAGTTAAGCACTGGCACCGGGCGTTAATCGATGAACTTGTGTGAACACCCCCTCTAAATGGACGTGTCTAACATTGTGAATCACACTTAAGGACTAGAACCGAGTAGTTCATGACCCGAATGTGGCCACACCCATAGAAGGGACGCGTCCGTTCGGGTGGTAACTGATGTCCACGAACGTTTCGAAATGACACATTCACTCCCACTATAATAAGAGACAGTTTTGGCACGAGACGATCATTGCAGGCCATTTGTGTTAATGGCTTTAGATGTTAAAATGATTCCTTTCATGCAAGTCGACTTCTCAGTTTTAAGCCAGGAAGCGAAAGTAGAAGGAACCGTGGGCAAGTTCAAGGAATCTGATAGTCATAGTGGGAGGCCGTCAATTGAATCTACATTGCTATCCTACAGGTATGAATGATCATCAATGGATGGGTGTTCCAGACGACATTGTCGTCGTCCTCGTTCTTCTGCACAAATCCCAAATGGTACGTGTCTCGATGCTGCTATGAATACACACACTCACACGTGGTGATACGGTCGCATTATGTTATTGTTTGCCAAGCTTGTGACTGGTTCCACATAGGTGTGAGTATTGTTGCGTGCGATGGCTGGAAACCCAAATGATGAAGAAGATACGTTTCGAGTTCAAGCTACAAAAGAAGTTTGGTTCATGAATTGGGATCTATAAGAAAGAGGATTTGAATGTCTGGTGAACCATCATGACATTGATCGCATGACATCCAGTGAAGGTCGCATACACATATCATGTGTTGTTTAATAGAGGACAATTGCATTGAAGTTCCTCCTCCATCAGTGCAAAGAAGCATATCTGAAAGCATTGCAACCCAAGCCCTGTGGAAGTTGTGTTCCACGTAGGTGCAGAATGCCGGGTGATACGAGCGATACGTGCCGATGTGGCGAAAGTATCTTGTGTGATTGAGGACCGGAGCGTCCGAGGACCGGTGGATGGTCGCTCCTAGATGCGATGAGTGTTTGACAACGTGGTGTGGACTCACTCTTTTCCGAGTATTGTAGGTGCAGGTTGCGACTTGATTTGCGTTGGTGCAGGTGAAGAGCGAGCGTGAAATGTTTATGCCTTGCGGGGCCTCCGAGAAGTGGAGAGACAAGTAGGCTCGGCTTGAGGGACCTCGTGGCCAGCGGGGTCAAGTGCGGGCCGCATGATGGCAAGAAAAGCAAGATAAAGTCATGGACAAAAGCCAGTGCAGGGTAGTGGCTCATGACCGGAGTCTGCACGCATGGTTTGCGGTGGTTCACCACAAAACCGTCGGGTTACTTGGTTGAGCCACAAAACCAAGATCGGAGGCTCGACGAGCGGAGACGGGAGCCGGGCGTGCCGAGAAGCTTCGATGTTGACGGACACGTGGCGGGATCGCAGGGCTTGTGTCGGGAGGATGCGGTCTGCACCGACGGTGTGGCCGTGCGATGAAGAGGAGTGCTACATGACCTATATGCCCCTGAGTGGTTTGTATCAGAACTTAAGTGGTAGGGGTACTGTGGTCTTTTGCCTGGCCTGGAGGGACTCATATATATTAACTCTAGGGTTTCCAGGCAAACCATCCTTCCGGACCGCTTCTCATTTCCTTTCTCCATAGGTTTAGATTTTTCATCGGTTTGTAAAGAATCTGACCTCCGAGTGAATGGAAGCTTTCATGGTTTTTTGTGATTTTCTTGTAACTCTTGTGATTTTCTTGTCTTTTTCGAGCTATTTTCGTTGGTTTTTCGTACGCGGCTTGTTCCTTCGATTCTGAGGTGTTTGGGTTCGAATTTGTTGGTGGGGATCATGGATAGTTGCCTTGTGCATCTTTGTGCTTGATCATGACCCCTCAAACTCCGAATTCGGGCTCCGATTGAAGGATTTCGGTTGGAAACCTAGCGTTGTTCTTGAGCTTGGTAGAATCTCAATTCCTCTCGATTCAGTGGGTTTGAGGCTACAAATTCGTAGTATAGCATCTCCTAGAGGCGCTTAATCTTCACCTATATTTTGGTAGCAATCCCTTGGTTGATTTGGAAGATCGGGCAAAGGGAAGGAAGGATTGACCTTTGGGAGGTCGGGCTCGAGCAGCTCTATCCGCACCTGGCGGACAGTCCGCCTGGTAGGCGTGGACAATCCGCGAGCCCCGTGTTCTTCACGTGTTCGTCCAGTTCTTGCGAGTTCGTGTGGATCTTTCGAGCTGTCAAAGTTCTGTTGCAGGGGGTTTGTCGGACTGTCAGCCAAAGGGGGTCGGATCGTCTGCGTGTGGGCCGGACCGTCCGCAAGGGGTCCACGGACAGTCTGCCGTCGTCAGACCGTCCGGAGGCTAGGCTTGGACGGTCCATTTTTCGAGGTGCGCTTCTGGAGGTTCTGTTGCATTTTTCGGACTGTCCGCTCGAGGGTCGCGGACCATCCACCCGGTGTCCGCGGACCGTCCGCCCCACCCTTGCGGACCGTCTGCTTGGGCTTTCGCAGAGTTGCTAAGTCCTTTGCTTCTTGTGTTTCGCTTTCACTTTGGGATCGTTTGGGGTTTGTTCCTAGGGTTGTTAGGTCCGTTGTGACTACGCGACCTTGGCAAACTCGTGTGGGAATCCTTGGTTCTGAATTTGGGGCATAGGCCGAGTTCGACCTTCGGAAAGAATTTTTATCGGCTCCCATTCACTACCCCCTCTCTGGTCGCCTAATCGGTCCTTCAATTGGTATTAGAGCCGATTACGGATCTTCGTGATTCTAATCAGTCTAAGATCCAAAGATGGCGTACCAGGAACGGGGTTCGGGTCCTCCACACTTTGATGGTACTAACTACCAGATGTGGCAAAGGTAGATGGTTGTTTTCCTTCGCGGCAAGGGTCAGATCCTATGGGATGTCACAGTGAACACAACTTATGTTCATCCTGTGAACATCCTTTCTCCAGGATCGAGGGACATGATCGACGCTAACAACAAGGCAGTCGACTGTCTGTACTGTGCTCTGTGTCAATCCGAATTCGATTGGGTTCGGACAGAGGACTTGGCGTGCAGGATTTGGGAGCAGCTGAAGAATGCTCATGCCGAGAACGCTCAGGTTTAGGCTCGGCTCTTTGCAACGTACCGAAGAGAGTACGAGAATTTCACGCATCTCCTCGGTGAGTCGATTGATTCCATGTTCCAGCAGTTCACGGTGATTGTGAACAACATGAGGGCTAATGTGGCCGTGCTCCCGTATGATGACCATGACAGGGCTATCAAGCTCCTGCATTCTCTCGATCGTACCGTATGGAGTGAGAAGGTCGAGGCCATTCTTGAGTCGGAGAAGTATGAGACCCGCACGGTGGACGAGCTGTTTTCCAAACTCAAGTCGTCTGAGGTGGACCGTGGGGTGCGTGCAAAGATCGAGAACCTAACTGACCGTCATAGTCTGGCTCTCATATCTGGTTCAAGGACTAATGCTAACATGTCTTCATGACATTTTTCTTTGTCTTGCCTTGTGTCCATGCTAGATGAGGAGTTCGACATGCTGGGCGAGGAGGACCTCGCGTTGCTGAGCAGGCAGTTCGAGCGCATGTACACAAATCGGAAGGACGCTCAGAGGAGCTCGGGCATGTGCTACCGGTGCGGGAAGCATGGGCACTTCCTCTCCGAGTGCCCAGAAGCCATGGAGGTCAAGCCTGAGCACAAACATCATCCGAGGATGGACCACAAGCACCGCTCGAGGGATGACTACAAGGGAAAGAACAAGTCTGAGCTGAGGCCAAGGAAGAATGATGATGAGGACACCACGAATACATTTACACCAGCAACACCTTCTCCTACTCCAGCACCGGCAGCACCATCTTCGGCACCACCTTCTGGGCGAATTACTCGAGCCCGTGCAAGAGAGTTCAACTTCGTCATGATGCTGAAGAATGAAGGCCCGAAAGACTGAAGGCTGGCCCAACAGGAGCCCTTGTGCGTGGGTGCCTAGGACTAGCCCAAGAGGGTGCCTAGGGTTGCACCCCCGCACCCACGACGCTAGGGGTGGCGCCCCCTTTGCTGGCTGCCCTTCCCCTAGGGGTTGCGCCCCCTTTATTAGTCAGAGTCCTGTATGTTTTACAACTCGAGTTTTGTTTTACATCTAGCTTTAGCTACACCAGAATACACACAAATACGTGCTGGTCTCTGTGATTCAGAACTCCACGTTCGAGTGATGTTAAGATTGCTCGCCTCATATTCTTATTTGTTCTTCGATCGCGTACAGGAATTGATCTTTGTGATCAGGCTGATCTTGTGCCAGCAAGGTAGTTAACCATCGGGAGTTGGTTCAGCGATTGCATTGGTTCTTCGAGTCTCGCTCATCGTAGTCGGATCGTGAGGGTCGTATCCCACCATATCGAAGTTATCTCCACTCACTGAAAGATTGGGCACTTCGCCTCTATCATTTGGTATCAGAGCTGGGCCCTTGTTAAGAAGGGGAGGATGATGAGGACATCTCAGGGCACAATTTGGCCAGGCGCACAACAGTGTAGGCGGCAGCCGTGGAGTACGGTTTGGCCAGGCGCACGATAGTGTAGGCGGCAGTCGTGTCCAACGAGAGTACGGATTAGCCAGGTGCACAACAATGCAGGCACACGACGGTGTAGGCGGGCCATGGGCTAGGCGCAGAACAGTGTAGGCACACAACGGTGTAGGCAGCGAAGCTGTGCATGTCTAAATTATCCCACCTTGCTTGGTTTGGGAGGACCAAGCCACCTTAAAAGGAGAGCCACCCTTCCCCTATTGGACTAGCCTTTTGGGGCGATTGGACCTTTCCCCGAGATGTATGCTGGGCCGGACTCATCACCAGCGTCGTGGCCCACGGCGCTAGCAGGCCTATGTACCTGACGCCGTGAGCCAATAGTTTTGCAAAAATTTCGGGCGGACCATATTTTGGTAGAACATAATATAAAAAAGAGTAAATTGTGCTCGCCATACAACAACTTGTCAGGTGTGTGCGGATTAGCCCAACAAGTTGTGAAATGCTCAATTTACTGCAACAACTTATCAGGTGGGTGTGGATTACTCCAACAAATTGTAAAATGCTCAATTCAGTACAACAACTTGTCAGGTTGGTGCATATTGGTCCAAAACCATATAAAATAATATAATTAGTATAACAATTTTATATGTAAACATATTGATCCAATAACTTGTGTAAAATACTCGGTTCAATGTAATAATTTCCAAATTGGTGCACCTATAGTCCAAATTTACAAATGATAATGTATTAGACAAATAATGTAGCATTCAAATTTTCTTCCAACTAATAGTTTTTTCAATTAAAGTTGCCAATTTTGAATCAAATGAAAATATATTACTTATTTTTTATTAGTTAAATTGAATCAAGTTTTGAATTACCGAGGGACTAAAGTTCATAAGACACCATATGACCTTTTGTTTCTTCTACACCTTTACTCGTGTATTCAACAACTTCAGAGAAGTATGCTCGTTTTCATTATTTTAGTTCATTTTGTCTTTCAAATAGTACATGAGACTTTAAAAATATTTATATGAAACTTCTTTGAAATTAATCTTGAATATGAAGTTTAAAATATTTCTAATCAAAATTTTATATTTGTATAAAACTTGATAACAAGGACATAACATCACTGGTTCTAGTCCTTACCAAATATTTTTTACCATCATAACACAAATATCAATGGTCAAATAATTCATAATAACTTGTTCTGAGGTAAGTATAGTCTAGTCTGATATTAAAAAATATATTATTTGTGATAACATTTAGACTGCATATACATCAAGTGTGCACTAAGTTAAGCGGTTTTACAAGTTCATGGACCAGTTTGCACCCACATATCAAGTTATTGTATGAGATCAGTCATTTTATAAGTTGTTGGAGTAATCCGCATCCACCTGAGAAATTATTGTATTAGATTGAGCATATTACAAGTTATTGGACTAATTTGCACCCCGCCTTACAAGTTGTTGTATGATGAACGGAATTTACTCGGTAAAAAAATTCTCAAATTTCCCAGCAGCCTACCCCCGGACAGAGATTCGGTGCCTTAGCTTCAGAAAGGCACATTGTACCTTTGGGCGCTCTCTGAACCGTTCGATCCGGAACTAACAGCCGGATTGGGATAAGCTACAGTGCCAAGGGAATATTCTCCAAACAGTTCTCTCTTTGCTTGTATTTGACGCGGGTGGAGGAGCAGGTTGCAGGACCATGGCCGCCGGTGCAAAGGGGTGGAGCAGGTTTTTTTTCACTGAGTTGATTTTATCCATTAGATCGGTCTCCTACGGTAGATTGGACAAGAGAAGTTACCGCGTGCCTTGAAGGAGCTACGACACTGAATCCGCCGAGACCTATCTAATGGATAAAATCAACTCAGTGAAAAAAAAACCTGCTCCACCCCTTTGCGCCGGTGGCCATGGCCCTGCAACCTGCTCCTCCACCCGCGTCAAAGACAAGCAAAGAGAGAACTGTTTGGAGAATATTCCCTTGGCACTGTAGCTTATCCCAATCCGGCCGTTAGTTCTGGATCGAACGGTTCAGAGAGCGCCCAAAGGTACAATGTGCCTTGCTGAAGCTAAGGCACCGAATCTCTGTCCCCCCCCCCCCGGCCGCCGCCCCCCCCCCCCCCCCCCCCCCCCCCGCCCCCGGGACGCCGCCGATGGCCGACGCCGCAAAGGTCGAAGCCGCCCGGCTCGTGCTGACCCGTATTTTGTCGAACCTCTCCCGGCAGGATATATCCTCCTCGACGTCCCTGCCTTCTGACCCTCCGGATCTCTTCCGCCGCTGCTTTCTGTTGCTGCCTTTTCTCAACGGCAGCGACCCAAGCCTAGCCGCTGAATGCTACCGCGGCCTCCTCGTCTCCCTTGGCGCCATCCTCTCCGGCGACCTGTCCCCCTCCCTCCTCCCATCACTCGAGGTACTTTTTTCCTTTCCTTTTTTGAAACGAGAGCTACTCATTAATTGATTGCCCTCTGTGTAGCTGGTCGCGTCAATTGCTTTACGAAAGATTCAGGAATTTGTTTAAAAGTGTTAAATGTTGATTGCCCCTTCCACTTGAATGTGATGTCGGCTTATTGGTTTGGATAAGTGAACTTCGTTGTGGTTCTTGCAGGTGTTCGTTGAAAGCCTGGTTTCTAATGGGAGTTTGAGGAGGTGCTTACACATGGCTGACTGTGCTGCACCAGAAGGGTCAAGAATCTTTGCTAGGGCCCCGCTATGCCAGGGTGATCACAACCTCGTGCTGGAGCTTGTGTGCCGCCATTTCATTTCATCATTGGAGGGTGAAATTGAGGTGTTTTGGAGTGCACTTTCTTGGTCAGGGAACGACTCACAGGGGAGTCCAGAAATTAGCTTGCAGGGGGCTCTTGCGCTGATTCACAGGACCTGCTTGTTTCTTTTGCCAACTGTTGTCCAGGCACATCTTTTACTGCTTGTGTCAAGATGCATCAGTGATCGAAATGTGAACTTGCATTTGCTGGCATTTGAGCATGCCATGAATCTTTATGTGAGATATTTACCAGCATTGCATATTTTCAACAGAACTGGTGGTGTGAAACCCCCCTGGAGTCGTGTTGTTAAGGAAATACCTTTATGTTGCTGTATCACAGATGCCACTGAGCAGAAACTCAGAAATAAGATCACTGGGCTGCTTTCGTTTTGCCAATTGCATTCTGGTGATGACCTGCCCATCAATGAGAATGACATTGATCGCCTAATTGAAGAACACAGGCATATCCTTCATGAAAAGTTCAGGCAAGAATCATCTATGGTTGTGAAGGATATATTGTTAAACATCTTGCACTGTGCAAAGCAAAAGGATGTGCATGAATCTGATACTTCAGTATCAGATGAGATCATTTGCCTTGCTGCAGTACTTAGAGTAATGACTTCCTCACTTCTACACATCCTGCACAGTGTCAGTCAAATGGCATCTGCTGGTGACAAAGAAAATGTAAATTATGCAACACTCTGCACAGGGTACAACTTTATATATGACAGTATCTGTTTGCTTGGGCAACTTGAAGCTAATGAGCTCTTTAGATATGACTTAATTGGGATGCCTGTGGACAGGGAAAGAGCCTCAATCATAATGTTGGCTCATTTTGCCACCATGTCACTTTTTTGTGTAAGAAAAAGGCTTGGCTTTCTGTGGAAAGGTTGTGTTGTCATGATGATAATGTCCATGAATCTAATTGCCGAAGAGGAAGGTTCGGGTACATATGAGCTTTCTTCCAAAGAATATGCAGTGGCCTGCTCTACTGAGCACGGAATCTTAAAGGTAGCACTTGTATATTGATTCTTCTTGACATAGTCACCAGAATGTCGGGTCGATTGGATCGAGGGTCGGGGTCGAGGCACGAGGGTCGCAAGTGTGTGAGAACATGGGTTGAAGGGAGTAGTTTGGAACGATTGACCCTAATCAATCCAGGTCGATGAACTATGACTATGATGCAAAAGTTCTAATCAACCTCGTAAATAGGTAAAGAAGATCCAAGAAAACTTTGATCTGGGCTGCGCATGATGGATTACCAAGCATATTATTCCTCGTATTGTAAGCCCATTGTGTCAACAATGACAGTCTCTCATCTCCCCTCTCCTATTGCTCAATATAACCTACTTGATCCATGTTGTGACCCTGCTGCTGTGGAGCGACGACCCATCCATGAATGGGACGCTGACCCTACTTGACCCCGACCCACAATTTGTTATGGTGAACCCGGTTCGAGGAACACGGCAGTGACCCCGAATTATGTGACTATCGGCTTGCTTTTATTTTGCTTTATGTTTTTGCTGCACTTTCATTTTATTGGAGTACCACATATGCAGGTTTCCGCACAGACTAAGGCGATGGCATTACGAAATCAAGCCGAAGAGGAAGGTCTGGGTACATTTGAGCTTTCTTCAAAAGAATATCCAGTGGTATGCTCTACGGAGGAGGGAATCCTAAAGGTAGCACTTTGTATATTGATTCTTCTTGAGTCATATCGACTTGCTTTTGTTTTGCTCTATTCTTTTGCTGCAATTTCATTTTGAGTACCACACATGCAAATTTCTGCACAGACTAAGGCGATGGCATTACGAAATCAAGCCAAAGAGAAAGGTTTGGGTACATTTGAGCTTTCTTCAAATGAATATGTAGTGGTCTGCTCTACGGAGGAGGGAATCTTAAAGGTAGCACTTCTTGAGTCATATGGACTTGCTTTTTTTTGCTGCAATTTCATTTTGTTTGAGTACCACATATGCAGGATCCTGCAAAAACTAAGGCGATGGCATTACGATATCAAGCATTACATAAAATCCATAAAGGTGGGCATGTTGATGGAGATGGAAGCAGGTAGCATCTGAAACCATATTTTCAGTTGTTGGTTAGGTCCACAATTGAGAAATTTGTTTTTGTTTCGTATGTTAAATTTGGAATGATGTAAAAAAACAATATATTCTAGTAATTAACTTAGTAGCTTTGTACATAAAAGATCAGTAAGGGGTTAATAAATTTTGATAGCAAAGGTTTGCTCCATCTGTAACTAACCTATAGAAACTGTCTAACAACTTTACCAACAATATTCAAGGACATGTACAAGTACAATGGTGCTACATCAGCCATGTTCATAAAACTTGCAGATTAGTGAAGTATTAGAGTGGACAAGAGAGTGAGAGAGTTCATA
This sequence comes from Cenchrus americanus, assembly GCA_947561735.1. Classification (NCBI taxonomy): domain Eukaryota; kingdom Viridiplantae; phylum Streptophyta; class Magnoliopsida; order Poales; family Poaceae; genus Cenchrus; species Cenchrus americanus. The sequence goes on along the minus strand of OX387241.1, from coordinate 142,746,896 downwards.
ACCTTGCAGATCAGTTGGGTGCACGCAAGGGACGGCGGGAGGTCTTCTCTTAGAGATTTATGGTATCTCTAGATGTGACGTCTGAGACAATACTGTTATACATGCTTTGCCTAGCAGGGTTCACATTACCAAAAAAAACCGCTCGGTTTTCGCGAAAACCGCTCCGGCTCGGTAGCAAAAAAGACCGGTTTTCCTGGGTTTCGATCGGCCCAACCGACCCTAGAAAAAAAAGTCCTGGTTAACCGCTCGGTTTCACTGGTTTTCTGGGCCGGTTTTTTCCTCTCGAAAAAACCAACCGGAGCTGGTTTTGTGAACCTGCCTAGTGGCATTTATTCTACAGAAACAACATTATTAGATTTCAAATTACATCCATGACCTTATATTTTTGCACACTTCAGTAATACTAAAAAGTGCACCATGGTATTCTCTTACATCAATTTCATTCAGGAGTAATGGCCAATGATTCAATGCCCAATTCCTTGTTATCTGTCCCCCCCCCCCTTTTCCAAATTGAAGTTTAGGTCTTATGTGTACTTAATTGGTTGGGACCATGTGTTATTGACTTGGGACCTATTGCGGTGATGAACCTTGTCCCAAACTAGCGCCTTGTGCCCCATCGACCAACAATTTTAGCTCATGTGACCAACATCTCCTTGACTCCATGCACACTGGACATATGATTATTGGTGAGTGTATGGCAATTATATCACAATGCTGGATATGGTTGATAGGATTTCGGATCCTACCGGGAACTTCCCTCAGCGAGTAGGGATGTGATGCTGGCAGCGGGCGACGGCGAGGACGGTGCTGGGGCGCCGTCGGGCCGGGCGGCGCGCGCGCGAGAGAGAGAGGAGGGCGGCTAGGGTTGGAAATCTCCCGGCTCCCTTAGGGAAGCCGGAAACAATTGATATGTTTCTGCTTGATTAAAACCAAGAGTTTACATGAGTATTTATGAGCACACGATTTGCTAACGAACCCCCTAAGATTAACTGAAAATTAAAAGACTGGGCCCTTGGCCCCCTGCCCTAGCCCGCGCGCCCCTAGCCACGTCTAGGGCGCCGCCCAAAGGTCTTGCCGACCATAACATCTCTCCCCGCCTGCGCAAATAGCTCGTCCTCTCGCTGGAAATCGGGGGTAGTGGTCGCGAAACTCCTCCAGCTGCTCCCATGTGGCGTCCTCGTCAGGCAGCCCGCGCCACTTGATACGAACATGCCAGACGCCACGCTGCAGCTCTGCGCGCGCAGCAGCCTCCGGCTCTGGAAGAATGCGGCTATGGAGAAGTGGCGGCATGACCCCTGGCGCAGCCGGCGGCTCTCCGCGGTGGGGCTTGAGCAACCCCACGTGGAAAACGTCATGGATCCTGGCGCCCTCTGGAAGTCGTAGGCGGTAGGCGACCTTGCTGACGCGTTCCAACACCTGGAACGGGCCAGCATATCGGGGACCTAGCTTGCGCCGAGCCTGCGGGTCGAGCGACTGCGCGGTCCGGTGGAGGAGGCGCAACCATACCCAGGCGCGACGTCGAGCTCCATGTCGTGATGGCTGGCGTCGTAGTACTTGGAGAGCTTGTGCCTGTAGAAGCCGCTGGCGCACCTCCGCCAACATCTCGTCGCAGCTGCGGAGGAGCGCATCTGCCGCCTCTGTCTTGGCCGACCCCACTTTGTAGGGCAGGATCGGCGGCGGTGGGCGCCCGTAGACGACCTCGAACGGGGTGGCGCAGAGCACAGTGTAGAAAGAGGTGTTGTAGCAGTACTCCGCCCATGAGAGCCAATCCACCCACGAACGCAAATACATAGCAATCACCTTGTTCACCACCTCAGACTGCCCATCCGTCTGTGGGTGAAACGCCGTGCTCATGCAGAGCTTAACTCCCGCCAAGCCAAACAGGTCGCGCTAGACGTGGCCAGTGAAGACGGGGTCCCGGTCGCTCACGATGGACGAGGGAAACCTGTGCAGCCGAACGATGCTGTCGAAGAACGCCCGTGCCACCGATGCCGCAGTGTACGTGTGGCCAAGCGGGATGAAGTGGGCGTACTTGGAGAAGCGATCAACCACTGTCAGGATCACTGATTTGCCTGCCACCTTTGGCAGACCTTCGATGAAGTCGATGGCGATGTCCGCCCACACCTAGGAGGGAACCTCGAGGGGCTGCAGGAGGCCGGCCGGCGGGCGCGTTTCAGTCTTGTTACGCTGGCACGTGGTGCACGTACGAACCCAGTCCTTGACCAGGGCCCGACCGCCGGGGATGTAGAAATCCGAGTGTAGGCGATGCAGGGTTTTTTGAACCCCTTCATGACCTGCGGAGTGCGCCAGTGAAAGGACCTTGTGATGCCTAGAGGGGGGTGAATAGGATCACTTCAAATTTCTGAAACAAAAGCAGCGGTTAAAGCACCTGTCGGTACTACTGACGTGGTGCCGATTCTACCGAGGAGTCTCGGTATTACCGGTACCAGGTCAGTACTACCGACAGGGCAGAGTTGACTAAAACGAAATTTGAATTCTGCAGCGATTCTAGCAATTCTATTTGAAACAAAGTCTTAGATTAGAGCCTAAGAACCACCTGCAACCACAGAGATGAGTTAGAAAGCAACCAAATGATAGATCGGGCTAAAACAAGTTCTAGGGATAGATAGAGACAAAGAATTCAAGCAAGCAAAGGAGACACAAAGATTTAATCCGAAGTTCACACCCACAAAGGATGCTACGTTTCCGTTGAGGATCCCACAGAGGGAGGGCTATCACCTCTCTTTTCCTCTTCCAACCCCCACAAAGGAAGATTGGTGCTCACTAAGAATTCTCCACCAAGGAGAGGGTAATACAAACGATCCCGGGTGCACCACACCAAGAGGGCACTCACGGGCGACACCTAACCGTCTAGAAGCAAGCTTCAAGAGTAACAAATGCAAACCAAACGCCCGGAGATGCTTCAAGTGCTCTTGAGAAGGTGAGAAACGATGGGGCTCTCAAAGCTTGTGCACACTTCACTAGGAAACACCTCTCTACTCAAACCCTAGCTCAAGGAAGCCAAGGATTAGCTCTTGAGGAGAGGGGAGAGGTGGAGTGAATGCTTGAGGAAGTGTTTGTCTCGTGGTTGGACAGCAATGAGTGAGGAGGGAGAAAGGGGTTTAAATACTAAGGCTCAAAAACTAGCCGTTTCTTGTCTTTGAGTCGTGCATCCTCGGTACTACCGACACGGTGTCGGTACTACCGAGGGGTGTCTCAGAAACCTAATAGTACTGAACCATCGGTAGTACCGACACTGGGTCGGTAGTACCGACCCCCTGGCTAAAACTCGCCAGTGAAGCCATATCGGTATACCGGCCCTACGTCGGTTCTACCGGGGTGTTGCCGGTAGTACCGACGCCGTGTCGGTACAGCCGACAAAGGCTGAGAGTTTGGGAAAAGAACAACAATCGTGCACGTGCCAACTCTCAACTCTTCTCACTCACTTGGGTCACCTTCTAGAGCACTTTTAGCATCTCTTGGCTATCGATTCGCATCCCCTTTATAGTACGGTGTTTCCTATACTCAAATTCAAAAATAAAATCAAATTAAGCCTTGATTCGAGTTGAAAACGACGACTTGGAGTTGGGGGCCTTCCTTTGGTCAAACCATAAGAGTTTCATTCACCTAAGTCCTGCACACATCTTGATCAAGCATTAAATACCACAAATTGTGCTTGTCATTATCACCAAAACAATTGGGGGCCAAGATGCACTTTCAGCCAGCTGTAGCGCCTGGTGGCGCAGGTCGTCGTGGTCAGAAAGGAACACACGACTGTCGTGAAGGAGGAGGCCGTCGTCGAAGCGCCAGGGCGCCTGGAGCTCACCGGCGCCCAGGCGCCGCAGCATCTCCTGTGTGTCAGGCGCCCGTGTCGTCGCCTGGCGCACGACGTCGAGGAAGGCGAAAGTCGGGCTCGAGCGGACGCACATAGCGCCTAGCTCCGTAGCGACGTCCTGGGCGTGCTCAGCGTCGCGGCGAGAGAGAGCGTCTGCCACCGTGTTAAGCCGTCCCGGCCGGTACTCCACGGTGAAGTCGAAGCCGAATAACTTGCTAATCCACTGGTGCTGCGGCACCGTGGACAAGCGCTGGTCCAGTAGGTACTTCAGACTGAAGTGGTCGGTGCGGACGAGAAATTGGCGTCCCCACAGGTAGGGGCGCCAATGGCGCACGGCCTGCACCAGGCCGATGAGCTCCCGCTCATAAGCCGCCAGCTTTAGATGTCGAGTGGCGAACGGGCGGCTGAAGAACGCGACGGGTCCGACGCCCTGGTGTAGCACCGCACCGAACCCGACGCCGGACGCGTCGCAGTCGACGATGAAGAGCTTGTCGAAGTCCGGCATCTGTAGAACGGGTCCCGTCGTGAGGGCGCGTTTAAGCGCCTGGAACGCGTCCTCCGCCTCCTTGTCCCAGGTGAAGGCGTCTCGGTGTAGGAGACGGGTGAGTGGCGCCGCGATCAGGCCAAAGTCGTGGATGAACTTCCTGTAGTATCCTGCAAGCCCCAGGAAGCCGCGAAGACCTCGGGCGAACTTCCTGTAGTATCCTGCAAGCCCCAGGAAGCCGCGAAGACCTCGGGCGGATCGAGGCTGCGGCCAAGCGGAGACCGCCGCAACCTTGTCCGCATCCATGGCGACACCCGCCTCGGAGATGACGTGGCCCAGGTAGGCCACCGAAGGCGCCCCGAACGAGCACTTCGAGCGCTTGAGATGTAGCTGGTGCGCCCGAAGCTCGTTGAGAACGATGCTGATGTGCTGGAGATGCTCTGCCCACGACGAACTATAGATGAGAATATCATCGAAAAATACCAGGACGAACCTTCGTAGGTATGGGCGCAAAACGTCGTTCATCAGAGCCTGGAACGTGGCTGGGGCGTTGGAGAGACCAAACGGCATGACGAGGAACTCATAGTGGCCGTGATGGGTGCGAAACGCCGTCTTGTCGATGTCTCCTGTGAACATGCGCACCTGATGGTAGCCCGAGCGCAGGTCGAGCTTGGTGAAGTAGCGGGCGCCATGCAGCTCGTTGAGAAGCTCGTCGACCACCGGAATGGGGAACTTGTCCTTAGACGTCCGCGCGTTGAGGGCTCGGTAGTCGATGCAGAAACGCAAGGAGCCGTCCGGCTTATGAACGAGGAGAACTAGAGCAGAGAACGGGGACGTGCTCGGGCGGATGATGCCCTGCGCGAGCATGCCCGCGACCTGGCGCTCCAGCTCGTCCTTCTGCAGCTGGGGGTAGTGGTACGGCCTGACGGCGACGGGTGCGGTACCCGACAGTAGGTGGATGTGGTGGTCGTACGGTCGGGCTGGTGGCAGGCCCTGCGGCTCCTCGAAGATGGCGGCATGGTGCTGGAGAAGTCGATCGAGCATGGGCTGCTCGGCGGCGTTGGTCGCGACTGCCGTCGTGGGCCGCGTGCCACACGACTGGCCGTCCGTCGCGCTGGAAGGCGAGTGTCCGTGCGTCGAAGTCCCAGGTGATGGGACCCAACGTGCGCAGGAAGTCGACGCTGAGGATGAAGTCGAAGCAGCCTAGGTTGATCCCGACGCACGTGATGGTGTAGGGCACGCCTGCGATGGAGACCTCCACGCCCTGGGCGACCCCGGCGCATGGCAAGAGGTTGCCGTTGGCCACCGTGACCCGAAGCTGGTCGCCCCCAGACAGTGGAAGACCGAGCCGTCGTAACGTAGCCCCCTGGATGAAGTTATGCGTCGAGCCAGTGTCCAGTAGGGTGAGCAAGCGTTCGCCCTTGATGGTGACGTATATCACCATACTGTTCTCCGTCTGTAAGCCTGCTACAGCATGTAGGGAGACCACCAACGCATTAGCAGACGCGTCCAGGAGGGCCCCCGTGTCGTCCTCGATCGCCTCATGGGGGGGCGGGGGGGGGGGTCGTCGTCGTCCGTGTAGTTGCCCGACTCGAGGTAAAACAGCCGCTTGCACTGGTGGCCGCGAACGAAAGGCTCGTCGCAGTTGTGGCACAAGCCATGACGTTGACGCTCCAATTGTTCCGCCGGCGTGAGACGGCGGGCGTCGTATCGGCGGTGGCGGAGCGGGCGGGGCACGTGGGGGCGCCCCTGCGCGGTGCCCCTCGCCGACGGTGGCGGCGTCGGGCGAGCGGCCGGCGCCTACCGAAAACGGCTGGCGGCGCGCCTGGCGCGGGGGCTCGGGTGGTCGCAGTGTCGCCACGGCCGAGGCACGGAGCTTGAAGGCGCGGGCCAGGTGCATCGCCGTCGGCAAGTCTTGCGGTGCGCGCAGCTCGACGTCCACCCTGATGTGATCCGGTAGGCCGCCCACAAACAGCTCAGCTTTCTGGATAGCGTCGAGGTTCCGTGCATGGCACAACACCGCGTTGAAGCGGTCAGCGTAGTCCTGGACGGTCGACGTGAACTGGAGCCGTCCGAGCTCCGCCAGGCGAGAGCCACGCACGGCTGGACCAAACTGGAGATGGCACAGCTCCTTGAACCGATCCCAGTGCGGCATCCCCTCGTCCTGCTCGATGGCGAAGTACCACGTCTGGGCCGCCCCAGTGAGGTGGTACTATGCCAGCCATGTCCTGTCGGAGGCGAGGGTGCGCTGGCCGTGGAAGAATTGCTCGCACTGATTGAGCCAGTTCAGATGGTCGACCGTGCCGTTGTACGTCGGGAACTCCAACTTGTAGAAGCGCGGGGTGGCTTGGCCCGGAGGAGCCTCAAATGCCGCCCCTCTAGCGGACGACTCCGTGCCCTCCCTGGCGGCGGCGGAGACCGACGAGAAAAGGTTCCCGTCGACCCCGCTGTACAGGACGCCCGAGGGGGTCGCGCCCCCGCGGAACCCCATGGGGGCGGGGTGTGGTCGCTGCTGCCGCTCCGAGGTGGTGCGCGGTGGCGGCGAGGAGAAAGTGGCGGCCGTCGTCGATCCTAACATCCACGGAGGAAGTTGCGAGGGCGAGGACGGAAACGGCAGGCAGTGAATCGGCACCCCGGAGGATGTCGGCGCCATGGGCGGGACGCCCCCCCCCGCCGGCGGCGCCGCGGACTGGCGGCGTCGGGGGCGGTAGGGGCGGCGGCAGTGGGGGACCCAGGAGGAAGGCACGAACTTCCGTCAGGTCGCGACCTAGGGCATCCATGCCCTGGCACAGCTTGAGGACGGGCGTCGTCGCTGTTCCTTCGTCATGGTGGGCATGGCGAACGGGTCGGAGATCGTGGTCGAGACGGTGGTGGAGGCCGCCAGGAGCGTGGAGGTGGGCGGCGGCCCCATCGTGGACGGCGGCGGCGCCTGCGATGAGGGCGACAGGGGAGCGGTGGGAGGAGCGCCTGACATCACTGATACCAGGTTGATAGGATTTCGGATCCTACCGGGAACTTCCCTCAGCGAGTAGGGATGTGATGCTGGCAGCGGGCGACGGCGAGGACGGCGCTAGGGCGCCGTCGGGCTGGCGGAGAGAGAGAGAGAGAGAGAGAGAGAGAGAGAGAGAGAGAGAGAGAGAGAGAGAGAGAGAGAGAGGAGGGCGGCTAGGGTTGGAAATCTCCCGGCTCCATAGGGAAGCCGGAATCAATTGATATGTTTCTGCCTGATTAAAATCAAGAGTTTACATGAGTATTTATGAGCACACGATTTGCTAACGAACCCCCTAAGATTAACTGAAAATTAAAAGACTGGGCCCTTGGCCCCCTGCCCTAGCCCGCGCGCCCCTAGCCACGTCTAGGGCGCCGCCCAAAGGTCTTGCCGACCATAATAATGGTTCCATCGAAATGATATCTTTCTTATAGATACATTTTATTGGAAGGACAGAAAGACAAATAAAAAATATTGTTGTGTACCTTTGTATGCAATGTTTACTGGTTTATTGCAGTACTGATTTTGTGTATTGTGATATATAGTCAAGATCAATTTAAAACCTTCTACTGAGTTTGGATCAGGTGACTTCCTATAGATAACAAATTTGATGATGGCGAATTGTTTTGTTGTTACCATCTTTAGACCTATTATAAACATGTGTCTGTTAGCTTAGCAAAATTCTAACGAATACTGATTTTGAATTGTGTTATTGTGTTGTGCAGGTTGGGCAGCCCGCAGAAGTGTTTGTCCAGAATTGGTAAGGTTGATGGCCAGGCCTTTTTGGAGTGTCTTCCCGGTTTACGAGAAAAAGACTGCAACGATCTTAAGGATTTTGTTGAATGTGAAGAAGGTAGGGATTATTCATATACCTTGAAGCAAAATCGAAAGTTTAGGAAGTTTAAGAATAAGAAATGGAGCAGGAACAGACAGAGCATGCTTGGTTTGGCTGGCGGTGGTGTGGAACCAAGCAGGCCCATAGTCCAACATGGATGGTTTTTAACTTAACAGAACTGGTGTGTTGTTTAGCTTTAATTCAGATTAGTTTAGCGGTAGTTGAGCAGCAATCTGACAACCAATGTTGTAGAGCAATTAGCAACACCTATGAATCATATCGGCAGGAGCTCTGATCGTTAGATTGCTTTATTGATATGGATTTCAGCATGGTTTCTCCATTTTGTATATATGGAAACATTTTGTTTCAACCAATGTTGCATAGCAGCAGGAGCTCCATTTTGTTTCTCCATTATGGTGGTATTGAGTTGTTTCATTAGCTTTTGTATACATGGATTTCAGCATTGTTTCTCCATTTTGGAAATACATGATAAGGATTGGTGTGCATCTTTACATCATTTGTTTTTACAACTGGTATATGACCCGTGCTAACGCTAAACAAAATTTCATACATCTATTAATACTCATGAAACTGGTATTCTTTTCCTTGAGCCAAGATTTTTTGACCAGAAAAAGGAATTGATCTTCTGCAAATGTAGGTAATGTGTTACAAAAAACACTCAAAGGTAGTAAAAAGGAAATTTTAACTTCTGAAATGGTACTGACAGATTGGAATGATTTGTGGTACAGGAAATAATCATGCCATATGAGTGTTGAAACAGGACAACACAAAATCGAAACAAGACTGCACCACAGCACATCACTTCCATAGTTTAATTCATAATTGTTTGGATCCATAATATCCTAACTGTAGCAGAGAACCTAAGTCCTCTTGCATTGATCCCTCCTATAATGCTGAATGCCCTTGATGGTGCATAGTTATGTGTCCTCGAAGTCTCGAACAGAGCACCAAAGATACTTCCCCAGCCTCCTACAGGGCAGCAAGCACCACATGGCTCTGAAAAAGGCTATGAAAATGCAAACAAGTATGCTGAAATAATGATGAGGTAATTGTAACAAAGAAGGTAAATAACTTGCATCAAAGTTAGATATTTAGCCACGCCCATGAATAGAAAACATCAAAGCGTAGCCATTGCTTGTGTAGTAGTTAGAAATAAAACCAATGATTAAGCAGTCTAGAGGCCGACTGCCACCCACAAGAATAGTTTTTTTTTTGACAACAACCACTTTATATATTATGCGGCAACATTACAGATCGGACCTTCAAAAAAGGCCAAATTACAAAGAGGTCTTTTGACCGGATAAACATCACAACAGAGAAGGCAGTGGCGACGACGAGCACGTCGGCGGGAGGTCGCAGAGGCATCACAGACGCGTGCACCTGGATGGAGAGGCCGCACATAGAGCGTCGGTTGTAGGGACGGCGGAGCCTGTTGAAGATCATGCCGGACGACCGAAAGATGGTTTGGTTGTCGTCGCCGGTGGTAGTTGAAGGAGCCCAACGCCATGACCCAGGGGGACATGAACTCGAGAAGCTCACGCCTGATGTCGAGATGCCCGGGAGGAGCTTGGATCTGTAAACTTGGAGGCCGCATCGGGGGGTTCGAGGCGGGTGGCGGCATCGATGGTGGTGGATAGGTGCGCTGTAGATCTCGATGGTGGAGTGAAGGAGGCGGAGATGGAGGAGCGGCGGAGAGATCTGCAGGGTGGTGAAGGGGAGCTAGTTTATTTAAGCATACCGGAGTGAAGACGACATCGGCGACGACGAGGGAGCCAACGGCAACGACGGCGGCAACTCCAAGGTAGCACAAACCATGAAGGGTAAATGTCATAAGGCTAACAACTAAACTAGGAAATAGTAGATCTATAAAGAGGGGGGGTCCGTACCCTTTCTCGCCGCCAGCGAGGTCGCCGGAGGGGAGGAAGGGAGGGACCCGAGCGAAAGGCAGAGAGGGGGAAGCTTAGAGGAGAAGGAAGGGGATATTGAGTGAAGTGGTCGGGAAACGTTGCAGTTGTGTGCGCGGGCGGGCAACCTCGCAGAGCAGAGGGCTCGGCCTCCCACAAGAATAGTTGACATTGCTGATGCTACCATCAAGCAAGAAAAAAACAAACAGAAATGTTTACATGTATAATCTGAAAAAAAAACGTATCCTATTATTTTTTACAGAAATAATTTGAAACATTTATCACAAATGCATGTAAATCTTCAAGATGATAATGTACTTGCACCAATGGCAGTACTGAAACCAGTGTATGGTTTACATTTAGCACCACTGCTATCATCAATCTGTGTATTCTTAGTTATTTATTTCATGATGTACTACTTCTCAATTAACTGATTGCATCAGAAAAAGAATGGAACTATATTTCCTATTTCTCTTAAGTATCACTCGTTCATTGAAAAACCAAGATAATTCGTGACCAGGTACATGACATTGCTATGGCATACATTATGTTGGAAATCAGAAAGGTCAAAAAGGCTCGGCAACACTATTTGATCCTAGAAATGGTATTGTGAATGCTATTATATCATGAGAGGCCTCAACTACCATCAAGTGAAAAGGTAAGCACATAATAAAATAGAATTTGATCATAAGCACACATGCATCAGAGGTGGACTGCATGGCAAATTTTAAATTGCCGACAGCTGCATGAGCAACAAAACCATCCAAACTAACATTTAACTAGACGAAAGGCATCGGTTGGTACCTAAGGGAGAAGATTAGTGCTTCATGGAACAAGCATGAAGTGTCACCTCAACTGAACATGATATGCGATGAACTTAAACAACTTTCCTGTTGAGTAGGCTGAAAGTAAAATGCATAACTACTATCCTCCAGACTTGTTAGCGGACTATAAATATAACAAGATTGCCTTCCATGCCTTCAATCATACAGAAGATCTATAGAAATCAACCAACAAAGTTAAGATCATGTAGTTGTATCTCATGAAATGATCTTGCTGTTATGTGAATTGTTTTCTATACCTTAGTCATAACCAGCTCGTTTCACCACATAGAAGCCCATGAACATAATATGCCGGTATATCTGATATCCAACTCATCTCACCATGCCAACTCTCATTTGAGTGTGTCCTCGAAGCCCAAAACTTGTGCTTCTCGGAATAGCATCCCTGAATATTACCATAAAAGCTATGTGTTTGTGCTTATTTCAAATATACAACATTCATATAAACAAAAAACATTTTTGGGGAATGTGGCCAGAAGGAACAAGTGGTCATCCTATATTAATGAAGCCATTTATAATATAAAGCTTATAAAGGATCTCAAGAAAACTGTGTATATGTGCTCATCCTGAACAAGAAAGCCAAGATACAACTGGTAATCATAATTTTCAGAATTTTAGGTTAAGAAAATCACATTCAACCTGTAGAGCAAGAAGAGCCACTAGATCTGAGCATGAGCCATACAGTATAGTAGTACTACAGCCAACGCATTTGTTGCTCTGGACACAAATACAAACAGAAAAATCGTTCGGGCAATAATCTAAAATGCAAGGATTTCAGTCCCGCGGCTCAAGGAAAGATAACAATGATATTCTAGTTTATGTTATTAATCAAAGAAAAACATATATTCATGATATGCAACTTGTTTCTAATTAAAAAAGAATGGTCTTTATTCCTCCATGGTTTTCATGAGATGTTCATGCTCTGCTGCTCGTGGATGACAATGAAATGGATGCTTGGTGACACTTATTGGCAGGATGTCATCTCATTAATGTGCAAGCTGATAGTTGGATATGCTTGCTGTGGTGGGCTTGCCTGTGCAATCAGACAAAGAAATCCAAGTTGTTGGTGCACTCAAAATGGTACCAAACATGGAAGCCAATTGCAAAAGTAATAATGCAAACCTGATGAAGTATTGTTGAACTTCTGAATTTTGAACCACAGAAAAATAAAATAGGTCCAAGAGCTGCTATGACAAATTGACAACGAAAAATTGCATTTGCTCCATCAAAACATATCATGAATGCAAGTATGCTGATCCCTGCGAGCATTTCACCAAGCATGTGTCACGCGAGCAGTAGCAGGTGGCGGCAATGATGGAATCAACAGATAGCAAGCTGCAGCCTACCCACGAATTGGGAGGCATATCTCAAGCAAAATCCAGTCCAGAACAGATGAGAAGTGCTTTAGCCAGGGCAACTCACGGGTTGTACCAGCGGCGCACCCGCTCGCTGCTGCCGGTCGGGACCTTGTTGGCGACGTGGCAAAGGTGATCGAGGAGGCCGGTGTCCCAAACAGGGAGGACGGGCAGCGCACCTAGAGGGACCGGAGGGGTCAGATTCTTCAAGCAGTGCGTGCATAGGTCCACCTCGGGTGCGCCGGCGGGAAGCACGACGGAGATGGCGGCCAGGATGGATCTAATTGGTTGCCTGTATGCATAGGGTCAACATGGCAAGAGTTTGTGATTGGTTTCATGGTTGCATGCTCAGATTCAAAACGCAGATGCAAGTATGTTTGATTGGTTGGCTGCATAGAAGCAGTTGTGGTCACCTGCTGCTTGCGTTGGTGAGGTTAGAGGTGGAGGCATGAGTCGTCGGAGGAGTGCCGCGCCGACTCCTCCTCCTCCTCCTCCTCTAGCACCGGCCACGACGCCATCGACGCCGCCGGGTTCGGCTCCTCCTCGGTCGCGGCTGCTGCTCGACGGCGGCGACGCGGACGCCGCCAGCCTGCTCGCACCCCACGGGCCTGGACGAGCCGGATACAGGAACCAAGGCCGGCGATTGATCCGCGCGGGCCTCCTCCAAGGCCGGCGGGCGAGCTCCGCACGCGCCACCGTACTCGGGCGGGCGGGCTGGCGGGCGCGGGGCGTGCGGGCGGGCGGGCGCGGGGCGTGCGCGAGGCGTCGGCAGGCGTGCGGACGGGGGGCGAGGCACCGACGGCGGGCGCGCCCAAGGTGGCTCACGGCGAGGCGGCGCCCGAGGGGGAGCGGCGTTCGAGGCGGCGCGTTTTGCAGGCGCGTGCGTGGAGGCGCTACGGTGTACGGTGGGTCCATCATGGATGTTGTGTGGGGATAAGTAGATATGAGTAGCAATTTGAGCTATTGGATACGAGTGAGTGACAGAAAGTAGATCCGAGTAGCAATTTGGGATGTTGGATGTGAGTGAGTGAGAGAAAATAGATTTGCTGAGTACATTTAGGTCATTAGGTTGGTGTACTTAGTTTGTTAATGAGACTTGGGGAAGTTTTTTTATGTGACTTTAGGTAAGAACAAAGTGTTGCATTATATAGTAGTGGTGGTTGACGGTTGGATCATTTTTTTTGTTTTATTTTGCAATTGATCCCTTGGGTGCTTGTACCATGCACTCCATGTATTAGGATTTGAAAATCTTTAAAGCATATTCTGACCATGAATTACTGTACAGTATATTATCGATTGCTACAAAATTGACGTTTTAAACGTCTATGTGATACAAAACAGTAGAAGGTACTATGGCGAATTAAGCATGTGTATTGTGTAAATCTGGTTAATTGGTAGCTTGTCTATATGGGAGGACTATTTCAAACTTGCATATTCCAAATGATTAGCTTGAATGGCTCAGCAATGGCAATTATAATGTTTGACGATGATGTTCAACCAGAAAGCTTGTCATCTATCCTATCTAAGCTCCTGTTCCTTTGGCCTCTTCATTAGCGATTATATATCATGGCTCCATTTTTTCTCTCAGTAGCGTCACAGCAGATACTATACAAAACATAGTTCTAAGCCTGATTCAAATCAATTTCTAAATCGCGAATTAGCCCAACATCATGCGTATAATTACTCGTCCTCGTGTGGTTTGAATACTCCAATTCGAATCAAGGCCTTGTTTAGTTGGCTGAAGTAATTTATCGAAAATGCCACATCAAGTTTACTGATGTTAATTAGGACAAAATATGATCTAATTATAAAACTACTAATTACATAGATTGATTGAAAATCACGAGATGAATCTATTAAGTCTAACTAAACCGTCATCAGAAGATGTTTACTGTCGCACAATAATATCTAATTATGATGTAACTAAGCTTAATAGATTTGTTTCACAAATTTACTCGGGAGTTATGAAATGAATTTTATCATTAATCTACGTTTAGTACTTTTAATAACATACGAACGTTAGATGCGATAGGTGAATAATAAAAATTTGCCAATGTAAAACAAGGCACAACTTAAGACTATCTGCACACATGATCACTACATATAACATCAGCAATAAGCTTAGGACAAAGATTATTGGTTACATTAGTCGAACACGGGGGAGCGCTAGCGCAAAGGGAATTCTGGATCACGAATAAGGATGACAGTTTTACCCATAGGTAAGGGTACCCACGGGTACCCTACCTGTCGGGTAAGGGTAAGGGTATAGAATTCTACCCGTGGGTAAGGGTACGAGTTTGAAATTCTACCCACGGGTAGAGCTACAGTTTTGAATTTCTACCCGTGGGTACCAACGGATACCCTTACTAAAGAAGTCCATACAGACATTTGACCGAAGCCAATATATACAAACCCAAGCATGCCACCCTATCTACCAACATGGGACACATAGCGACGTCTTCTTTGTGGTTCTGCCTCCACTCCACCCCGACGCCGCTTCCTTTGCCCAGATTGTTGTTCCCACTCCACCTCCTCCAACCGGATTCCCGCGCCTCGCTGCTCCCACCAACCCCACGTCTGCACGCCGTGTCCTCCGGCCAGATCCCCACACCCTATCGCTTGACGGCCACCTCATTCGGCCAGATCACCGCGCCCTACTGCATGTGAGCATACGTGACATTTTGAGAGTTGATATTTGAGACTCATTTATGTCAATATGTGTGTGATTGTGAAGTTTGAGACTTATTTAGCTACCAAATTATTATCGTACTGTTGGATATGAACTCACCGAGCGGGTACCTTGTTACCCTGTGGGTAAGGACATAGGTAAGCATTCTTGCCCGTTACATTTGACGCGTAAGGATATAATAGGGATAGATGGGTATGTCAACAGACAGGTAAATGCTTTAACCTTAGCCTACCATACCCATTGCCATCCTAATTAAGAACACTCCCTCCCACGTAATTTCCAGCATTAATCACCGTCAAATGATAGCTATCAGAAGCGCCACGATTTCGAGACACGCACTGGACACTACCGTGCCGGCGGCTGAGCCTTCGGGCGCGTCAGCCGCGTCGTCGCTGCTCTTCTTATGCGCCGGCACGTCGGTCGCCGGGCCGTCCGCCGCGGGGGCTGTCCGCCCCCGGACCATCTGCTGTGGGGCTATCGACCGCCGGGCCAGGCGCGTCGGCATCAGGTGCGTCGGCGCCACCATCGTCATCGGTCAGTGCCGGAGCAGGGGCCTCCTCATCTTTGGGCGAAGGAGCTCCATTCTTTCCCTTGGCGGCAGGCGCTGGGGCAGGCGCTGTGGCCTTGTGCGGGGGCGGTGCGCCGGCGTCCGCGGAGCCGCCGACACCGGGCGGCACGATTGGGGCGCTGACATGCAGTACGGATATGTTGTACGGGCGGGATGCGACGAACTTGACCATATGGGAGTTCTTGGGCGCGCCGGGCTCGGCGGAGCCAAACACCATGGTGCCGTCGGAGCGCTTGGTGAAGTTAAGGAAGCCCATCCGGTCTGTGGCCTGGCCGGAGGACTGGAACATATTGGTTAGCAGCGTGGTGTGGTTCTTGATGGCCTCGAGCTTGGCGGTGTCGTAGTAGTCGAGGACGACGTGCATGGAGAGCACCTTGCGCTGCACGTCGGAGGGAAGGGACGAGATGCCACCCGCAGCACCGTTGTCGACGGCGAGCACGGTGATCGTCTGCCGTCGGTTGATGTCATCAGCAAGCTTCGTCTGGGACAGGAGGTTGTTGAAGGTGGTGAAGTCGGGGAACTGGCCGAGAAGCCTCGTGATGTTGAAGGCCACCGCTGGCGAGACGAGGGAGGCAAGGACGAGGAGGAGCACGATGACGGTCGGACGCAATGCCATGGCTGCTGCCTGATTTACCGGAGTTTGTGGAGAGAGAGAGAGAGCAAATATAGATTCACAGAAGTGCGTGGCTAGTGTCCTAAACTTGGACGTGCATGCTGGCCGGACGACGGAGAGGGAGACCCTAAATCAGGGCCTCAGGGGTGCCGCATCTCAGGAATGCAGTCTCGCAACGGCTTGCGGCCGCATAGACTGTCCACACCGTCCAGCGCTGCTTTGCGATTCGCGCTCGGTCAACATGAGGCATTCCCGTGTCTCATTCCCGCGTCGCGCTCGCCCGGTCATCGTTTCCCGCAGCTTCACTCCATTCCAGCACCTCGTGAATCCCGACCTCGTCAGCCTCGTCTCCTTCTTCCTTCTTTCGCATGCGCCGTCACCGAGGCTCTGCTTGCGCCGCCGCCGCTCCTCCCGGCTCCTCCCTGATCTACAATGTCGCCGCCTCTATCCCGCCACCCACTTGCCACTCTCCATCGACGCAGCCGCGCAAGGACTAGCCGATGTCCTCCAGCTCCCGAATCCGCCGCTGGTGATCCCGTCTCTGCCGCGGCCATGCGCTGGCTAGCCGTCGGATCTAATCCCTCATCGTGTTCTGCTCATGTTCGTTTGGTGCCTGCTCACCTGTTCCTCTACCTCTGCCATACCCGTACGCTGCCCTCCTCCTCCACGGTCCTCCATCCACCGGGGTCCATCTCCGTGCCGCACTGCGTCGTCGACCTCGTCCGCACCTGAGTCGTCGTCGTACCCTCCTACCTCACCGCCGCCGACCCGCTGGAGCCCATCTCCGAGGCGTCACCGTCCCCTCCTAGGTTCCTATACCTCCACCTGCGCATGGGGTCTGTGATGGTAAGTGAACAAAATTATCTTCTGTTGAATGGGCGGCGGAGAGGAAGTGAGCGGCGGCGAGTCAGTGGAGAGAGATACGGAGAAGGGGAGACGAGAGGAACGGCAGTGGTGCCGTGGTGGAGTCTGGAAAGGGAAAGAGCTGGAATAGAAGGAAGCGAGCAGACGATAATGGATGAGACGGGATTGGGACTCAGGCATGGTTGGGACAAGAGAGAGCGAGAGGCACCGTTGACCAGCGCGAATCTTAGCACGCGCTGTACCGAACGATTGTATATGCGGGCGCAAGCCGTTCTGAGAAAACCGGGTTCGCCGCATCTGCATGTCTGGGTGACAAGCTTCAAGGCTATTCTATGGTAGAGAATGTTCGAGTGGTAAGAAATTTTCGCAGGGTGTCTTTGTACCAAATATTGATTGCGCACTTCACTACTAGATAACGGACTTTATATCCTACTTCCTCCATCATACGAAAAGTGTAAAGGGATGCAGGCAGGGCGTGTTGCGGCTGAACGTCCAGCATCCACACCTACCGCAAACATACACACGGACTCAAGCAGTAGCCCGCACGCATCTGCCAGACTTATGCGAGCCTTGCGGCAATCCGCATATGGCCGCATACCACGAATACCATCTTTACTGGCTACAAAGCTCGTATGCATGCATCGCACCATGGCAATTTAGCTTTGCGGCGGCGGCGGGCAGTGGTGTGGTGGTTGTGTTGTGTGGCGCCGGGCGGTGGTGGTGCGGCTCCCCCTCTATCTGTTTACTTGTGCGGCGGCGGGTGGCGGCGGCGGCGGTGGTGCATGTGGCGGTGGAGGCGGCGGCGGCGGTGGCGGTGGCCTCGGCAGCAGCGGTGGGGCCCAGGGCGGCCGACCAGTGGGCCGATGAGCCTGGGCATGGGTTTTTGGTTTTTTTGTTTTATGAAATTTTCTTTGCCGAGAGCTAGGTGGGCCTCTCGGCACATGTCCGCCAAGAGGGGTCCCGCAAGCTCTCGTTGAAGACGCCTTCACCGGCACAGTTGCGCCGAGAGGTCTTCGCTGAGACCTTCCTCTCGGTGATTCCTTCGCCGAGAGGAATAGACCCTTCGTCGAGAGGATGTTCGCTCTCGGCAAAGGCTCCGAATCCAGTAGTGACTTGAATGACCATGGTTGTGCGCTGCCACCAGCTGATCCGTCGAGGCAAGCCTACTGGCCGATGGGTTGAGGCCTTCTTCCAAATGGCGCATGCAGGGGCAGAGCTCGCATTGACGACATTGATCGGTAGGAGTAAGAAGGGAGCTTGATACAACGGGCCAGAAAGACCAAAACAACAGTGGTCGGGTGAGGATGAAGGCATCATCAAGTGACGACGGTGGCATGGTGTAACACCCCGTGTTTTTGCTCAGTGGTGATTTGTGCTAATGACCCTCTTAACATCTTCTCTAACTACTCATGAGAACCCTAGGGTAACCCATGGTCAAAACCCTAGCTTAAAACCTTAGTATCCCCTTTGACCCCTTGTGCCATTCTAGAACTTTGGCATGTTCTCCAAAATTTCACTAAACACTTCAAAATCGCCCAATGGGAAAAATGTGCAGAACTTAAAGGCACACAACTTCTCTGTTGAGTGGCGTTGCTAGTTTGGAGTGTAGGGTGGTGAAAATTTCTAATCAAGGTGTTGGATCACTATTCATCGGCGCCGAGATTTTGGCCATGTTGCACTGACGTTCCTGCTCAAACGAGTGAGCAAAACCCTATCGAGCCTTTGGCATTTTTGAAGAGGGTAACTTTCTCAACAACTTTGGTATTCAAAGTTCAGAGCACTTCTGTTTGAATTTTTGGAGAAAATTTCGTTTAAAAAGGGTTAAACGAAATTTGTGCCTGAATGCCGACGCTCCCGCGCACGACGCCGCCGCGCGCCGCCACGTCGGCCGCGCCGTACCCGGCTCACATGCGCACGACGTCGCCGCGCGCGCCGCCACGTCGGCCGCGCCGCGCACCCGGCTCACGCGCGCACGCCGAGGCGCCGGAAAACCCGGCCGGTCCGAGGCCCGCGCGGTGACACCGTGCACTAGAGGCCGTGACGCTTGTGTGGAGGCCTAGGCCGGTGCCACGCGGCCGACGCGCGCACTCGCCAGCGGGCGAACCGCCATTCCCCATTGGCCGTCGGCTCCGCCGCACGTCGCCACCGCTCCGCGCCCATGCTGGAGTTCCTGTAGGCCACGATGGTGAGGTGGAACCGCCTCTACGTGCCTATAAAACTTCCCTTCCTTTTTCCCTTGCGCGCCCGAGAGCACCCCGTCTGCCGCCGCCCGCCATTGGCGCCCCTCGGTGAGCTCCTTGCTCCGCTCAACTCCAGTGCCACCTAATCATGCCTAGACCTTCCTCTTGCACCACTTGAGCTTACACGTGTGCGTGTTGGCCTAACCAAACTGCCTGGTCGTCGGAGCCCGAGCTCTCGCGGCCGCCGCCGGATCACCATTGCCAAGCTTGCCCCTCCGCCGATTCTCCGAGCCCAGGGACCCACCTAGCACCTTCCATAGGACACATGGAGTCTACCCGTGCTACACATTGTTGAGCCCCGCCCCTATCTTCACCGCCGTCCGAGCCTCCGCGGCCGTGCTGCTTCTGCTCCACCGCCGCCGCTCGCCTGTGACCTCCCCGGCCGAACCTCCACCACCAATCGATCGAGGGTAAGGCCAATCGCACTCCCTGCCAGCTTGTTTGCCTCCCCAAGCCCCACCTCACCACCGGCGAGCGCTCCACCGCAGTCGGGTACGGTGTAGGGAACCGAGGGCGCATTTGTGAAGATTTAAAAATTCCAGGGGCCTGCGTGCATAAAGATTCTATCCCTTCTATATGTGTTGGCTGAAACTTGTAAAATCGATATAAAATCGTAGAAAAATCCAAAAAATGGCAAACTCAATTTTGTTGTGCTCTGTGTAACTAGAACTACAACTTTCTCCAAATATTTATATACTTTTGCTTGAAAAATTGAAAAGTAAAATACCTAGATCTGTGATTCTGCAAAATCCACACGTGATCTTGAGCTGGATTTTGGATAAGTTTTGGGAACTAGCATGTTTAGGTACTGTGCCAAAATTTGCACAAAGTTACTGAAGGAATATTTTTATATAAATTATCTAGTGATGTTGATAAATCTGCCTAGGTGATTTTTGTAGCACAAAATATAATTATTCTTGATCCCAACTTCTGGCTATTGTCATGTTATGCTAAAATGCATCGTTGGTGAATTTATCCTAAATTTCTATCTGTTAGAAATATTGTTTCCTAATTTATGCTTGTTTTTATTCATGAATGCATAGAGCAAGATCTAG
Organism: Cenchrus americanus; assembly: GCA_947561735.1. NCBI lineage: Eukaryota > Viridiplantae > Streptophyta > Magnoliopsida > Poales > Poaceae > Cenchrus > Cenchrus americanus. The sequence goes on along the minus strand of OX387241.1, from coordinate 142,726,602 downwards.
AATAGATCCAGGTGTGTTTGTTGGTTCTTTAGGCTTGTTTTAGGCCAGAGCATGTATAGGAGAAAGTTTGACTTCATTTCTGTTATATTTGTTTTAATATACATTAATCCCTTATATACTAGCTAGAAATGCTTATATTTTTATGCATTTAAATTCAATGGTGCAAACTAGTTGCTTGCTGTCTGGAGGAGTGTTTCTTGGCCATTAGGACCAGTGGGTACTGTTGGGAAAGTTTGAAATATGATTGGTTGATTAAAAGAGTGCAAACTAGATTAATCTAGTAAAGGAAAAATAGAAAAAATACATCCTTTTGTGCATAAGTTAAATAAATGAGTTAGGAAAGTAAGTTGTGGCACAAAAGTAAATTCCTTACTGTTTGTGCTTAAATAAAATATTCTTTATAGATGTGTACACAGTCACCATCATGAAAGTGTTGTATAGTCTTTTTGTGTTACTTTAAATGAGTAAATGTTTAAATACTTTCTTTAAAGTGAATATGGCCAACCCTATACATCTTGTGGTTGTTGCTACTGTTTTATTATGTGAAGTAAATTAATTCATTTGTATATATATGTACACAACCACCGTTAGAAAGTCTAGCTAATAAAGCATCACACAATGCTCCTTTATAGGAAGAGTATGCTGAATGTATCTTTATCTAGGTCAATGTGGTCAACCATGCACCCCATGGTTGCCAAAAGCAGTCTGCCAATTAAGTCTTGCATTTGCATTCTCCGTGTAGAAATCCCCGACGGTAGCTACATGCTCGTGCCGGCTAACGAGGACGAGGGAGCGGGAGGAGACGTGCACTACGTGACCGTAGAGCAAGACCCGGACCAAAGTCCGGAAGTTGGTGTGTCTGCTTGTGCTGATGAAGGCAAGCCCCGATTCAATCATTAACCTATGTGTTTCATTTAAACTTCTGAATTTATCTTATTATTTTATGTGCATTTACGTTCAGGAGTTGAATTGAAGCCTTAGTTGCATGATTCCTAAGTACCATGATCTTTTACTAGCATGTTAGGTCGCTAGTTGCTATGCTTTAAGGATCCGGTACAAGTTGGGTGATGTTCGTCACTCGCGAGAATAGGATCTCCTTTATGGAATCACATTATGAATTAATTGGATTGCTCATGTGGTAAGAGCATGGGATTGAACTCCGGTCCAATGGATTCGTTGGTTAAGTGTTTGAACGTACTAAGCACTTGTCGGAAATGGGGACGATAAGCCTAGTACCGAAATGAGACGGTGCGGGAACTTTGCGCTACTAAACTTAGGGTTGCGGTCCCGGGCTTGCCACCCGAGTACTTGCGTGAGACTGGGTGACCTTGGTGGTGTAGCCCAGTAAACCTCATACTTGAGACTGTAGCATCTGATCCCAATCCGAGTAATGATGGGAACCGCCTAGTTGGTGAACTCTTGGTGAGGGCACCTCCCGTGTGCTTAGGTCCACCTTGCAAGGTTATGAATCAATCGATTGTCGGCCTCTCACCGTCATCTGAGACTACTTACCCGACTGGCCATGTTATCCCTTTATGATGAAACTTTGTGAAGATTATTGTTGATTAATTGTTTGTACAACTTTGGTTGCAATAGTTGCTTATCTAATAATGATAACTTCTACTAGAACTTGAGCTAAAATGTGAAAGTAAGGACTCACTTCGTAGTAGCTTTTTGGCAAACAAACCCACAAGCCAAAAGCCATGCATGATTAGAGGTAAAGTCTTTCTCTTAGACGGGTAAGTCTTGCTGAGTATTAGTATACTCAGCCTTGCTTTGTAAATTGTGACGCCCCAGGTTTTTAATTAGCGTCATTAGCGCTAATGGCCGATTCAGCCGAGTCAAACCGGCCGGCAGTGGTCAAACCTAGCTCAACCTGGGTCATCACCTCGAAAACCTTGCCAATGAACCCTATTGAACCCCTTGACCAAGTCTACACACACCCGTAGTCAACCCTTGGTCAAAGACACGGTCAAACCCGGCTTAACCGTTGACGTCAGCGATTGTCGTCCGGAACTTTTGCCGCGTTCTCCAAAATTCACCTCAACACTTCAAAATCTACCTTTACGAAAGTTGTCCATCTTGTTGAGGGACACAACTTTCATGTAGATTGGCATTTCAAATTTTGAGTGGAAATTGGTGAAAAACTTGATCGATTGTCAGTACCTCCTGTTCACAGGGACAGGCCGGCATTCAAAGTTGGCACGACGTTCCTGCAAAATCCGTCGAGAAAAACACTAGACGGCCTTTATGAAAGTTGTAGGGGGTAGTGAGATCTACAACTTTCCTATTCATCACTTTGTGCACTTCTATTCAACGTTTTGGAGAAAAACGCAGTCAAAGTCGCGTTGACCGGCTGAAAACCAGCTCGGCCGCGCTCCAGAGCGCCGGCCGCGCGCCGGCGCTCCGCCGGCGTGGTCCGCACGCGCGCGCCGTGCTCCGGCTAGTCGCACCCGCCTCGGCGTGCGTGCGACTCGTCCCCCACCGCCTCGAGGTCAGGGCCGTGGTCCCCTTCGCGCCTGCCGTCCTTGGAACACGAGCCGCATTTACCGCGCTGTACCGCGGTCGCGCTCGGCCTAGCGGTCCGTCGCCTGTCCTCCTGCCGAGCGCTCTTGTCGAGGCCGACGCCGTACCGTGGAGTAAAGCGGGCAGTCCTTCGTCGCTAAGGCTTGAAGCCGCACCGCTCGCCCTGCTATTTAAGCCGCGGCCGGCTGTTCCTGCGCGTGCACACGCACGCCATTGCCGTCCTGGCACGCCGCCATCGCCGAGCTTCCCCTCCACTCTCCTCCGGTGTTCCCCAAACCGCTCAGGCGCCACCCTAGGGTCCTCTGGAGCCTCCCATACCGCACATTAACCTAGCCACGCTGCGACCTCGCCGGAGCAGAAGCTCCAGCGGCAAGAACCGCCGGCCACCACCGAGCCCCCTCGCCGGCACGCCCTCGAAGCCGTCCAACCCCCGGAATCGGTCGTAGGTGAGCCCCTGAGCACTCCCCCGCCCTTTCCCGGCCGAGCCGAGCCTTCCCCTCGCCGAAATTGAGCTCCCACCGCTGGCCATGGCGCCAGGGACCCAATTGCAATCTAAATCTTCGTCTCGAGGGCCTTGTTGGGGAAGTTGGTCTTCGGAAGCATCGCCCTTGCCCGCCCACGCTGGGAACCTTCGGCCTGCATACGGCTTCGGTCTCGCGAGAAAACCCTTCGCTGCGCGAGCGCTAACGAAACACTGATGCCGCTTATGCCTTATGAGTTTTGTTGTGCAGGGATGATCCATTGTGGCTGTGCCTACCTTCGGCGCTGAAGGTGCTAGCGGCTGTGCTCCGGTGACGAGGGCCCAAGGGGGCCAGCGGCGGCGCGGACGAAGCATCCGAGGAGGCCCGACGCCCCTGGTCCAGGGTCGCTACTTCGGCACCGAAGGTGCCGACGATCCTGGACACGTGGCCACTGCCGACGTGTAAAGTGGGCTCCGGTCGGGGCAGAGACAAGGGCGGCCGCGTGTAAAGGCGTTTCGGCCGTACGAAGACACGCTGGAGGCCTGTACGACGCGGGGACTTACTGTTATACCCTTGTAAAGTGTTTAAAGCGGATTGTCAGGAACGGAAAAGGTGTAATTGAGGCAAATGACTATACCCAGGGGTCTCCTATAAATAGTGAACCCCTTGTAATGAAACGGACACACTGTAATGAGAAGAGAGCACCGAAGGCATTTGCCAGTTCTTCGGTCTTCGGTCTGCGGAGTATTTCTTTGTTTCCTGTTCAGTCTTATTAAGTTTCAGCGTTCCCTTTCCTCACTCAAGTAGAAGTAGGAGCCTTGCGAGAGTGAGCGAAGGAAGGGAGAGAACTCAGGGGGCTGTTGTGTCGGCGTCCATCCTTCGGGCCCGATTTCCACCAACAGTTTGGCGCCCACCTCGTGGAAGATCTCAAGACCACATGGCCAGGACACGTTCGGCAGGCGCCGAAGCCGCAACGGCTCGGGCGGCGACCCCTCCACTCGTGTCGGAGCCCACCAACCCATCCCCTTCGGCCGTCCAGCCTTCGGCGGGAACCGGTGCCGGCCGAGCGCGCCGGAGGTAGAGCACACCGCTTCGGGGGATGTTCGAAGTCGCCCTCGAGGGGCGGGGGGCTTCGGCGCAAGACATCGAGGCCCTCCGAAGGATCCGGCCCTCATCGCCGGCAAGTCCGTGCGGCTCGCCCGAGCAGGGAGACGCGCCCATCCTCCTCGCGGATGCAACCATCCCGGCACCGGGGATGCGGCTCCACCCCACACCGCCTCCGACGCCATCGACTTCAACATCGGGCGGCTGAGTGCTACCTCGCCATGCCGCAAAGCCGGATCGCCGGCGCGACGCCGCCACGGCAAGGCCGCTCCGACGCCGCCGCCGCACCGACACCGACGCCCCGCCACGCATGCCGCGCCGACGGCCCGGCAACACGCCCGGCTCACCCCCGCAGGCCATGCGGGCTCGGGGCCTGGATCAATGGAGGCAGCAGAAGGATGCCTCCGAAGGACAAAGCATAGGGCACCGCCAAGACAGGGGGCAGGTGCACGAGCACTTCGCTCCCGATGACGCTCCACTTCGTAACGTGGTCCCGGTGTCCCCGCTCTCGGTCGAGCTGGAGAGCGCGCCGTGGCCTCGTCGATTCAACGCCAACACCCTACCCCAGTATGACGGAGACTACGATCCCAAGGAGTTCCTAATGAAGTTCGAAGCGGCGGTTGAGTCCAACGGAGGTGACGCCACCACAAAGGCGAAGGCCCTCGTACTCGCACTTAAGGGCGAAGTCCAGTATTGGTATGCCAACATACCGAAGGGGCACATAACATCTTGGTTCCAGCTGCGGAACAAGCTGCTCTCCAGCTTCAAAGGCATGTCGAAGAGCTAGACTCCAACGACCTCGTCAACATGTGTGTCCAGGGGGACCGCGAGTCGCTACAAGAGTACATGCACAGGGTTGTCAAATTGACAGCACGTACGCCCACGGTGTCCGAAAGCAGCATCATTGACGCCATCGTTGGGGGCCTGAGGGTTGGAAACTGCCAAGATGTGCTCGACAGGGTCAAGCCGAAGTCTCTGCAAGAGTTATTTGAAGTCATGCAAGAATACTGCAAGTCTGACAAGGGCCGCCGCCGAAGGATCGACCGAGCGAACGCAGCAAAGAAGCAGAAACAACAAGGGCAGTGGGACCAACCGAAGGGGTGGCATAACCAGCCGCCGAAGCAAGCGAACCGTCAGATCAACAACGTGTCTGCGCCCCCCGATCAGCACCAGAACAAGGGCGGCGGGCACAAGGGCGGATACAAACATAACAGGGGGCCGAAGCCACAACAACATAGCCAGCCGCAGCGAGCCGGCGGTGAGCGGTTTTTCTGCTGGCTCCACGGGATCGATGCCCAGCACCACACGCACCAGTGCCCTTCGGCGGTCAAGATGAAGATGGAGTGGGAAGCGGAGGAGAAGGCGAAGGCAGCAGGCATGGCCGTGAACCATGTCATGAAGTACCAAAATGCGGGCCAATTTAGGGCCCTGCCTCCACCATACCATCACCAGCCCTACCAACCTTCGGCACCTGCGCATGCTTTCCACCCACCACAGCCTTACGCCCCCGCGCCGCAATTGCTCCCACCTCCTCCACCGCTCACACAACAGCCTTCGGTCTTCGTGCCTTCGTGGCCGAATCCAACCACCCACCACCAAGCACACTACACCCACAACCAAACCCCACCCCCACCCCCACCAAAGCAAGAGATCCCTGACCCCAGCAGCTCGGGGATGACGGGCATGCTCAACATCATCAATGCGATCTCCGGCGGATCCAATGAGCCAACCCACGAGACAAAGAGGCAGCGCCAAGACTACTACCGAAGCGTATCACATATTTGCTCCGGCAAGTATTTTCACCTGCCATGGTCCCATGTCCCCATAACCTTCACGGCAGCCGACATCCGGCTGCAGCACTACCCCCACAACGATCCGCTCGTCATAAGAGCCAACATCGGCAAGAACACAAAGTACTACTTCGGCAATGACGTGGGGAGGATCCTCGTCGATAACGGCAGCTCAGCGGATATCCTGACCTGGCAATGTTTCACCGGCATGGGGTTCAAGAAGGAAGACCTGAAGAAGGCAAGCACCCGCTGTACGGCTTCGGCAACAAAAAAATCGAAGCCCTGGGCAAAATTGATGTCAATGTATCCTTCGGCCAAGACGCCACCATGAGAACTGAGGTCATAACATTCGACGTTGTGGACTTCGCGTACCCGTACAACGCCATCTTCGGCCGCAACACCATAAACAAGTTCGCGGTGGTTATCCACCAAGGGTACCTGCTAATGAAGATACCGACGGCGGCGGGGAGTAATATCGGTCTACGGCGCCGGGGAGGAGGCCCGAAGAGCCGAGCGCAACACTTCGGTCCACAACGGACAAGTCCACGTCATCAATGAAGACGAGAGCAACGAAGGCTGCCGGTGGCCGAAGAGCACAAGGCCGAAGCCCAAATGAGGCAGTCCATGAAGGGGGCCGAAGCCGAACGCATGAAGGCTGTCGACGTCACAAAGACAGTCCCCTTATGCGCGGATGTGCCAAGCAGAACCGTGATGATAGGCGCTGAGATCGGCGCAGAAGACGAAGGCCGACTCTTGCAGTTCCTTCGTAACAACCAAGATGTCTTCGCATGGTCCAAATCTGACCTGACAGGCGTTCACCGCTCGGTCATAGAGCATGCGCTCAATACTGACCCAAGAGTTAAACCGAAGTTGCAGAGGCAGCGGCCCATGTTGGCGGATAGAGTCAAGTCCGCGGAGGCCGAAGTGCAAAAGCTGCTCGACGCAAGAATCATCAGAGAAGTCCAATACCCCATCTGGGTGGCAAACGTGGTCATGGTACCGAAGAAGAACGGCAACATGAGAATGTGTATTGACTTCACTGAACTCAACAAGGCATGCCCGAAGGACCCCTTTCCACTGCCAAGGATCGACGTCATTATTGATCAGGCCGCCGGCTGTGACATGTTGAGCCTCCTAGATTGCTTCTCCGGCTATCACCAAGTGTGGATGCGAAGGGAGGACGAAGCAAAAACCGGATTTACAACCCCCTTCGGTGTCTTCTGCTTCGTCAGAATGCCCGAAGGCTTGCGCAACGCCGGGTCCACCTTCAACCGCATGATGAAGCTGATCCGGGCAACCGAGTGCGGGGCGCAACGCTTCGGCGTATGTCGACGACATCGTCATCATGAGCGAGAAAGAGCAAGATCACATTGCAGATCTAACCGAGACCTTCGACAACATGAGGCAAAATGGCCTCAAGCTTAACCCAGAGAAATGCATCTTCGGCATCCGGAAAGGGCAACTGTTGGGCTGCATGGTTTCCAAGCGGGGCATCCAGGCGAACCCCCAAAAAATCGAGGCCCTACGAAGGATGCAGCCCCCAGCCACCCGAAAGGAAGTCCAAAGGCTTACTGGCAGAATCGCCTCGTTGAACCGATTTATCTCAAGAGCCGCCGAGCGAAGCCTGCCTTTTTTCAAGGTCCTCCGAGCAAACTCAGCCTTCCAATGGGGCCCAGAGCAGCAACAAGCCTTCGATGAACTCAAGAAATACCTTGAAGATGCTGTAATAATGACCAAGCCGTCACCGAAGGCCGACCTGCTGTTGTACATTGCGGCAACCGACACAGCAGTTAGTGCAGTGCTCGTGGAAGAGCGCAGGGAGGCAGATGTCCTGAGGCAATTTCCGATATACTATGTCTCCGAAGCTCTGAGCGGCTCAAAACTGCTCTACTCCGAAATGGAAAAGATGGCATATGCGGTTGTGATGGCAAAAAGGAAGCTTCGGCATTACTTCCAGAGCCACAACGTCTCGGTACCCACAGCTTTCCCCCTTTGGGACATGTTCGAGAACAAGGAATCAACAGGCAGAATGGGCAAGTGGGCCTCGGAATTGGCGGAGCATGTCATAAGCTTCGTCGCCCGCAGCGCAATAAAATCTCAAGTCCTCGCTGACTTTGTAGCTGACTGGACGCCTTCGGCGCCGAAGGGGGAAGCAGTAGTCATAGAGCCAATATGGGAAGTCCAGTGTGACGGCGCGTACTACCACCTTGGTTCGGCGGCCGCAGCAGTCTTAAAGTCCCCTTCGGGCATCAAACTCCGATATGCCCTGCGGCTGAACTATGACAACTGTACAAACAATGTAGCAGAGTATGAAGGCCTGCTGCTCGCACTTCGGAAGGCCAGGGCTGTAGGTGCCAGGAGGCTCGTCATCCTGACGGACTCTGAGCTTGTCGCTTGCCATATTGGGAAAACCTACAAGGCAAAGAACCCAGATATGATGAAGTACCTACAAGCCGTCCGAAGCATGGAGAAATTCTTCATCGGCATCACAGTGAGAAGTTTTCCCAGGAATCACAACAAGGAGGCCGATGCTATTGCGAAGGCAACCGCACTGCTCGAGCCCTTGGCACCAGATGTTTTTTATGAAACAACCACTTCGAGGTCCGCAGCCGACGAAGCAGCACCCCCCAAGTTTGTGAACGCCATTCAGAGCGAGGACTGGCGCGCCCCAATAGTAGCGGCGCTCAAAGGATATTATGAGGCCGAAGATGGAATCATCGCCAAGAGGGTGGCAATCAGGGCGAGCAACTATCACCTCGTCGACGGCAACCTGTACCGAAGAGGGGTGTGCGCTCCACTATTAAAGTGCATATCGGTCACCGAGGGGAAGCAGCTACTGCACGAAATCCACAGCGGCATGTGCTCACACCACCTCGGCACCAGAGCTTTGGTGCAAAAAGCTTTCCGCCAAGGTTTCTGCGGCCTTCGGCGATGGCGACGCCCACGACATTGTGCGCCATTGTCCAGAGTGCCAGCGCCATGCGCCCTACAGCAAGTTTGCTTCCAACGAGATACAGCTGTTACCACCGGTGTGGCCCTTCGCTCGGTGGGGTGTTGACATCGTCGGCCCGCTACCCACGGCACCTGGAAACTACACTCACGCGGTTGTGGCGGTTGAATATTTCTCCAAGTGGGTTGAAGCGAAGCCGTTGCTGAGCATCACATCGGCAACCATTCAGAAGTTCTTCTGGCAAAACATAGTGTGCCGCTTCGGTGTCCCTCACGAGGTCACGTTGGATAATGGCAAGCAGTTTGACAGCACAGAGTTCAAGGAATTCTCGCGCATACTTGGGAACGAAAGCGTGGCCGCTTCGGTCTACCACCCACGGTCCAACGGGGCGGTCGAGCGGGCCAACGGAATCATCTTCGGCGGCATCAAGAGGAACATCACTGACTTACCCAAGAGCAAATGGGCCGAAGAACTACCGAGGGTAATGCGGTCCCACAACACCACCACATCCCGAGAACTACCCGGTTCTCCCCCTTCAAGCCGCCGTACGGGGGAGGAAGCCATGTCGCCGAAGAACTGTGCCTGGGCACCTGGAGGAATACACCTTCCGGAGACGAAGACCTCAAGGCTTCGGTTCAGAACATCGAGGAGGTCCGCTTACGAGCGCGAAAACCTCTTGGCCTACCAAGACGAGACCCGAAGGTGGAAAAACAAGAAAATCAAACCGAAGCTCATTCGGTCAGGGGACCTAGTGCTACGCAAGGTGCCGAAGGGCAAATCGAAGGGTAAGATGCACGGGAAATGGGAAGGCCCGTTCATAGCAACGGCCACCGCGAACGAAGCAGCCTTCAAACTGCGTCGGCTGACGGGCGACGAAGAGCCATACACCTGGAATGTGGATATGCTTCAGAAGTACTTCGTCTGAAGCGGCTACGAGTTCTTAGCATAGTCTTTGAGTTTCCATAGTTTCTCTTTCCTTTAGGTCAAGATATCAACCTTGTATCCTATGTACATTAAAGTAGTGGGGGACGTACTCTTTTCCTCACGGGGGAAGCTTCGTGGTTCCCCTCCGGATCCGCGAAGTGTGAGGTTTTTAATGAGGCGGCCCTTTGTATCCCTTCGACTTCTGACATGTAATATAAGTCAGCTTCCCCCCATCCCTTCGTGTGCAGTTTACCTTTCTTTTTAAAGAATGCTCTCGCCACTCTATCGAAGCTAGGCCACCGCTTCCGGGGGGGCCTAGTCTCCGAAGTGGCCTTCGGCGCGGTAAGTAACAGCCTTGGCGCGGATCGCCTTAGGGGCACGCACACCAAGCCTGTCACTTATCGTCGTGACCGAAGAGAAAACCGCTTGAAGCGGGGCAGGGCCATGATTCGGCCGAAGTAAGCGCACGCCTGGAGCGATGCGTCGGTCTCGAGTTGACCGAAGAGGAAAACCGCTTGACGCGGTACGGGGCCACGATTGGGCCGGAGTAAACGCACGCCTGGAGCGATGCGTTGGTCACGATTTGACCGAAGAGGAAAACCGCTTGACGCGGTGCGGGGCCACGATTGGGCCGGAGTAAACGCACGCCTGGAGCGATGCGTTGGTCACGATTTGACCGAAGAGGAAAACCGCTTGACGCGGTGCGGGGCCACGATTGGGCCGGAGTCAGCGCGCGCCTGGAGTGACGCGTCGGTCACGATTTGACCGAAGGGGAAAATTGCTTAACGCGATGCAAGTGCTGCCGTCCTGATCCGGTCGAAGGGAAGCCTACTTCACGTGGAATAAATCCTTGTCCCCGTTCGAGTCGGCACGTCTTAAACATAGCAGCGTTTTTTAAGCCCGGGCGGGCGACCCGTTCGTAAGTCTACTTCGAAGGGGAAGCGCGGGGCCGCTTCGTACCAGTGCACTCAGGATAATCTTGTCAAAGCAAACAAAACACCGCAGCACGCAAAAAGTCGGGCTCTAGCACTCCTCGTTTATTCTGCCTCTTCACTTTGTCAATGTACAACATCCTTCGTAAAAATAGTATAAATTTACAAGGGAAAAACAACACAAGTACAAAGTAGGCTCCGGGCATGCCGCGAACACTTCCGGGGGGGAGTTCCGAAGTCCTATGCTTCAAGTCTTCGCGCCAGCCCGTAGCCGTACTCAACAATCAATCTTCGTTCAGCACGTCTTCGCAGATCTCGTCAATCAACCGAAGATATGCCATGTCCATAATCTCCAGTGCCATCTCCCGAAGTTCGCTGTCGGTAGGCATCCGTCCTGCGCCGAAGACGGGGTTAGAGTCCTTGTGGAGGCGACTATTCCGTCTCCACCTTCACTGCCGCAAAGCTCTCCGACGAAGTGTCAGGAATCAAATACACATACTCGGGCGGCCCAAGAACCCCCTCTTCGATCGGCTCTACCTTTGGAACGCTTCGTCCACGAAGGGGTCAGCTAAGTTACGCTTAGCCGCCCTACGGGCGGCCCGCTCTCTAAGAATCGCATCCCGGCGCGCGGGATCCTTCGAAAAATCCGCAAAGAAACGCTTAGCCGCTTCATTGTGAAGGCGGTAACGCTCCGCACGATACGACAAAAACTCGGCATACGAAACATCAGGATGGCGAATGCTAAACTTCGTCCAAACGTTTGGCGCGACAAAAAGAGAGTCAAGGGGCAGAGTTGCATTGCTCGCACCTTCGGATCTCTGCGCAGGGACCACCGAAGGAACCTGCGCAGAGACACCGTGCATCAGTTTACGTTACAAAAATTTTCATCCCTTTAAGGGGAGATTACAAGTCCATCGTAAGTCCCACACCGAAGCGTTTCACACCTCGGCACCTTCGGCGACGACGGGGGCCTCGTCCAACACGGCGCTAGCTTCGGTGGCCCCTACCGATGCAACAGTCGCAGTGACTGCTGCCTCCGCGGGTTCCTCGCCGCCGGGAGGCGCGGCCCTAGCGGGGGCGGCTTCAAGTTCCGCCGCGTGCGCCGCGTCCGAAGCATCTGCCGCGGTGTTCTCTTCGCGGGGGCCACGGCCGCCGCGGCTTCAACGAGAGCAAGTATGACCTCTTCCTCGGTGGCGGAAGGCGCCGAGGCCGGCGGGTGCGGAGGGGCGGTCCCCGCGGCCGCTTCGGCCTCCTCTTCTTCAGCTGCGGCCCCCGGCGCGTCGCCCCCAGGCCCCTCTTCGGTGGTGCGTGCCGTGATGTCCTCGGCGCTGCGAGCTTCGTCCTCGGGAACGCCGGCGGCTTCGCCTCCTTGCGGTGCTACAGCTACGGAGCCCTCGGCGGTGATAAGAGGGACGCCGGGCATGGCGATCCACTCCCCCTCCGTCATGAACTGGGGCAAGGGCGGAGTGCCGCCAAACCGAACCCGGAGACGGTCGTACACACGATCCTGCAGTCGAGGCTTTATCTGCAAAACAATGTGGGCAGCACGTCAAGTTAGTTACGAAAGGGCACTTTTAATGCAATCATAAGCATAGGGAGGAAGTAGCTTCGGCGCACCTGGGCACTAAGGCGAGCGGACTCGTCCAAAGTGAGTTGGTACCCGCGCTGGGCGAAGAAGGTGTTCATGAAATTTTTTGCGAGATTTTTGGGGAGCACTGGGAGTTGACTAACGTCCAAGTCTGCGTCGCTGGGCCATGCAAAGTTGTCCTTCGTAAGACGACGAAGATCCCCCTTGCTAATCGTCTTCTCCGTAGATGGGCGATCCGGAGGCACCAGCGAGCACACCGAATAGGCCAGCGTGCGAACCCCCTTTGCGGCCCGCGAGCTCCCCGAAGATCGTTGTGTTCATCGTGATCAGATCGAAACACGCGTTCACCCACTCGTAGAACGACTCAACGGTGCACCGGGGGAATCGGACAGGTGGCGCTTCCAGGTTACACTGCTCCAGCACCTGCAGTATGTCATTACGAAGGGCCTCCGCGCTCCGAAGGTGATCTATGCGATATCGCTCCAGCGTCACACTCAGTTCGCTCGCCTTCTCCTGCGCTTCGGCCAACTTTCCCTCCATGTCAGCGAGCCGAGACTGCAAGTCTTCCTTAGCGCTGCCCAGGGTCTCAACGTCGTGGCGCAGCTTGCTGAGGGCGGCTTCGGAGTTTTTCGCCGATTTTTCTTTCTCCTCCTGCAGCCTTCGGGAGCGCTCTTGCTCCGCGGCCCGGCCGAGCCCTCCGGCTCGTCACTCGGTTTTCGAGCGAGGAGACAGCAGCCACCGATCTCTCCTTGGTCTCCTTGCTCTCCTGCTCCAACCTTCGGGCGAGGCATCGCGACGCAATAAAAGCCTTCAGCGACAGGTCCCCGCACGCTGTCGTCAGCTCAGCCGCGGTCAGCTTCCCATAGTATTCCTCTTCATGAGGGATGGAGAAGCTTGCTCCGGCTTCTTCCAGGAACTGGCGCTCATGCCCACCACTCGTCAGCCCCAAAAAGCGGATTGTCTTCCCGCCAATCAATTTGGCTTCGGCGGGAACGTGAAGACGAACAGCGGCGGCGGCCGGGCTCCTCGGCGTCACCCGATAGCTGCTGCTTTCGGGCCCTTCGTCCTCCTCCTCCTCCGCTTCGGGAACGATGTCGTTTCTCTCGGAGGCGGGGGGGGGGCCGAAGGGGAGGCCGGCGCTCGGTGCCTTCGGAGGAGGTGTCAGACGAGCTGCTGGAGGTGGAGCTGGAGTCATCTTTCTCTTGGGGGGCTTCGGCGCCGACGACGGCGGGGCTCAGCTTGCGCGGCGCGTCCCCAACGGAAGACACTATGCGGACATCGCTGTCTTCATCACTATCTTTTTCTTGCGGACTGAGGGGAACCGGCGGCGGTCGGCGGCCCCTGCCCCCGCCGTCGCCGAAGGCACGTCCGAAGGCGCGGCGCGCGCGCAGTGGCACGGCGGCTATAACATCTTCGACGACGCCTGTCTCCACGTCGACGACACGAGTTCTCTTGGGAGACGGGGGCGAGTCTGCCGGTCGCCCGCCCCGTTTCTTCCGGGCCTTCCCTTCGGCGGCAGCAGTGGCCGCAGCAGGCGCGCTCCTCCTGCTGGTCTTTTGTGGAGCAGCGCGCGGCGAAGTCGCCGTCTCCTCCACGTCCGCTTCGGCGGCTGTGACCGCCGCGGCCTTCTTCTCGGCTGCCTCGCGGTGCTTGGCAAAACCGACGCGCTCGGGCGGCGCGATCTTGAAAAACTCGAATACACGGTTGGTCCGGGACCCGTTCAGCTCCGCGACGTGTGTCCTTGTATTCCTTCGGTGAGACGGGGCCGAGGATGAAGTCCCCATGCGCCTCCACTTTCCTTCTCCTCAACACTGCAGGAAGACGGCCAAGTTCGTCAGCACTGTGCTTACTAAGGACGTGGCAAAAGACAACTATCCGAAGGGTGCAGAGCAACTTACAATCGGCCGTAAAGCCGAAGACCCTTGTCCAGTCAGGGCAGGGGATGCCACCGATGTCCTCCGCCCACTCGTCTTCGGCCACGGACCAGCCGTCGACCAGCGGGCACACGGGAATGCTGCGGTACTCTTCCACAATGTCGCGAGTACCGTACTTCCGCGCGAACCGACGCAGCATCATCACGAATTCGTCCCCCTCCGGACACGAAGGGTTCTTCGCGTAGGACTCGTGCAGGGGCGGGAGTTCCTTCGTCGCTAGCGGGTGGGTGTCTCCGGAAGAAGGGGGGCTCAAAGTGTAGTAGAACCAATGTTGCTGCCAGTCCGAAGGCCACTTGTTCCTGTATGCGGTGACCGGGCTCACCACACCTGTCTTGTATGAGAAATTAAGACGCCGAACCGGGCGCGATCCTTCTCCACGGACTGGTCCCCTTCTTCCTCGAAGACCGTCCGCCGCTGGTGATGCACCCGATGCGCCGAGCGAAGCCTTCGGCGGAGGGCTTGATCTTCGTTGTCCGGCATATCCACATGTATACCGACAGCCGGAGGATGGCATTAGGGGTGAGCTGATGAAGGTAGATGTCGAAGTACCGAAGTATGTCGACGACGGCGGGGTGAAGCGGGAACCGAAGCCCCGCGTACAGAAGATCTCGGAAGATGACGACCTCGTTGTCCCGTGGCCGCGGCACGGTCTCACGGCCGGGGGCTCGGCCGGCCCCGACCATGCGGTTCTTCACCAACGCCTCCACGTCGGTCTTGTCGATTTGGCTTCGACCGAACGTGTAGGTCTTCTCGATCTCCCTCGCGACAGCATCGCGTCTACGCTTCGGCGCCATCAATACTAACTACGCACGAAGCAAAAGCAGAAGCAAGGGGGCTGGAGCAAGTCTTACAGTAGGCCTTCGGAGCTCTCACGCGTCGTAAGCTCTGGGCTGAAGCCGCTGGGTGGGGTAATCCAAAGGGCGGCCCCCCTTTATATAGTAATGAGTTCCGATAATCGCGCCGGCGACGACCAAAATTACCTTTTTACCCACTGACGGCCCCTCTCAACGGTAAATTTGGCCGAGGGCAGCGCATGTCTTTTTCGGGCCTGTCTGCGAAATTCGAGGGCCTGTTCGTAAATCTGTCTCTTTTAGTTTTGCTGAAACTTTGGAAATTCGTATAAAATCGTAGCAAAATCAGAAAAAAGCAATCCCAATTTTGTTGGATCCGTTGTGAATTATCCTACAACTTTTGTTATTCTTGCCTGAGCTATTTCCTAATATTTTTGGCATGAAAAATAGAAATGTGAAAAACCTAGATCTGCCATAACTCAAAATCTATAAATCCTCTGTGTCCATTTTTTGGATATGTTGTGTGTTAGGTTATGCCTAGCTCCTGTGCCAAAAATTGCACAAAGTTATGTTGTAAAGCTGTTTATAAAAATTGTTTTCCAATTTGGCAGAATCTGTCCAAATGATTTTTGTAGCTAAAAATATTTAAGTTTTTGTGCCCAACTTCTGCATGCTATCTTTTTATGCCAATATGCACCTCTGGTGAATTAATCATGATTTTATAATTACCAAAATATTTATTCTTGAATTATGCTTGATTTTCTTTGAAAATTTATAACTCAAGTTCCATAATAGTTCTAGGTGTATATGCTGCATCCCTAGGCTAGTTTTGGACCATATAACATGTGTGAGAAAGTTAGGATCATTTTGATGAGTAATTATTTTTGTGTGCATTTACCTTGTCCTTCTAGTTAGCTTTTGTTATTTTCAAAAAGAATTAATTTCTAGTTGTCCAAAGCATGCATATGTGTTCAGTGGCTTGTTACAAGTGTTTAGTACGTAACACACCCTTCCAAAGAATTTTATTAATTAATTCCACGAATAAAAGCTATGTAAGTTATTAAGGGCTTAATAGTCATTAAATGGGAAAATCACTAAACCATCCCTACCAATCTTGGGTGTGGTTGCAAATCATTTTAAAAGGTTAAATATACCCACCCACTACTGTTTGTGAAGATAAATTAAATTATTTATATATGTACACAGTCACTATCAAAAAGAATATCTAATAAAAAGCTGCATATTGTTCCTTTTGGAAGAGTATGCTAAATGTATTTCTTATCTAGGTGAATGTGTCCAACTAATGCACCCTATGGTTGTCATTTATTGTTGTGATTAATTGAATTAAAATCGTCAAATAAATCTTGCATTTGCATCTTCGTGTAGATCTTCCCGACGGTAGATATACGCTCGCACCGGAAGCAGGAGACAAAGGAGCTGACGAGGAGCTGCATTACGTGGACGTAGCTCAAGACCTGGACCAAGTCCAGAAGGGCCCAAGGCCAACCTTGCCATCGAAGGCAAGCCCTAGATCATTAACCCTATTTTTGAAATTTATGTAATTATCATTGCTATGATTGTGCATTTATGTTTCAGGAGTTGAATGAAACCCTAGATGCATGATCCCTAGGTACCTATGCTCTATCACTAGTATGCTAGGTTGATAGCTGCTATGCTACAGGACCCGGTTGAAGTTGAGTGATGTTCGTCACTCGCGAGAATAGGTTCTTATGTTGGAATCATAAGATCTTTATAAATGGATTGCTCATGTGGTAAGAGCATGGGATTTGGGCTCCGGTCCAGTGGCTTTCGTGGGCTAAGCTTTTGAACGTACTAAACATTTGTCGGGTATGGGACCGGTAAGCCTAGTACCTGATTGACGCGGTAAGGGAACCTTTCCCTACTAAACCTGGGGCACTTGTGTCCCCCTGCTTGCAACAGTGTGGTACCTGCGTGAGTCTGGACGTTCGTGTGGGAGCGATCGAGTAAGCCTTGTACCAAGAAATGTAGATTCCGCTCCCGAGCTGAAGATCGACGGAAACGGCCTGGGAAAGTTGTCCATTTGGGGGCAGCCTACCGTGTGTTTAGATCTACCTTGCAAGGTTTAAATCAATCGATTGTCGGCCTCTCACCGTTATCTGAGACTGCTTAATCAACTGGCCATGATATCCCATAATGACGGAACTCGAGGAATATTGTTGTATGAATTAATTGCTTGTCCAATTCTTGATTGAATTAGATGGCACACTTAGAAATGGTAATCAATTTGAACTTGTGCTAAAACATTGAAAGTAAGGACCTACTCTTAGTAGCTGTTCAGCAAAAGAAACACCACCGGCCAAAGGCCTTTCATGTCTAGAGTTTGGTGATGTAGTTATCACCCGACGGTTAAGTCTTGCTGAGTATTAGTATACTCAGCCTTGCTTTAAATCTGTTGTTGCAGGTGTTGTTGACCGGGAGGGTGATGACAAGTGATGACATCATGGATGGCCTCCTGTGGTGTTTACCGTTGCTCTAGTTTAATTCATTTCCGCTGTTTTCAAACTCTGAACCTTTACTCCATGTCATGAACAATGGTTTGTAATGAATTTGTTTTTAACCCGAGTTGTACTCTGGACTCGCCTTCGCGTGAGTTGTAATGCATATTGTCGATCCTTTGTTGGTATCCAAGTGATTTACCGGGCGTTAACCCGGCAACTAACAACAGGATGATACTTTACTATTGCTTAATGGCCAAAGTGGATCGGTCTTTGGTGATACTACGGTATTTTTCTGGGCGGGTTGTCACATAAATGTTGTTTCCAGGTAATGCATGTGATGTATGTCCCGGAGAACTTCCACCCGGCTGGGAGCTAGAATGGGTGGATGACGAAGAGTGATTGCATCATGGACAGGCCTCCTATGATGTGATCGTACCGTTTAGTTATCTTCCGCTGTTTTCAATAAACTCTGAACCATTTACTTTCATGTCAAGGAACTATGTTTGTAATAATGGACCCTACGGGGACTTGATGTTAATTTGTAAGGCATTTTGGACTCTCCTTCGTGGGAGTTTTAATGCATACGTTCTATCCTCTCTGTGATGTCAAGTGATTTACTGGGCGTAAACCCGGCAACACTCAACAGGATGCTTCTTTATTATCGCTTAATGACCAAAAGGAGTGGTTTAGGCGATAGTACAGAATTATCTTGGGTGGGGTTGTCACACATGGCGGCGCGCGTGGCGTCTACAGCGTGGGTGTGTCTCCATCGGCATCCTTCGTCTCCTCCGTTGCAATGCGCTCGCATCTACTTCTGCACCGTACTGGCGCACCTCAATGCCCGTTGGCCGTGGCCACCAAAGGAGATCAGAGACCGAATGGTTGAAGAAAGGGGTAAAATTTGTGTGGGATGAGAAATGTGAAAAAGCCTTCCACACCTTGAAGCAACACCTAACATCAGCACCCGTTTTGGCTCAGCCTAACAATTCCAAGACATATGGATGTGTATTGTGACGCCTCGGGTACTGGTCTCAGTTGTGTTGCTTCAAGAGAACTTTGACCTCATGAGCTGAATTACCCAATCCATGATTTGGAGCTAGCAATAGTTGTTCATGCTCTCAAAATTTGGAGGCATTACCTTATGGGGACCCACTGCAACATTTTCACTGATCATGAAAGCCTCAAGTATATGTTTACTCAAGCCGACTTGAATATGCAGCAGCAGAGGTGGTTAGAACTCATTAAGGACTACGACTTGGAGGTACACTACCACCCCGGCAAAGCAAATGTTGTTGCAGATTCTCTCAACCGCAAGGCTCACTGCAACTGCTTAATAGTGGAATCTTACAATGGCACATTATGTGAAGAACTAAGGAAATTGGCTTTGGAAATTATTTGGTAAGGGGAACTAAATTCAATTAGCATTAAGGCTACCTTGTATGATAAAATCATCGTGGCTCAGCCTAGTGATGAGGGTGTTAAAGCCATAAAGCAGAAACTATCTGAGAATGATCCCAATTATGTTTGTTTTCGTCAAGATGAGAAGGGTACAATCTGGTTTGGGCAACGTCTTGTTGTTCCCGTAGAAGCTACTATCCGCAAAGAAATTTTTGATCAGGCTCACCTCTCCAAATTTTCGATTCACCCTAGAAGTAGCAAGATGTACCAAGATTTTAAAGAGATCTTTTGGTGGTCCAACATGAAAGTGGAGATCGCCATATATGATTCGAAGTGTGATACATGCTTGAGAGTAAAAGCGAGTCATTTAAAGACTGCAGGTAAACTCCAACCGTTACCCATACCTTCTTGGAAATGGGATGACACCAGTATGGATTTTGTTGTTGGATTACCCCTTACTCCCAGGAATCATGACTCCATTTGGGTTATTGTGGATCGACTGACTAAGACCGTGCATTTCATTGCCATTCACACCACTTATTCGACTAAGAAATATGCATATCTTTATCTTGATCGTATCCATTTACACAGGATTCCATAGACTATCATTTCAGATAGAGACCCTCAATCTATAGCTCGTCTTTGGGAACAACTACATGAGTCTTTGGGGACGAAGTTGATCTGTAGTTCGGCCTATCATCCTCAAACAGATGGACAAACAGAAAGAGTCAATCAAATTGTGGAGGACATGCTACGAACTTGTATCATTCATTTTGATAAGAGTAGACCAATCTTTAGCCCTAGCGCAGTTTTCTTATAATAATAGCTACCAGGCTAGCTTGAAAATGGCACCATTCAAAGCTCTCTATGGACAGAGGTGTTGAACTTCTTTAAATTGCTCTCAAGCAGGAGAGCGGAAGTTCTTTGGCCCAGCCTTAGTTAAGGAAGCAGAGGAAAATGTAGAAGTGGTATGGGAAAATCTTAAATCTGCATAGATGAGACAAAAGAGTTATCATGACGAAGGAAAGGCACAGAGAGAATATCAAGTTGGCGAAAGGGTATATTTGAAAGTTTCACCAACCAAAGGTGTACAAAGATTTGGAGTAAAAGGGAAACTAGCTCGACATTATATTGGCCCATATGAGATTACTAAAATATGTGGACCAGTCACTTATCGTATCCGGCTTCTGGATCGGCTCTCTACTATCCATGACGTCTTTCTTGTGTCTTAACTGAGAAAGTGTGTCCACGAGCCGGAAACTGAAATCATTGAAGAAGCAAATGCGTGGATAGAACCTGATCTTTCTCTAATCGAACACCCTATGCGGATATTGGATTGCAAGGAGAGGAAAACTCGAAGGCAAACTGTAAAGATGTACAAGATACAATGGAGCTATCATATAGAAGAATAGGCTACTTGGGAAACTGAACATTTCCTCAACACCAAATATCCTTGGTTCCTACAAGCTCGAAACCATAAGAACTTTACCCTACCTTTGTTTTTAATTTCCGAATCTCGGGATGAGATTCCTCTTAAGGGGGGTAGGCTGTAACATCCTCGATATTTGGGAAATAGTAATCATCATCATTACTAGCACTAGACATTGGTTACCTTGGTCAAACCCCCACTTATGAGTCAACCCCTTCAAACCCTATTTCAAACCCTTAGCGACCTACACCTCTCCTTAGTGTTCTAACTTGTTCTCAAAATTTTTCTTAAGTACTCAAAATTATTCCAATATAAAAGTTGTGTAGTTTTTCATGGGACACGTGTCATCTAATTGGTGGCATTTGAGATTCGAAGTGGAAAAGCCTCAAAAATCCATTCAACGCTCAGGGCACCTGTTTGACCAGGCCGAGGAAAACAACAACTTGGAGTTGAAATTCTGGCTAATCTAGACAAAATTTCATAGGTCGACCTTTGTGAAAGTTGAAGCTGATTTGGTGGATACAAATTTTGTTTTTGGAGAATGCAAAGTTTAGTTGAAAATTTTTTAGTTCGAAACGGTCAAATAGACCTTTGTTGAAACGTCTCGGGTGCCCGGGGCTCAAGAGCGCGAGCTCCACGCACGACGCCGACGCGCCCCGGTGTACGTGCCCCAGCGTCACTTCGATGGCCCCCGCTATCACGCTGTCACCTCACTTACCACGTTGGCCGCCAAAACCACGCGCCGCCCCCAGTTTCCCCCTCCTCTCTCCTCTCCCCTCTGCAAAGCACGTCGACACGCGCCGGCCATCGCCGCCGTGGGAACCCTGTGCAACACACGCCGAGAGAGGGAGGTCAGCAGCGCTGTCAACTCATCACATCACCACTGCCGTCAGCTACTCGTGCCGCGCCACCTCCTGAGCTAGGCCCTTGAGCGCATATGCGGTCTAGCCGCCTAGCTGCCATGCGTCGTCGTCGCGGACGCCGAGGCCGGCACTGGCCCATAGCCACACGAGCAGGCTTTTCCACCCTAGGGGAGCCTTGTACCCTCCTCCAAGTCGTGCCGCCTATAAAAGGAACCCCCGGAGTGCCCGTGCGAGGTTTCCTCCTTCCGCTATCCACCATTGCGCCGCCGCCATGGAGCTCGCTCGCTAGAGTTTTGCCACAGCCGGCTGACACCCCTAGCATCTTCCATAGTCCCCATAGCATCCTCCCTGAGACCCACATTGCGCTTCTGTGCCACGGTTTCACCGGAGACCGTGCCACCATGGCTGCAGCACTGCCCCCTTCACCGCTGATGATTGTTGGTATTTGTTAAGCCTACAGAAATATTATGATGGATAATCTGCAAGCGCACAGACATCGGTGAGCACTTCACCCGGGAAGAGGGTTTTAAATGTCGAATCCACAGGGAGAAAGGTAAGAGAGTGTCTCAGGTATATAACGAATCACTGATTAGCTATCAAGGACTTGACAGAAAGAGAGATAAGGAAAACTTAAGGATGTCTGGTTCTTATTCTCACAAGCTATGTCTATATGTTCTTATGGGGTGATTGTCTGAAGGCACACTTAGTAAAGGGAACCTCCCGAGAATCTATGGGGGAGTCCTACGGTTTCTATAGACTGGAGGTGGGCTGCAAATGACTCAATGGTGTTGTCACCACCTGATCTACCACACGATCCGGAATATAGAAGTCATTTAAAAGCTAGCTAGTCTAAGCACCACGCTTACACTAACATACAACTTTAACTCAAGAGTGACAGGAATTAAAGTACTCAAAGAGTTTTGTACCGTACGAACAATAAAAACAATGTTGCTCACTTGAATAAGAGGTCAATCTTTCCACAAGGTCTCAGGATCAGGCTCCAATAAAGTTGATCCCAGAGGTAGAAGATGAAGAGAAGACACCGACAGGTCTGGGCTGTCCTTCAGCTTCACGTCTACCGCTCTCTAATCCTCTCGAACGAGATTAGCTAGATCTAAATAGATCGTGGCTCTAATCTCTCAACTTAATACTAACTCTCCAACTCTAATTCTAATCTAGAGCTCTAATCTCAGATAGGCATGGAGGACCTGATAGAATGAGTTGTTGTCTGCCTTGGGGTCAGAGGTCTGCTTATATAGTCTAGAGGAGATGGCGTGCACCGTACGATCAAATCGACCTTAACTTGTGGTTTATATTGATTCTCATAGGCGGTGGAAGAACATTCCAGAAGCTGGGCCCATTTAGTGCTGGGGGGTGGCCGGTCGGCCCCACCATTGGGCCGGTCGGTCTGGTGTGGGCCCCCCTCGGGGTCCACTTCAGCCAGGTGGGTCCTTGATCCTTCTAGATGCTTCTTTCTTAGGTGCTAAGTCACGTTGAGTTCCAAAGCCTTTTGGAGTCTTCTAGAGAGGTTTCTTTGCATATTTTCTGAATAGTCCATCTAAATTCATAGATTCACCAAAACTTGTGGAAATTATCAATATAAACCCTAATAAGGTGGTCTAATCATATTTTAGTCATTTTTCCATTAAATGTGAGGGATAAAATTCATAGATAAAATGTGTCAACAAACTCCCCCACACTTAGGCTTTTACTCGTCCTCGATAAAAGGATGGTTTGTAACCATAGAGACAAGAATCAACATAATTATACTCATTAGCCATATCTATGCTTAGGGAAAATCTGAACATAGGTAGAAATAGATCACCTTTATTTCTCAAATCAAGTCAATGGAGAGTTTCTATGATGAGGACATGACACCCATGCATACGACCATGATTGGTGCATGGAATGGAGTAGAAGAAGTCCAACAAGGGTTTCCAAGTCAACAAGGAGGTCCAAGGTTGATCCGGTTCGAGTCCCCGAGGTGGAAGCCAAAAGCAATTCAAGTTCGAGTCCAGTTCGAAGTCCAGGAGCAGTGCGCAATAAAACGGACGCCCAGGTCGCATACAGAGTCGGTTTTGGACGTTCTATATATGGTTCGAAGAAGAATTTCATAAAGCTTCCAATGGCACCGGTCTCATGCCCAAATTCGTTCTGAGTCAACAGGAATCTGCGAAACAAGTTGACGTCCAGAATCTGATAGGGCGCTGCGCCAATACCTTTTGGGTTGTTGGCCCAACAGGAGGCCCATGTGGGCCTAGGGTACTGTTCACATGCCCCTCGTGGCCGCCAGGGGCTGCGTCCCCTATTTAGATAGACCCCTCGTTTATTTTCAGACTTGAGTTTGATTTATTTGTTAGCCTTAGCTACAACCGAACAGCCGCAATCGTGCCGCCGTCGTGTAATTCAGACTCCACCTTCGAGTGATATTAAGATTGCTCGCCTCAGATTCTTGTTCGTTCTTCGATTGCGTACAGGAATTGATCTTCGTGATCAGGCTGATCTTGCACCGGCAAGGTTGGTAACCATCGGGAGTTGGTTCAGCGATTGCATTGGCGCTTCGAGTCTTGCTCGTCGTAGTCGGATCGTGAGGGTCAACAACCACCAAATCGGATTTATCTCCACTCACCGAAAGATCAGGCACTCCCCCTCTATCAAAAGAGAAGAATAATGGACATGTGTCCGAGGGTGAGTAGGGCCCACTTCTCTAAAAAAGTGAGAGAGTAATAATGGACGCGTGTCCGAGGGTGAGTAGAACCCAACTCTCCACAAAATAGCTGGATACCTTGTTCTAAAAAAATGGGAAAAGACAGAATATTCTAAAGTCAAAGCAGTGGTTTTTAAAATTTGACACACACACACATATCTTGATCTACGACCTACGATAGGCCTCTTCATGGATACAAATTTTGACCCAGCAATATATGCAAGGTAAGTCTGCTACATCTTTACATTCTAAAAATTTGAGAGTATCACAAAGGAGTAAACAAGACTGCATTTTCTTTTCAAAACTTATTCAGAATGATAGAGGGGGAGTGTCTGATCTTTCGGTGAGTGGAGATAAATCCGATTTGGTGGTTGTTGATCCTCACGATCCGACTACGACGAGCAAGACTCGAAGCGCCAATGCAATCGCTGAACCAACTCCCGATGGTTACTAACCTTGCCGGCGCAAGATCAGCCTGATCACGAAGATCAATTCCTGTACGCAATCGAAGAACAAACAAGAATCTGAGGCGAGCAATCTTAATATCACTCGAAGGTGGAGTCTGAATTACACGACGCGGCACGATGGCGGCTGTTCGGTTGTAGCTAAGGCTAACAAATAAATCAAACTCAAGTCTGAAAATAAACGAGGGGTCTATCTAAATAGGGGACGCAGCCCCTGGTGGCCACGAGGGGCGGCGCTACAGTACCCGGTACTGTTCACGCGTGTGAACAGTACCCTAGGCCCACATGAGCCTCCTGTTGGGCCAACAGCCCAAAAGGTATTGACGCAGCGCCCTAGCAGATTCTGGACGTCAACTTGTTTCGCAGATTCCCGTTGACTCAGGACGAATTTGGGCATGAGACCGGTGCCATTCGAAGCTTTATGAAATTCTGCTTCCAACCATATATAGAACTTCCAAAACCGACTCCGTATGCGACCTGGGCGTCCGTTTTATTGCGCACTGCTCCTGGACTTCGAACTGGACTCGAACTTGAATTGCTTTTGGCTTCCACCTCGGGGACTCGAACCGGATCAACCTTGGACCTCTTTTTTTGACTTGGAAACCCTTGTTGGACTTCTTCTACTCCATTCCATGCACCAATCATGGTCATATGCATGGGTGTCATGTCCTCATCATCTTTCTTATGCCTTTTTTTTCTGAGAGGGGGGTTCTTTTGACCCGTAGAACACCTGTCCATTTTCTCCTCTCCCTCACTTTTCTCTCCACTCATAATTTTTTTCTTTTCTTTCTTTGGATTTTTCTCTCTTCTTTTTTAGCTGTACCTTTTTTCATGATATGGGAGACAGAGATCAAAAATCTTAGAGCATAGATAGTTTAGTGAAAGCAGTGTACGTGATCTTGATCACAGACTTAGACAAAACTTCAACATAGCTCTAGTTTTGACAAAGCTCAATACAATTACACAACATTTAATCAAATTTATTTTCAATGAAAGCTCTGTTGGGATATATTATTGATCACAAAGGAGAAACTTAGCTAATGACTTTTAAATAAAGCACTCTCCATAGACAAGATAAAAGAAAGATGGTTCTCATTATTCTAACCTCATTCTGATCATCCCAAAAGCAATAAATATTTCTAAGAGCATAAACATGTGAAACTTCATCTTTTAGGTTGTCAGGACATTTTAGCAGGGCATCTTTATTTAAATTTGAAATGGAAAGCAGACTACAAAAATTTAAAAAGTTCAGGAAGCAAACCGAGTGGTGGACGAGACGTGGCCGAACTGGGTTCTACCGTGGTCATGCGAGTCGTTTGTTCTGTGCTTTTCCTATTTTTCTTGATGACGTTTGGTCGTCTGTTCTTCCCCCACAATTATTTTCTGTTATCTTGCATGCACGGTATGGTGGAGAAAAAACATATCCAGAAAATATATATAGGCAAAAATAGCTCAACTTGTGGAATACTTCTTTATTAAAGGAGAGAGCACTTTATTAAACAACTAAAGCGAATTAAAGCAAACTAACTAACTCGAACTAACTATCACTAATGTGCTCTCTAACTAAGGTGTTTACACAGGGCACTTGCCCTTCTTAAGGTCACGGCTATGGTCTTCCTCATCATCCCTACGTTTCTTTGATTTTAACAGTTTGAGGACGGTCTTGGTGAGGGAAGTGTTGATGCGGTGGATCTCTTTGCAAGTTTCTACTAGGCTTGCTACTTCTTGCGCTAGCTCAGCTACAGACTTCCGGGTCTTCTGTTTCTGTGGCATCCGCTGGCTGGCTTCGATGACCGGAATTCTCTTGATCTGAGGTTCTTTGGCACGAACTCCGTCGATGGTGACACGGCTTGAGGAGGTGGTGTACTTATGCATCCTTGCGTTTCCATGCTTGTCCATGCGCATGTCAACGAGTCGCTCTCCATCCCTTGGTTTCTTCAGATCCATGTAGCTCGGTGGCGGCTGCGGCTCGGAGACGAACCGCTTCACATCATCCTGCGCAAAGACACAAGGCGTCGGCAACTTCACTACGAGTACTCGCTACTCGACGAGGGGGTACGACTACTCACCTCGTTGGGCGGGCGCGCGGCGGAGTACTCCTCGACCGGACACGCCGTGTACGGCGGCATCCTCGTCAACCTTTCGACGATGTCGTTGTCGTCCAGCTCGCCTCCTGGCATCCGCGACGTGTCGTCGTCGCCGGTGTACTCGAAGCCCAGCGTATCCCGCGCCATCAGCGGCTGGATCCTGCGCTTCATGAAACTGAAGGCCACGTGCTCGGTCCTCGCTCCCGCATCCTTGAGAGTCTTGATGCGTGCTAGCGGCTCGGGGAGCCGGATCCCCTCTTGCATGGTGGGCTCCGTGTTCCACCAATCTCGGTGCTCGGGCCGCCGTCCGCTCGGCTTCGGTAGTCCGAGATGGTGGTTCGTGATGTAGAACCATCTCGTCTTCCGGTCGGTGTTGGAGTCCACGAGCTTGTACGCCGTGCATGCGCTCCGCGGCGTCCTCCCTCGGCCGGATTCCGGCCCCTCCGACTACTGCGGGGTTGGAGGCGCCGGGTCGCGGCTTGACACGGAAGAACTTCGGAAGAGCACCCGGTGCGGCTTGATTCCTAGGAAGGCTTCACGAAGTGGACGAAGACCGACGTGTGGAAGATGCCGTTGGGGTTCGAGTTGAGGTACTCGATGCCGTAGTACCCGAGCAGCCCCTTGAAGAAGTCGCTTGTCGGGAGCGCAAGACCGCGCTCCACGAAGCGCGAGAACATTGGGATCTCGTCTTCGGCTTTCTCCATCGGATAAGGATCTCCGCCGGCGGATCTCCACATGTCGACTTCCTTCTCCCCGATGAACCCGCCGTTCAACAAGGGGTCGGCGAGTCCTCCGTCTTGACCTTCGATTTTTTCCACTCGCGGCTTGGATCGGCGCGCGGTGGGGACGGGGGCGGTGTCGCTCCGGTGGCGGCCGCGGCGGCCTCTCGCACGGCTCCTCTTCTTCCCCGCCGGCCTTGGACGTCTTCGACGGCGACGGCTTCATTCTCCAAGTGCAAGGAGTTTTCACTCGCATCCGCTTGGGGGCTACCCTAAAGGCTTCGGGTGGCGATGCGCTCGGATCTACTACGGCGGCGGCGGGGCCGCCGGGAGTGGATCTACTTCAAGATTCAAGTGGAGATGACTGCGGCTCGAATGGGTGAAAAACCCTAAGGGTTTTGGCTCTTATTTATAAGCCAAATCGCCTCCGCAACGGGCGGCTGGATAAGTCCACGCGCGGCTGACTCAGCGGCTGCGCGTGACTCTTCGTATTCTACTAGTCGACGCGCTTCACCTCGGGGGCTCGGCTACTTCTACTCGACTACCTGGGAAGCGGCTAGTCTCAAGAGCATCTCAGGACACATTCTCCAAGAAGACCCTTCAATTGGAGAGGAAGTACTCGACTCAAGGCTCGGGGGCTCCGTGCCACGTGTCCTTCGGTTTTTTCTCTCCGGATTTTTCGGGATTATCTTGCCAAGATTTCAGATCGACCCTCAGCCAGAGCCCGCGGCTCGGGGCTCGGGGGCTACTCCATGCGGAGTGCGGTTTTACAAGTCGCACCTCCATATTAGCTCCGGCTTCAAGACAAGACAGGCAGTTTTTGAAGACCTTCGAAGGCAGTTTTCGAGGACGCTTGGGACTACTCGAGAAGACTTCAAGATTGCTCAAACATCCGGAGTACATTCCGGCCCTCGGGATGCTTCTACTACTCTTGAGGACTTTTGACTTGTAGCGCTCAGGGACGCTTGAGGACTACTCGTTAAGGCCGTCAAGACTACTTGAAGCTATCCTTCTCGACTACAAAGTACTCGGGGGCTTGTCGTATGGACCTCCCTGGGCCCACTACCTCGGTGGGTACCAGGACCGACTACTCGGTGGGCCCCTGGGACTACCCGGCTTGCGCTACACGGCACCTGAAGGCGTGGAGCACAAGGACTACACAGAGTAGTACTCGGTTAGGGGAGCCGTACATGTTCCGCACTGTATAGAGGACTCCTAGACGTACTCGACTAGTACTCTCTCCCTACTCCGACTTGTAACCCCGCCTCCCGACTATATAAGGCGAGGCAGGGACCGATCCCTTCATCCAATCTCATCTCATACAACCCACGGCGCACTATTGCACCATCCCGTAATCGTGCCCTTTCAATCCGTAGCTACGCAAAGATACGAGACGTAGGGTATTACGCACCTCGCGGCCCGAACCTGTCTAAATTGTGTGCCACGTGTCTCTTCCTTCGAGTTACCGATCTCGGCGAGTCACATTCATCTACTTCGGGTACTCCCCGTAGTAGGTTGCCGGTCCAAAACACCGACATATATCAGTCCCGAACTTGCAGAGGGGTTTGACCGGGCTTGGAAAGGCTGTGGAAAATCTCGTAAAAGATCCCCGAACAAGTTTTTTAAAACCCTAACACCTTAGAGATAGCGTGGGAGAAAGCTGGCGGTGAGAGGCAGCAGGCAGGGCCCGATCGACCCAGTGAGGGGGCCGATCGGTCCCCCACCAGGGCGTCTTGCGGTGATCTTCGGCGCGGGGTGCTCTAACTGTGTGCTGATCCCTAAAAACCCTAAGATGGCCCATTACGGCCTAAAATTAGTATTCGTGGGGAAACAAAGGAAATCTATCTCATATAAATCCTCAGACTCTTTATTGGGCTCTAAAAATATTTTATGATGTTGACCATTTACCTTGAATAACATACCTTCGTCGGCTTGAAGAGTGACAACTCCGTGTGACGATTAATTCACCACCTTGTATGGTCCTTCCCATTTGCTTCGTAGCTTTCCGTGCCCAAAGAGTCGTACCCTGGAGTTAAAAAGTAATACCTGATCGCCTGGGTTGAATTCTTTCGTTATGATTCTCTTGTCGTGCCATCTCTTGGTTCTTTCCTTGTAGATCTTGGCACTGTGATACGCCTTCTCTCTCCATTCTTCTAGCTCAGACAGTTGCATTTTCCGTGTTGTTCCAGATGCTTCAAAGTCCATGTGCCATCTCTTTATTGCCCAATGAGCCTTGAATTCTAGCTCAACCGGCAAGTGACATGTCTTCCCGTAGACCAGTTGGTAGGGAGACATTCCAATGGGGGTTTTATAAGCTGTCTGATAAGCCCAAAGTGCTTTAGGTAGCTTGTCTTTCCATTTTAACCCCATTTGGTCCACCGTGTTCTGTAGAATGTTCTTGATCTGCTTATTGGATGTTTTTGCTTGACCACTTGTTTGTGGGTGGTAAGGAGTAGCGACATTGTGCTGGATCCCATGGTTCATGAGGTATTTCTCGTAGCATTTGTCGATGAATTGGGATCCTACATCACTTATCACTAACCTTGGCATACCGAATCTCGGAAATATTGTCTCTTCAAACATTCTTATTGAGCTTTTGTGATCAGAAGTTTTGCATGGTAGGGCTTTAACCCATTTGGAGACATAGTCAACTGCCACTAAGATGTACTCGAATTTTCTGGATTTTGGGAATGGTCTCATGTAGTCAATTCCCCAGACATCAAAGAGCTCGATCTGAAGGTTGGTTGTCAGTGGCATGGCATTTCTGGGATTGATGTTTCCGTGCCTTTGACAGGAGTTGCACCTTCGTACGAAATCTTTTGTGTCTTGATACATGGTTGGCTAGAAAAATCCGCTTTGACAGATTTTTGCATCTGTGTGGAAAGCTCCATAATGATCTCCATATGGTGACGAGTGGCACTTCTCAATGATTTTCATTCCTTCTTCCGCCGGTACACACCTCCTGAGTAACCCTTCAGAGCAGACTCGAAAAAGGTATGCTTCATTCCATAGGTGATGGCGACTCTCGTAAATAAGTTTTTTCTTGTAGGCTCCTGGTCGTACATACCCTACAACCATAAAATTAACGATATCTGCGTACCAGGGGTCTGACCGGGTGATCCGATAGAGCATGTCGTCCCTCATTGCGTCATTGATGGGTAGTTCCTGTGGTTTCTCAAAATACATTTTAGACAAATGATCGGCAACAAAATTTTTGTACTCCCTTCTTATCTTTTATTTCTAAGTCAAATTCTTGGAGAAGCAGAATCCATCTTGTTAATCTAGGTTTAGCATCTTTCTTAGTGAGCAAATATTTTAAAGCAGCATGATCAGTGTAAACAATAACTTTTGCTCCTACTAAGTAAGATCTAAACTTGTTAATGGCATAAAAAACAACTAGCAGTTCTTTTTCAGTTGTGGCATAATTGAGTTGAGGTCCTGTCAAAGTTTTACTAGCATAAGAAATGGCATGATGTTTCTTGTCCTTTGTTTGCCCCAAAACTGCCCCCACAACATAATCACTTGCATCACACATAATTTCAAAAGGTGAAGACCAATCAGGGTGTTGTACAATGGGTGCAGAAAAAATAGCATTTTTTAGAGTTTCAAAAGATGTTAGACAAGCATCATCAAAGTCAAAAGGAACATCTTTGGCAAGCAACTTTGTAAGAGGTCTAGCAATATGAGAAAAATCTTTTATAAACCTTCTATAGAAACCAGCATGGCCAAGAAAACTTTTGATTCCCTTGACATTAACAAGTGGATGTAGTTGTTCAATTACTTCTATTTTAGTTCTATCTATCTCAATTCCTCTTTCAGAAATTAGATGGCCTAGCACTATTCCTTCTCTAACCATGAAATGACATTTTTCCCAATTAAGGACTAAGTACTTTTCTTCACATCTTTGCAAAACCTTATCCAAGTTTTTTAGACAATCGTCAAAAGTTTTTCCATAAACAGAAAAATCATCCATGAAAACTTCCATTATCTCTTCAATCATATCAGAGAATATGGACATCATACATCTTTGAAAAGAAGCTGGAGCATTACATAGCCCAAAAGACATTCTACGATAAGCATAAGTTCCATAAGGACATGTAAAAGTGGTTTTGCTCTAGTCACTTGGATGAATTGGGACTTGGTGATATCCAGAATATCCATCAAGAAAATAAAAGAAAGAGTGATTTGCTAACCGCTCTAACATTTCATCAATGAAGGGTAGTTGAAAGTGATCTTTCCTTGTGGCTTTGTTGAGTTTTCTATAATCTATGCACATACGCCAACCAGTGACGGTTCTCTGAGGAATCAGTTCATTCCTCTCATTTTTCACAACCGTCATGCCTCCCTTTTTAGGCACAACTTGCACGGGGCTCACCCACTCACTATGTGGCACATGATATATAATCCCAGCGTGTAAGAGTTTTAGAACTTCTTTCTTCACTACCTCTCTCATCACATTGTTGAGTCTTCGTTGTGGCTCTCTAAATGGTAGAACATCAGGGTAGGAATGCGACGAGTGCAAAGGGCAGGACTGATGCCCTTGAGGTCTTGGAGCGAGTAGCCAAAGGCTGAGTGATGTTGTTCTAAGATGGTTATCAGGCTATGAGTCTCTTCTTGAGTGAGTTGGTCTTTAATGATCACAGGAGACTTAGGATCATTGTGCAAAAATGCATATCTAAGCCAGGTGGTAAAGGTTTAAGCTCAATGGGAGGTCTCGAGGGTTCCTCGGCTTCATCGACGGGCTTAGATTCTATAGGATTTTATTCTTCCTCCTCGATGAAAAATTCAGTGACATCTTCTTGATTGGATTCTACAAAATGTTCTAGAGATGCTTCATTCACCTCTTCCATTGGGTCAGGTTCAGGACTGGGTTCGGTCTTAGTACGGATCGAATGTGAGAAGTATAAGGGAACTTTAATGGTTTTGCCTAGGCAAACATCAAGTTTCCCTGTGTATCCTTCTTTAAGGAGTTTGTCTGAAGGATAGCCTATTAAAAGATCGAGCTCCTTAATATCACAAATGTGAAAGCTCAGGTGAGTTGACATGTCATAAACTGAAATAGGTAAGACATAGATAATTCCCAAACTTTGAATAATTTGTCCTGAGGAGCACTTTAATATTTCGTTGTGGGATATAATGGCTTGTTTTTAATAAACAGATGGAAAAAGGATAAGGCCATTATATTGATTCCCACAACTGGATTATAAAGGGCATCAAAGGGGTTCCATTGATTGTACATTGAATTGGTATGGAAGGTGAATCCAAATGGACTACATAAGAGGAAAGCTCTGACTCTTCCAACCATTCTCCACTCATGATGGATGCAAGCTCCATAGTGTCTTCTCTTGATAAGGTTTGCTCAAAAGGGTATTTCTTCTCATGTGAAGAAGATGTGTGCTTTCGAGGCCTCTTCTCTTTATGATATTTCGAGGTGTTTCCATAATCAGGTAGAGGAATTCCTTCCTGTGGTGATTCTATATGTCGGATAGCTATAGGTTAAGATGTTATACGTTCTGGTGTAGCTATCTCTGGACTCTCTTCTTCTAAAGTTTTCTCTTCTAAAGGACATCATTAGTGTTGGCTAGAATGTTGTCTAGTAAGGTCTATGAATGATCCATGAGAGGAGGTATTCAAATTGGCTATAGATTCCTTATTAAGACCAATATAGAAATGTTGAAGGAGAATATGGTCTTGAGGGCTTAGATCTGGTCCGGATTTGCAAAGGAGTTCAAAACTTTCCTATGATGAACTCATAGACTCATTATACCCATGTTTGAAGGATATGATCTTGATTCTGAGGTCGACTACTTTAGATGAGGGATAAAAATCCGTGCAAAAATATGCACGGAGAGTTCCCCAATCGCCTGTCATCTTCTCTTCGGTTCGGTCGTACCATTGGCGAGCTTTTCCTTTCAGAGTGAATGGAAAAAGCTTCCAACGGATAGTCTCATCTGACATACCCTCAATGTGCAGGCGGTCACAAGTTTGCTCAAACTGTTGGAGATGATGATAAGGGTCTTCGTCTTCTATTCCTAAGAAAGTGTTGGTTTGGACCATCTCTATTAACCATGGGCGCAGCTCATAGGCATCAGATAGGATTGGTTTCGATGATAGTATAGGCCTAAGGTTGAGCTCTGAGGGTGCCGAAAAGTCTTTAATAAGGGTAGTGTCCATAAGGACAGTAGGTAATCTAAAACTAAAAAGAAAAAGAATGATACAAGATTAGTTATACTCGAAGGGGTGTTCTCTTAACCGTTCTCCCCGGCAATGGCGCCAGAAATGCTTGTTGGTATTTGTTTAAGCCTACATAACTATTATGATGGATATTC
Source organism: Cenchrus americanus (assembly GCA_947561735.1). Lineage (NCBI taxonomy): Eukaryota > Viridiplantae > Streptophyta > Magnoliopsida > Poales > Poaceae > Cenchrus > Cenchrus americanus. The sequence continues at coordinate 142,693,126 of OX387241.1, read as the reverse complement.
CGCAAGCACACAGATACCGGTGAGCACTTCACCTTGGAAGAGGGTTTTAAATATCGAATCCCTAAGGAGAAAGGTATGAGAGTATCTGAGGTATATAACTAATCACTGAGTAGCTATCATGGACTTGACAGAAAGAGAGATAAGGAAAACATAAGGATGTCTGGTTCTTATTCTCACAAGCTATGTCTATATTGTTCTTATGGGGTGATTGTCTGAAGGCACACTTAGTAAAGGGAACCTCCCAAGAATCTATGGGGGAGTCCTACGATTTCTATAGACAGAATGTGGAATGCAAAGGACTCAATGGTGCCATCACCATCACGATCTACCACACGATCTAGAATATAGAAGGCATTCATAAGCTAGCTAGCATAAGCACCACGCTTACACTAAACATGCAACTTTAACTCAGAGCGACAAGAATTAAAGTACACAAAGAGTTATGAACCGTAGGAATAGTAAAAACAATGTTGCTCACTTGAATAAGAAGTCGATCTTTCCACAAGGTCTCAGGATCAGGCTCCCATGGAGTTGATCCCAGAGGTAGAAGATGAAGAGGTCCGAGCCTTCCTTCAGCTTCGCCTCTACCGCTCTCTGATCCTCTCGAACAAGATTAGCTAGATGTAAATAGATCGTGGCTCTAATATCTCAACTTGTTACTAACTCTCCAACTCTAATTCTAATCTAGAGCTCTAATCTCAGATAGGCATGGAGGATCTGATAGAATGAGTTGTTGTTTGCCCTGGGGTCAGGAGGTCTGCTTATATAGTCCAGAGGAGATGACGCTCACCGTACGATCAAACCGACCTTAACTTGTGGTTTACGTGATCCTCATAGGCGGTGGAAGAACATTCCAGAAGCTGGGCCCATTTGGTGCGGGGGCGGGGGGGGGGGGGGGGGGGGGGGGGGCCGGTCGGCCCCACCACTAGGCCGGTCGGTCCAGTGTGGGCCCCCTCTCGGGTCCACTTCGGCCAGGAGGGTCCTTTATCCTTCTAGATGCTTAAGTCACGTTGAGTTCCAGAGCCTTTTGGAGTCTTCTAGAGAGGTTTCTTTGCATATTTTCTGAATAGTCCCTGTAAATTCATAGATTCACCAAAACTCGTGGAAATTTTCAATATAACCCTAATAAGGTATCTAATCATATTTTATTCCTTTTTTATAGTAAATGTGAGGGATAAAATTCATAGATAAAATGTGTCAACAATGATCATCAGTGCTCTCCCTGTCGACCCCAACACCGCCAATCGGTCTCTGGTGAGCACACACTCCACCCTAGCTAGTCACCCGACCTAGCCTGGCCGCCAGTGAGCCACTGGCGAGCTCCCCTGTGCCACCAAGGATATATCTGTGAAGATCGAGTTCTTTAGAAGGGTCTAGCTATAAGACTCCAAGGGCTAAACTGAAAAAGGCATATATAGATCTAGGTTTGAAATCTAAATCTTGTACAATTCACCATAAATCACAGAAAAATGCTAAAAATGCAAACTCAATTTTCCTGTGCTCATCATGGCTAGATGCACCTTTTATACAAAGGAAGTTTGCAAATCTCTGAGTAGTTTTTAAACTAATTCAAATTGATCAGTTTGGCTAGATTTGAAATAATTCAAGTTTTGTAAGTGATCTGCAACTGAGTTTTAGATATGTTGCTGGTATGATCATGGGTGATCTCTGGTAGAAAGATGGCACTTGTTTATCTTGTGTATCTTTACTTATGATTTATTTTCTTATATGCTAGTGCCTCTGTTTTTGAATTTTATAAATTAATCTGTTGATCACTTAATGTTAATCTTGTTGCCACAACCCTGTTTCACGATGATGTACTCCTGTTAAACAGTATGCATGATTTTGACATGTTTATCTTAGTCAAATAAATTTCCATGGTTTATTAAGGTTTTATTCATGAGTGTAGTTTCTTTATGTTGCTTTGCTGAGTAAGTGCATGTATCTGTTATTTATATTGCCATATAGCCTTGCGTGAAGTTTCAGCTCAAAAGGATGTATATTTATTTATGTGTGACTTCATTGTTATATACTAGACATAGATTTGTGTGATTTTTCATGCTAGCACTAGTTGATGGAATAAGTTGGTTTTTGGGCAGTATCTTGCTTAATGTATCAAGTTCATGGCTGAGTTGTATTTTTATCAGTTTATATTTATACTATCGGAATAAATTTTTTTGGAAGCGAATCACGTTCACTAAATGGAATAAATTGAAAATTCGCCATCACTTTTCATGCAATGCAAGTTTAAATGATTGAGATTCACTAAATTGAATCCTGAGGCAGCAACCTTTCCTTGGTGAAGTTAATTTAGCTTAATGACAATAAATATGTACATAGTCACTATCAAGGAAAGGAATTTAATAATTATCAACACATCGATGTTTTCGGGAAGAGTGTGTTGAATATATTAACCCTCATAATGGATAGGGTCAACCAAAACACCTTATGGTTGTCTTTAAATTCAGAACTGAATCTATTTTATTTTTGAACACACCAATCTCATGCATATGCATATCTTGTAGAGCACCTGGACGGAAACTACGAGCTAGTGCTGGAAGCTGAAGATGACCTCGTTAATGCAGGAGTGAACACAGTGGAAGTGAGACAAGGCCTGGAACATAGTTTGGAGGATTTCACCACTGACTGTGCTAGTGAAGGCAAGCACCGAAGCATATTTCCCTATTTCTAACTTATGCAATTATATATATGGATGTTTGTGCATTTACGTTCAGGAGTTTAATTGAAACCCTAGTTGCATGATCCTAGGTTCCTATGTTCTTATACTAGTATGCGAGGATTAAAGTTGCCATGCTCTAAGGACCCAGTAAAAGTTGAGTGAAATCCTTCACTCACGAGCTATAGGTTCTTATGTTGGAATCATGAGATTTAATCTGATATGCTCATGTGGTAAGAGCTTGGGATCGGCTCTGGTCAGTGGGTGTCACTGGTTAAGCGTTTGAACGTACTAAAAATTTGTCGAGAATGGGACCGGTAAGCTTAGTACCTTCGGGAATCGGCAAGGGAACTTGGACCACTAATCTTGGAGAGGGCCCCCATGTTTTAGGCCATGCGGTACATGTGTGTGGTTGGGTGGCGGAGTACGTGACCTTCCTGCCTTGTACCAAGACTGTGAGCTCTTCCCGAACTGAGGAACGCTGGGAACTGCTTGGTTGATGCATGCTCCAGCCCCCTTGGTTTTAGTTGTCATTTTGGGGTGTGCATCTCCCGTGTGTTTAGGTCCACCTCGCAAGATTAATAATCGATCGATCATCGGCCTCTCACCGTTATTTGGGATTGCTTAACTATACAACTCATTTCCCTTTCTGATGAAATTGAGAATTAATTAGGATATTGCTTAATTGTATTGCACAACTTTGCTTGTAGTAGTTGCCAATGTAGTAATGATTAAAAACTAGAATTGTGAGCTAAACATGGAAGTAAGGACATACTCTTTGTTGTGTTTCAGCAAAATAAACCACTAGCCAAAAAGCCTTTCACGTCTAGGGGTTTGGTGAACAATATCACTGTCGGATAAGTCTTCCTGAGTATTATTATACTAAGCCTTGCTGTTGTTGATGTTTACAGGTGAGGTGAACGATGGGTTTCCGTGCCCTGGATCGTTCCCACCCGATTGGGAGATCGAGTGGGAGGAGGACATTGCTTAGTGACATCTCGGATGGCCTCCTTGGATGTTACTTATGACATGTAGTATTTTATTCCCGCTGTGTGTGTTAACTCTGAACCATTTACTTCTATGCAATGAACTCGGTTCGTAATAAAATAACCCTTAAGGGAATTGATCTAATATAATTTGTGATGATGTAATCTCTGGACTCGCCTTCGTGCGAGTTTTGATGTATGAATGTTGCGATCCTGATTACTCGTGATTTACCGGGCTTGACCCGACAGAGACGACAGTATACCTCCGTATTATCGCTTAAGGACCAAAAGGAGTGGGTTAGGAAATAATACATAATTATCTTGGGTGGTTCTGTCACATGGCTGGTACTCCTGCGACCTTAATTTCCGACATGGCTCCTTGCCACTAGGAAGAGGTGCAGGGCAGCAGAACTGCTTTAATTTTCACGATCCTGCAAAATAAAAATACCAAGTCTAAGGGATCTTCCTCTAAGACACAAGAAAAGTACAGACATCAAAATAAGCTAGTAGTTTCCGGACTTACTAGATCAGCTGGTCGGGTTAGGGAGTGTGCCTTCGGGCACCTCTTGTTGCAAATCCGCCCGGTGTAGAGTTGGGTGACTCTGGCCAACATCTCATCCCTGGAGACCTTGCGGTTGGCCACGCAAGTAGGGTCTGACTGCCCCAATACTTGTAGGCTAGATGAACCCGATCCTTGATCGGATTCATCAAACGTCAACTGAATGACATTGCCACTACGCCACCTGTTAGACCTCTCCTCTTAAGGTTGACGAGGATGGCGAGTAGCTCCTTTAAGTCCTCTATCTCACGAAACGAGAGGGGAATGTCCCACTTACGTATCTTCACAGGCCTATGACCTGTTCGCTTCAGGAGTGCCGTCTTCTGGTCGACGGTGTAAAATGAAGGACTGAGCTGGGGATCAGAGAGGGGGGGAGTGAATGGGAGCCGATTGAAGGACCGGAACGGCGAACCAGAGAGGGGGGAGTGAATGGGAGCCGATAAAAATTCTTCTCGAAGGAGATGGAAACTCCAACAAGATGAACACAGCTTCCAACACACGTCTCCGACTCACTACCCAAGTTGGCCAAGTCCACATAGCCACTGGAGTGCTACTGAACCTTGGAACCAACACACAACCTTCCGACCCGAGAACGCAGCGGAACACCAAACCTCGAGTCCACTGACCAACACCGGCCGACCGGTGAGCACCACCGGCCGGGCCCGGTCCCCGCTGGTGAAACTTGGCGACTCCCACAGAAAGGCTCCACACCGGTCAGACCGATGCAACACACCGGTCAGACCAGTCTCAGCCAGAAAGCCCCAAAACACCAAACAGGCCCACCGAGCTCCAAACCGACCCAAACTCAAAACAGCAGCAACACAGGACAACAGCGAACACACCCAGACGTTCACCCGAGCAAAAAACCCACCAAGGGTTGCACCGGTCAGACCGGTCACGAGCACCAGTCAGACCGGTGTAGCCTGGGCAGCTCGGGATGAACAACACCCGCAGATCAACTCCTCCAAATCGAAGCCTTGATCTCCCGAATCGCTCCACAGGCTTGAACAAGACTTTGGGGACAATAGGAACACCTCATGAGGAGTCCATAGCCAAGTTTAATCCCACCAAAACTTGTCCAAACTAGAGGAATCGAAGAAATCCCGCCAAAAGCACCTCTAACCCTAGAACATGGAAAACCCCAAAATCGAGCCCCTTTACTCACGGATTCGGGAGGGGAATCACAGCCCAAAGAACCACGAAGGGTTCCCACAAATTTCCCCCATCAAATCCCCAAGAGCAAGGTCCCAAAAACACCCCAAGAGAAACAACAAGAGAGGGTTCCGAAAAACACCACCAAGAACAACCGGTCCAAACCTTGAGGAACCACGCCGAATCATCTATACATGCCACAAAGGTTAATACAAGGTCTAGCTTGCCGCCCGATCATCCACCCTCTCAACAAGATCTCACCATGAAGCTCTCAAGCTAGTCCTATGGAAATCCTAAGAAAATAGGAAGGGAAAATAGGAAAGCAAATGAACAAGGGTTCCAAGAGATGGCTGCCATCCTCTCACCTCATGGGTTATATGGAGGCAACCGAAAGTCTAAAATACCCTTTCCTAATAACTAGGGATACAAGCCCCTCAAGGGCGGTTTTGGAAGTCTTCAAGTTTTCTCCATCGGACGGATGCCCGGCGACCGCAACCTGCTTAGCCTCGACGCAAGCCTTGCGATCCCGATGCGTGTCCTCCACTTCGAAGATTCCGCACTACGTTGTCACACACCTGTCAAATCGGTGCTCCTCAACGGTCAGACCGGTACCCACCGGTCAGACTGGTCTGGCACTGCTGTAGCACCGTCTTCGGTTCTTCGGTCTTGGCTTTGTGGATCAACCAAGGAACCCAGTGGTTTTCTGGTGAACCACCGGAAACCCCGCGAACTCACTGTAGCCTCCGCCAATCGCCACTCATGGCTCGGCTCCCACGTAGTCCCGGCTCGACCTTGGTTTTGAGGCTCAACCAAGAAACCGTCCATGACTTCATCTTGCTGTTCATGCCACCATGCGGCATGCACTTGACCCCGCTGGCCACCGGGTCCCTCGAACAAAGCCTACTTGTCTTCTCCACACCTGGAGGCCTCACCGGCGACGACCTTTCGCGCTTGTTCTTCACCTGCACCAACACCAGTCAAGCCGCAACCTGCACGTGCAATACTTAGCCAAGAATCAGTCCACACAACGTTGTCAATCACTCATCACACAAGGAAACTACCATCCATCGGTCCTCGAACCACACATGGTCCTCAATCTCCCCCTTGATGAGTGCATTGACAACACCCACATAAAGTAACAAGAGAGAAAAGAAAAAGAAAAGAAACGAACAAAAAGAAACTCCAACAAGCGATCGAAAGCCAAACAAAGGCAAAGAGCAAGATCACTTGAAGAAGACAAGTCTCCGAACCCTTAGGCAAGGGCAACGGCTCGACACATCCGAGACAAAACAAAGCTCAAGCAAAAAGCGCAAACCACCAAACTAAAGCTCGAACAACCACAAAGAGCTCCCCCGCCACACATGCAAGCTCCCCCTGAACCAATGCACCTCCCCCTGGACGAATGCATGCAAACCACTTGAAAACAGGGCAACTGCAACAACTTCAGCTCACACCGGTCAGACCGGTCACCACCACCGGTCAGACCAATACCCAACATGTGAACAGGACCAGCACTCTGACTGGTCAGACCGGTGATTTCGATCGGTCAGACCGGTGCACAACAGAGCCCAGAAATGGCTCGAAACCACCTGAAAACCTTCTAAATGCATCCAGCAAGACATTTAAAGCTCAAACTTCTCCCCCTTGTTGGCAATGCATGAATCAAGCCAAAAATGCAAAACTTGCAACCTAGAGCTTCTCAAATAGACAAAATTCAACATAGGTTGCTACACATGTCCAAATGAGCAAGTTAAATACTCTATAGCTTCGTATCGACATCAAGTACAGGATCACCAAGTTTCACACCCATTGTACGAAGCTAAGATGGATTTGGGAAATTTTGCGAAAAATTTTCCTCTCATGAGCAAAGTCCTAAACATGATCAAAACATATCAAAATGGCAAAGCCACACAAACTTCATGCCAGGACAGCCATTCTAATCATAAGACCATCACAAACACCCACATGCACCTCATGTCATGTCAAAGCCACCGAGCCATGTGCCTACTTCTATGTATGAGACTTCTCATTGGTAGGCATCATGCAACGATTTAGCACCCAAAGCAAATTAAATTCAGCACATATGACATGGGAGCACATTTCCAAGCATTTTACATTTCATTTTCAGATTCATAATTGGTACATGAAATGTCTTTGCGACAAAAAGGAACTTATGCCCCTCCACAAGATGAAGCAAGAGGGCTAAACATTCATGATGGCAAATGAGCCTTTGGCCCCATATGATCAATAAACTAGCTATCCAACCACAAATTAAGCATAACCAAGCCACTAAACATGTCAAGATCATATAAAGGCATTTACACATGAGAGAGCATATATGTGACATTTTGCAAAAACATAGCCATCAACTATGGATTATTCATCAAGATCATCAAGAGCTAAGCCAAACTAACCATAGCATACCAAACAAGCTCACAAGGACATAAATAGCATTCCATGGTGAACACTGTATATAGGAGAATCTTTTCCTATCCAATGCATATGATACAAAATGCATGCAATCTAAGATACAAGGATGCCTATACCTCATGTTACATATGCCATGCCAAATGCAAGAAATGCACAAAGGAAAGATATACATATGCTACAAAGGAGCTCCCACACACCCAACTCAAGAAATCAAACACACCAAGCTCCCCCCGCAAACGAATGAAAGTTGCTTGATCTAGGGATTTGGTGAAAATGTCGGCTAGTTGGTCATGTGTGGGTACATGGATCAAAGCTATCTTTCCTTTCTCTACGTTGTCTCTCAAAAAATGATACCTCACTTCTATGTGCTTGGTTTTGGAATGGAGCACTGGGTTCTTTGCAACGCTTATGGCACTGGTGCTATCACATTGAAGTGGGACATGGGTATACTCCTCACCAAAGTCACTCATGGTGTATGAAATCCAAAGGAGCTGAGAGCAACAACTAGCAGCGGCAATGTACTCGGCCTCGGTAGTGGATTGAGCAACACTCGACTGTTTGCGGGAAAACCAAGACACCAAAGAAGAACCCAAAAACTGGCAAGTCCCAGAAGTGGACTTCCTATCCAACCGACACCCGGCAAAATCCGCGTCTGAAAAACCATGAAGCACCAAAGAAGAGGGCGCGAAGTACCAAAGACCGAAGTCGGGAGTGTGACGCAAGTACCTGAAAATTTGCTTCACCGCTTGCCGATGCGAAGTCCTCGAAGATGCTTGAAAACGAGCGCACAGACATACCGAGAACTGGATGTCCGGCCTCGTCGCCGTCAAGTAGAGGAGTGACCCGATCATGCTTCGGTACTCCTTCTGGTCCACATGTTCACCTTCCTCGTACGCATCAAGAGCTGTAGTCGTACTCATCAGCGTCGTCATAGCCTTGGAATCCTCCATCTTGAACTTCCGCACAATGTCCTTGGTGTACTTAGCTTGATGCACAAATGTTCCTTCCTTTGATTGCTTGATTTTTAGCCCGAGGAAGAACTGCAACTCGCCCATCATGCTCATCTCAAATTCCCTGCTCATATCCTCTGCAAACCTTGCAACAAGAGAGTTAGACGAGCCACCAAAGACAGTATCATCCACGTACACCTGCACAAACAGGATATCTCTGCCCTGCCTAAGTAGAAACAAGGTCTGATCGACCTTCCCCATCTCAAAACTTCTCTCAAACAAGAACCCCCTCAACCTACCATACCAAGCTCTAGGCGCCTGCTTCAACCCATAAAGTGCCTTCCTCAACTTGTACACCCGATGGGGGGTACTTCTCACTCTCAAACCCCGGAGGTTGCCTCACATACACTTCTTCCTCCAACACACCATTCAGGAAAGCACTCTTCACATCCATTTGGTGCAACTTGAATCCTTTAGCCACAGAAAAGGCTAGAAGGATCCTAATCGCCTCCAAACGGGCTATGGGAGCAAAGGTCTCCTCGTAGTCGATCCCCTCCTTCTGACTGAACCCCTGAGCAACAAGCCTTAACTTGTTTCTCACCACTTCACCTTTCTCTCCCTCTTTGTTCTTCCACACCCAATTTGTACCAATCGGCTTACACCCTGGGGGAGGGTCAACCAACTCCCAAACCTGATTCCTCTCAAAGTTCTCCAACTTTTCATGCATCCAATTAACCCAATTGTGATTAGATAGTGCGTGTCCAATGTCTTTGGGCTCAAAAGTAGCAACAAATGCAGCATGAGCAAAATGAGAATTGTTTCGAACCCTCGACCGTGTAGTGCGTTCATTTATGTCGCCGATGATCCTTGAAGCTGGATGATCCACTTGTACTCGCCGGGGAGGTTCTCGCCTCGATGCTACCCCCCTCAACAACAGCTTCTCCTCGATCTTGATTTGTCGTCGTAGGTGTAGGAGAGGGTCCGTCCACCACCGTTGTCGAAGTAGTGGGTACATGTTCAGCCGGGGGCACCACACCGCCATCTTCATCGTCTCCATGTTCATGCTCCTCCTCCTAAAAGATCTCCTCGCCAAGCTCATCATCACCTGCACACTCAAAGACAAGCTGACTACGTGGCTGTGTCTCGTCAAAGGTTACCTCACAAGTCTCCACGATTTGGTTAGTTTCAAGATTGAGCACACGATATGCTCTAGAATGAGATGCATAACCAAAGAAAATACCATCGACAGACCTAGCCTCAAACTTATCCAACTTCTTCCCTTTTTTCAGAATAAAGCATTTGTAACCAAAGACATGGAAGTGACTTACCTTTGGGTGTGCGACCGTGCATCAACTTGTTGCATGTTTTCTTCTTATGCACCCTGAGGTAGATCCTGTTCGACACATAGCACGCGGTATTCACCGCCTCAGCCCAGTACCTTCTCGGAGTCCTATGCTCATCAAGCATCGTCCGAGCCACATGGTTCTCGTTCTTCCTTTCCACAACACCATTCCGGGGGAGGCGTATACGGACTCGAAAACTGGTGTTCAAGACCCAAGTCATGACAAAAGGTTTCAAAACGAGAGTTTCTGAATTCTGAGCCATTGTCACTGCGGATTGCTCGTATGGCATCTCCGTGCCTCTCGTTCCTCAACCTCAAGACTAGATCTCGAACAAAACCAAACGTCTCCCCCTTATCCTCGAGAAAGAACACCCACGCATACCGAGAATAGTCATCCACCACAACAAGGACATACCACTTCCCACCCGTAGATCGCACACGAGCTGGGCCAACAAGGTCCATATGGAGCAGCTCGCATGGACGCTCAGTCATCACATCGGTGAGAAGCGGGTGAGAACAGGCTACCATCTTGGCATGCCTACACGGAGCACAAACCAACTCTTTCTCAAGCCTCAACCGCGGCAATCCTCGGAACAAATTGAGTTTACTCAAGCAAGACAAAAGGTCAAAACTCAAGTGACCCAACTTCCTATGCCACTTCCACAACTCACTCGAAGAACCGGCCAAGAAACAACGCTCCACACCCGAAGACCGAGAAAAATCGGTACGAAACACCGACCCTTGAGAACAACCATACGGACAAGGTCCCCTCGAGAGTCCAAAATTCTAGAACCACCGGCCGAAACAACACCTCAAAACCCTCATCCAACGGTCGGGGCACGGAAAGCAAATTGTACCCCAGCGATTGAACAAGAGCAACACGCCTGAGAGTGATCTTGTCACTCACCTTAATCTCACCTTCTGAAAGCACACGCCCACGCCCATTGTCCCCAAAAGTGATGTACCTCCTTGTCACCAACGGGATGAGACTTGAGAACCACCCCTTGTCTCCGGTCATATGACTCGAGCAACTGGAGTCAATCAACCAAATGTTCATCAAGTCTCCCACCTGAAATTCAAAAACGAGCACGTGAGTGAACAAACGACTCAGCACTGCGGTTAGTACCAAAAGAGTAAAACCAGTGCCGAGCCATTTGCTCGAAAGTGGGGTTAGCACACACCAAACCATCTTTCCTACCAAAACTACCACCACGAACACCACCTCGGTAACCACTCCGAGGAAACCAACCTTCTCTGCCTGGAGGAGGACCAAAACCACGAAAGAAGGCCCGTGGAACGTCCCTCCTCTCCTTCTCAAAGCTACGACTCCTCCCATCCCAGTAGGGATCTCGAGGGGGAGAATGCCTAGCAACATGACCTCCTGCAAACTCTCCAGCCCAACCACCAGAACCACGACCTCCAGAAACAAACCTCGCACCTGTACGAGCACGAAACCCAAGCGTTGCTCGTCCGGGCCTACACCGTCCGGCCGGTGCCCCTCACCGGTCGGCCGGTGTAGCTTGGGCGACATCACCTTGAAGGATCGGATGTCGACTAGAGGGGGGGGGGGGGGGGGGGAGTGAATAGGAGCCGGTAAAAATTCTTCCCAAAGAACCCGGCCTATACCCTAGTCAAATCCGGCGTCACACACGAGCGATGGATCGAATCACACACCAATCGCCAAGACAACAAGGTTATGGATCAACCTCCAGCCTTAGGAACGATTCCTTCAAGCACACGCGGAAGCATGAGAAAAGAAAGGGAGGAATCGAAACAAGAAGCACGACTCACGGCTTCGGCCGATCGTCCCGGCCGAGCGGTGCGGACCGTCCGCGATGGGCCGCGCGGACGGTCCGAGCTCTCTACCGCGGACCGTCCGCGCCAACACCGCGGACCGTCCGGCCTACTCCGCGGACCGTCCGTGCAATCACACGGAACCAACGGGGACGCACCCGAGCCACGGACCGTCCGCGGGGAGCACACGGACTGTCCGCCAGGCACCCGCGGACCGTCCGCCCTCTGCTGCGGACCGTCCGAAACTCCGCTCAACCAAAACTCAAAAACGCGACGGATCGAAACGAAAGGCGAGCAAGAACACGAAGAACTCCCAACGAACAGGACCCACACGGACCGTCGGCCGACCCCAGGCGGACCGTCCGCCCCTTGCGAACAGAACAGGAAAAAGCCCGACCTCAAAGGTCAACTCCCCCAAATCATCATCGGATTTCCCAAACGGTTGAAGCTGTAGAGACAAGGGTTTGGGGACTTGAAAAGCGTCACACGAGGATGCTATAGCCCAAAAATCTTGCCTCCTAACTCCCTAAATCATCGGGAATCGCGAATCCTTTGAACACCATCGAAAGCTAGAGCACCGAACGAAAACTCACGAATCGAAGTGGTTTCCCGGCGTTTGAGGGCACAAGATCAATCACAAAGATGCATGAGACATCTATCCATGTTTCCCTCAAAGAAATCCGGGGAGAAACCCACTCAAATCCGCGGAATCACACCGAGAACAAATGCATGAAAACAAGCACAAAAGACCACGAAAAACACAACTCCGAATCTTCTATACAAACCAGGAAAGATTCACAAGGTCTAGCATGCCGCCCTAGCATCCATCCCTCTCAACAAATGTCTCATGAAGCTCTCATGCTAGCCTAGAGAAAATAGAAGGAAAATAGCTACGAAAATGAGAAAATGGGAGGGGGGAAATGAAACCCTAAGTCACGGAGAGAGAGAGAGAGAGAGCCATCCACACACACTCATGGCTTATATATCAGGTCCCGCCGGAGTGGTAAATGACTTGACTACCCCTAACTAAACTACTGGCGATACAACCCACATAGGGGCATTTAGGTAATGTTTGTGGGTCTTGCCATCGGACGGCCACGCCTTTGCCGCACCCCGCGTCCTCCCGACGTAAGCCATGCGATCCCGCCGCGTGTCCTCCGCCTCGAAGCTTCCCGACACGCCCGGATCCCGTCTCCGTCGTGTTGGGCCCTCGGACTTGGTTTTGAGGCCCAAACCTAGAAACCGTCCGCCGATGTTTTGTGGGCAAACCACCAAACCCCGCGTGCTCGGTCCGGCCTCCCGCCAAACCACTTGACTCGACCGCCACCGTGCACCGGCTCGCTTGTCCATGACTTCGTCTTGCTTGTGTCGCCACCATGTGGCCCACACCCAGTCCCGCTGTCCACCGGGTCCCTCGAACCGAGCCTACTTGTCTCTCCATCTCCCGGAGCCCCCTCAAGGCTGAAGACCTTTCGCGCCCGTTCTTCACCTGCAACAACACGAACTAGGCCGCAGCCTACACCTGCGCACTAAGCCAAGAGTCAGTCCAACACCCGTTGTCAATCACTCATCACTGAGGAGCGGTCATCCATGGACCACTGGGACGCTCCTGGTCCTCAATCTCCCCCTTGATGAGTGCATTGACAACACACAACGCGAAATGAAATTCAGAGAAAGAAAGAAAGGAAGAAGAAAGAAAAACAAAGAAGCTAAACTCACAACCAAAACCGAAGAAAGGCGAAGAAAGGTCACAAGCCAAGCAAAGCACAAACTCCACACCGAAAACAGCAAGAAGGCTCCCCCTAAACAAATGCAAGCTCCCCCTGAACATGTGGATGCAAACTTCCAAATTTCAGCTCACCTCTTCTGAATTTTCATTAAGCTCACCTCTTCTCCCCCTTGTTGACAATGTATGAATCAAGGTGAAAATGCAAGAAATGCAAAACAAAGCATATAAACATCTACACGAGCTTCTCAAATAGGCCAAATCTAGTGTCAAAGGCTAAAAATGAGACAAAGATCACACATATGAATCATAGCATAGTCAAAGCATTGCCACAAGTAATATATGAAAATACAAGCATGTGACAAAGCAAAATTTTCAGATTTAAGCGGGTTTTACCAAAAGAAGGCTCGCTTCACATGTAAAAGCCTATCCATGTCACACTTGAGCCACAAACATGCATACCATTCAAAGATCATACAAGGATATCAAATTCTCGGCAAAAGATCATGGCAAACACCCATAAAGCAAAGCATGTCATGTCAAAGCTCATGAGCCATGTGTCCACTTCGGGGGGACTTCTCCTTTGGTGAACATCATGCAACATGTTTTGCACCCATATGTGAAAGATAAGACATTTTAAGCATAGACATGATGGATGGAGCATTTTTCAAGCATACACACTTCTTTTCAAGATTATTTCATTTTATGGTACATGAAGTGCCTTTGCGGCAAAAAGAAGCTTATGCTCCCCCATGAATGCAACATAGGCTAAACATTCACAATGATATTCGGCCTTTGGCCCAAATGCTAGAACAAGGCATCCAAGCACAATCTAAGCATGAAAAGCACATTCAGACCAAACTGTGACATGGATACACAACTACACATGAGTGGAGCATATTTCATCAAAAATTAGTCAAGATTAGCATTTATTTCAAAAAGGGCTATCTCACCACACATATATCTCAAATATTCCAAGAGCATAGCCTCACATCACCATTTCTCCACACATATGACCAACATCTCACAAATAGCCAAAGAAACTCAAATATGGCATATGAGAGAAGCTCATCATCCTAAAATGCAATATGATACAAATGCAACATGATATATGACAAGATGGCTATCCTACCATGGTTTATACATCAAGCAAAGCATGTATATACATCAAAGTAAACATGGTATGATACATATAATACAAAAGGAAATCCCCCAAGAATCAACTAGAAAGGGCAACAAACCCCAAGTTCCCCCCGCAAGCGCACAAATGTAGCTTGGTCGAGAGGCTTTGTGAAAATGTCTGCAAGCTGATCTTGGGTAGGGACATGGCTCAACACAATGGTTACTTTCTCCACATTGTCCCTCAAGAAATGATATCTCACTTCTATGTGTTTGGTTCTGGAGTGAAGCATTGAGTTTTTGGCTACGCTTATGGCACTGGTGCTATCACAAAGAAGTGGGATCTAGGTGCACTCCTCACCAATGTCTCTCAAAGTGTATGAAATCCACAACAGCTGGGAACAACAACTCGCGGCTGCAACATACTCCGCCTCGGTGGTAGACTGAGCTACACTAGACTGCTTGCGGGAAGACCATGAGACCAACGAAGACCCAAGAAGCGGCAAGTACCGAAGTAGACTTCCTCTCGACTCGACAACCGACAAAATCCGTATCGGAAAAACCATGAAGAGAAAGAGTCGAGGAGGAAGAATACCAAAGGCCAAGACCGAGGGCGGATCGTTGGTACCGAAGATCCTCTTGACGGCACCGTCGATGTGATGTCCTCGGCGAAGCTCGAAAACGAGCGCACAGACACACACTGAACTGTATGTCTGGCCTCGTCGCCGTCAAGTAGAGAAGGGAGCCGATCATGCTCCTGTACTCCCGCTGGTCCACTGGTTCTCCGTCCTCATCCGCATCCAAAGTGGCCGTACTCCCCATGGGAGCCGACATCGGCTTCACATCTTGCATCTGGAACTTCCTCAGCATGTCTTTCGTGTACTTGGTCTGGTGCACGAATGTTCCATCTTTCACTTGCTTGATCCCGCGCCCCGAGAAAGTACCGCAACTCGCCCATCATGCTCATCTCGAACTCCCCGCTCATCTCATCGCAAACTTGGCAACAAGGTTATGTGACGAGCCACCAAAGACAATATCATCCATGTATATCTGAACAATCAACAAGTCATTTCCATGCTTGAGGAGAAACAAGGTTCTATCCACGGTACCCATCACAAACCCTCTGCTCAACAGAAAACCTCTCAATCTCCCATACTAAGCACGGGGCGCCTGTTTCAACCCATACAGAGCCCTTTTCAACCTGTACACCCTGTGTGGGTACAACTCGCTCTCAAACCCAGGTGGCTGCTTCACATACACCTCCTCCTCTATGACCCCATTCAGAAAAGCACTCTTCACATCCATCTAAAACAACTTGAACCCTTTAGCCACGGGAAAGGCTAGAAGGATCCGAATTGCCTCAAGACGAGCCACAGGAGCAAAGGTCTCCTCATAGTCGATCCCCTCCTTCTGACTAAACCCCTGAGCAAAAAGTCTGGACTTGTTCCTCACAACCATCCCATTCTCTCCCTCTTTGTTCTTCCAAACCCACTTGGTTCCTATGGGATGACAATTTGGAGGTGGTTCAACTAACTCCCACACACTGGTTCCTCTCAAAGTTTTCCAACTCCTCATGCATAGAATTGACCCAGTTTGCATCAGATAAAGCATGTCCAATGTCCTTGGGCTCAAAAGTGGCAACAAAAGCAGCATGAGAAAAATGAGAGGAATTCCTGGACCTTGACCGTGTAGTGCGTTCGTCGATGTTCCCAATGATCTTCGACAGGGGATGCACTTCTTGAATCCACCGGGGAGCCTCACGCCTCGAGACTACCTCCCCCTCAACTTCATCTTCTCTCGCCTGGTCCTCTTGTTGCACCGTCGTTGTCCATGAAGTAGACGGTCCACGCTCCGTAGTGGTCATAGGGGAAGTAGTGGGTACACACTCAGCTTCAGGCGCATGGTTCTCCCCATCATCATCTCCAGCTTCATCCTTCTCCTCTTCAAAGAGGTCCTCGGCCATCTCTTCATCACCTGCACATTCAAAGCCAAGAGAGGTACATGGCATTGTCTCGTCGAAGGTTACCTCGCAAGTCTCCATGATTTTGTTAGTCTCAAGGTTAAGCACCCTATAGGCTCTAGAATGGTTAGCATATCCAAAGAAAATACCATCACTAGACCTAGCCTCAAACTTGTCGAGTTTTCCCTTCTTCAGAATAAAGCATTTGCAGCCAAAGACTTGAAAATGACTCACCTTGGGTGCCCGACCATGCATAAGCTCATAACATGTCTTCTTCTTGAAAGCTCGCAATAAAATCCTGTTGGAAACATGACAAGCCGTATTAACCGCCTCAGCCCAATACCTCCTAGGAGTCATGTGCTTATCGAGCATCGTCCTAGCCATCTCACAAAGAGTCCGATTTTTCTTTTCCACGACTCCATTTTGAGGGGGCACATAAGGGGTCGAATACTGATGTTCAAGACCTAGATCACGACAAAAGGCATCAAAACGAGAGTTCTTGAACTTAGAGCCATTATCACTGCGGATAGCTCGAATAGCATTCACATGCCTCTCGTTTTTCAACCTCACGATCAGATCTCGAACAAAACCAAATGTCTCACTCTTGTCTTCCAAGAAAAACACCCAGGCATAGCGAGAGTAATCGTCCACCACAACAAGGACATACCACTTCCCACCCACCGAGCGAACTCGAGCTGGCCCAACAAGGTCCATATGCAACAGCTCTGTCGGACGCTCGGTCATGACATCGGTCAGGGGTGGATGGGGAGTGGCTACCATCTCGCCATGCCTACAAGGAGCACAAACCAAATCCTTCTCAAGCTTTAACCTCGGCAATCCTCGGACAAGGTTAAGACCACTCAAGCGGGAAACCAAATCAAAGCTCAAGTGTCCCAACCGCCTATGCCATTTCCACAAATCAGAAGAAGGACCGGCCATCAAACGAGAGCGAGGACCCAAAGAACGAGAGAAATCAGCCCTGAAAATCTGACCCTCGGGGATGATCATACAGACAAGATCACCTCGAGAATCAAGCAAACGAGACTCGCCAGACTTGAAACACACCTCAAAACCCTCATCAAGCAACTGAGAAACCGAAAGCAAATTGAAACCCAAAAACTTCACAAGAGCCACTCTCTTCAACGTTACCTTGTCACTCACATGCACAACACCCTCAGACATCACCATTCCTCGTCCATTGTCCCCAAATGTGATGTACATCTTTTCCTTCACTGGGGTGAGGCTGGAGAACCACTTCTTATCTCCGGTCATGTGTCGAGAACACCCAGAGTCGATCAACCAAATGTCCTCCAAGCTTCCTGCCTGCAGTCAGAAACAAGAACGAGAATGAGCTAGCGACTCGACACTGGGGTTAGCACAAAGAAAGTTAAACCAGTGTCGAGCCATCTGCTCAAAAGAGAGGTTAGCAAACATCATTCCCTTGCCACCAAACTTCCCATGTCCCATGGGAGGAGTACGAGCACCACGAGGGGGAAAACGTGGTCCGTAGTTCCTCTGGAACCCAAAACTGCGATCATCTCCCCTAAACCCGTATTGAGGACGAGTAGGGGGACGTCCAGCAAAACCACCACGAGCCCGACCAAACCTCTCACCAGCACGCACACCATCATCTCTCCTCACAAACCTACCACTCTGAGCTCCAACTCTACCAACACTCTTCACACTTCCCACACCCCCGTGGAAGTGGCACTCTAGGCTCGGGAATACCATGAGGCTGGCGGTACTGTCCCGGTTCTCTTGCTCCCTAGCAAGCCTCTCATCCCTCTTCCTCTTGTAGCAAAACTCTGCAAGATGCCTCTCCTTGCCACAATACTCACACCTGAAGGGGATGGGTTTTGGTTTTGGCTCTGGCTTCTCTCTAGGCTTCTCACCCTTCTCACTCACAAATCTCACCGGTTTCTGGAAGTCATTTGTCTTAGGTGGGAATTTGGGTGGATCTTGGGTTGTGTCAAGCTTGTTGCAAAGGTGGTTGGGCTTTGGTGTGAAAGAGTTCTTGGGTGCTTTTGGAAGTGGGACTTGGATTTCTCCGATCACCTCAAACTCGGGGTTAGACTCAACACACTTCTCATACACACTCTCCCCACTGTTCTCTCCCACTTTCTCACCCAACTTCTCAAAACCCAAACCACGACCATCCGCTCTCTTGAACTCCTCAATCATGATTTTCAATTGAGGTTCCGCGCCCGGACAACCAACCCAACACCTTCCTCAAATAGTCATTCTCCTCATAGATGACATCCAAACGGGAAGTAAGTTCAAGATTGCGTAAAGTAACTTCATCACGCCTAGTGCATGCATTGACAACGGGGAGATTTCAAAGAAGCTTCCAAAGTGCTAATGGTAGAACGAGCATCAACAAGCTTAGCATGCATAGTAGGACATGATTTACAAGCACCAAGCAAAGTAGGTCTAGCCTTAAGCTCATCATACTCAGTCCTAAGAGCATCTAGTTTAGCCAAAGTGGAAGCATTCTTCTCATTAAGCAACTTGATCTCATTCAACCATGCATCACACTCAAGACACTCAACATCATCAGGAGTAGTAGGAGCAAGTTTCAAAGAGTCATTCTCAAGTTTCAATTCAAGCAATTTCGACTCTAGCTCTCCTACTTTCTCACTAGCATTCTCAAGTTGAGCCCTAAGATCTTTCCTCATCTTTTTGGCATCTCTTAGCACACTATCACGGTTGTCAATCAAGCCATTCAACCTAGCAATCTCAGCAAGCAAAGAGTCGGGGTCACGGTTTACCTCATCCTCCGAGTCGGAGTTGCTGTATTCCTTCTCGCTCTTCTTGCTGCTTGAGCTATGGGCCATGCCACAAAAGCCCTCAAGCGCCACACAGCTCAACCCGCTGAGGTTCCGGCTTGCACTCTTCTTGCCCTTGCGCCTCTCGGCATCTTCATCTTCGCTGCTTGAGCTTGACTGCTCGTCGCTTGAGCTTGAGTCGACGTCGCTCGCACCGGCCACCATCGCTCTTGCCTTGTTCTTCTTGTAGCCGCTCTTGCTCGGTCGCCGCTTGTCCTTGTCCTTGCTCTTGGACTTGTTGAAGTGCTTGCCCTTGGAGGAGTACTTGTCTTCACGCCTCGGGTGCACCTTGTACTCGTTCACCTTGTACTTGTTCTCCTCCGCTTCGGGTACTCGGTGATGAAGTGGCCACGCTTGCCACACTTGTAGCACGTCCCTGAGCTCCGCCTTGCATTCCTCCGACTCTCGTGTAGTCGATCAAATCTCCTTGAGAGCAAGGCCGCTCCTCCTCGCCCAAAGACATCAAACTCCTCATCTGGAATGGACATAAGAGAAGACAAGGAAAACTGTCGATAGGAAGGGTTAGATTTGCCCTTTGATCCGCCCACAAGAGCAAGACTATGGTCAGTCGAGCCCTCATGCTTGGCTTGCAACTTCCTGTCAACCTCAGCCGACTTGAGCTTAGAAAAGAGGTCATCCAACTCAATAGTCAAATAATGCCCAGACTCCTTGATGGCCTCAACCTTAGCACCCCCAAACATTTGGGTCCAAGACATGCAAGAGCTTCAAAGCCTGATCATGCTCGGTGTAAGGAAAATCCTCAACATTAGCTTTCATGTTGTTCACGATGGCGGTGAACCTCTGAAACATCGCATCAATGTCCTCACTTAGGGAAGTGGAGTGAAATTCTCATATTGCATCCAGTAAGAGACAAAGAGGCGAGCCTTCACATGGTTATCACCACCGTGAGCAACCAACAACTTCTCCCAAATTTGCCAAGCAAGATTCAAATGGCGAACACGCTCAAACTCTGGATCACACAAGCTTCGGACCAAGTGATCAACGGCTTTTGCATTAGCCTCATACTTGGCCTTAGCACCGGCATCGGTCACCATAAGAGTATGGATGTTGACCGGAATAGCATAGGTCTTGTCAAGCACAATGAAATCCAACAACTTCCCACGAAGAAAGATCATCATACGAGCCGCCCACTTGTGGTAACCCTTGCCATCGAAGTGCGGCGGACCGCCCCGCTCAACGTACGCCATCTTAGGATTCGAGACTTGTCAAAGTCGCAAAGAATCCGGCACCAAGCTCTGATACCAATTGAAGGATCAGATGACGACTAGAGAGGGGGGGAGTGAATAGGAGCCGGTAAAAATTCTTCCCAAAGAACCCGGCCTATACCCTAGTCAAATCCCGGTCACACACGAGCGATGGATCAAATCACACACCAATCGCCAAGACAACAAGGTTATGGATCAACCTCCAGCCTTAGGAATGATTCCTTGAAGCACACGCGGAAGCACGAGAAAAGAAAGGGAGGAATCGAAACAAGAAGCACAACTCACAGCTTCTGGCGGACTGTCCGGCCAGGCAGTGCGGACCGTCCGCGATGGGCCGCGCAGACTGTCTGACCTGCTACCGCGGACCGTCCGCGCCAACACCGTGGACCGTCCGGCTACTCCGCGGACCGTCCATTAAATCACACAGAACCAACAGGGACGCACCCGAGCCACGGACCGTCCGCGGGGAGCACGCGGACTGTCCGCCAGGCACCCGCGGACCGTCCGCCCTCTGCTGCGGACCGTCCGAAACTCCGCCCAACCAAAACTCAAAAACGTGACGGACCGAAACGAAAGGCGAGCAAGAACACGAAGAACTCCCGACGAACAGGACCCACGCGGACCGTCCGCCGACCCCAGGCGGACCGTCCGCCCCTTGCGAACAGAACAGGAAAAAGCTCGACCTCGAAGGTCAACTCCCCCAAATCATCATCGGATTTCCCAAACGGTTGAAGCTGTAGAGACAAGGGTTTGGGGACTTGAAAAGCATCACACGAGGATGCTATAGCCCAAAAATCTTGCCTCCTAACTCCCTAAATCACCGGGAATCGCGAATCCTTTGAACACCACCGAAAGCTAGAGCACCGAACGAAAACTCACGAATCGAAGTGGTTTCTCGGCGTTTGAGGGCACAAGATCAATCACAAAGATGCACGAGACATCTATCCATGTTTCCCTCAAAGAAATCTATGGAGAAACCCACTCAAATCCGCGGAATCACACCGAGAACAAAGGCACAAAAACAAGCACAAAAGACCACAAAAACACAACTCCGAATCTTCTATACAAACCGGGAAAGATTCACAAGGTCTAGCATGCCGCCCTAGCATCCATCCCTCTCAACAAATCTCTCATGAAGCTCTCATGCTAGCCTAGAGAAAATGGAAGGAAAATAGCTACGAAAATGAGAAAATGGGAGGGGGGAAATGAAACCCTAAGTCATGGAGAGAGAGAGCCATCCACACACACTCATGGCTTATATATCAGGTCTCGCCGGAGTGGTAAATGACTCGACTACCCCTAACTAAACTACTGGCGATACAACCCACGTAGGGGCATTTAGGTAATGTTTGTGGGTCTTGCCATCGGACGGCCACGCCTTTGCCGCACCCCGCGTCCTCCCGACGCAAGCCATGCGATCCCGCCGCGTGTCCTCCGCCTCGATGCTTCCCGACACGCCCGTATCCCGTCTCCGTCGTGTTGGGCCCTCGGACTTGGTTTTGAGGCCCAAACCAAGAAACCGTCCGCCGATGGTTTTGTGGGCAAACCACCAAACCCCGCGTCCTCGGTCCGGCCTCCCGCCAAACCACTTGACTCGACCGCCACCGTGCACCGGCTCGCTTGTCCATGACTTCGTCTTGCTTGTGTCGCCACCATGTGGCCCGCACCCGGCCCCGCCGTCCACCGGTCCCTCGAACCGAGCCTACTTGTCTCTCCATCTCCCGAGGCCCCTCAAGGTCGAAGACCTTTCGCGCCCGTTCTTCACCCGCAACAACACGAACTAGGCCGCAGCCTACACCTGCGCACTAAGCCAAGAGTCAGTCCAACACCCGTTGTCAATCACTCATCACTGAGGAGCGGTCATCCATCGACCACTAGGACGCTCCTGGTCCTCACACCTCCAACAGCCTTCCACTCTCCCCAAGCCCGAACTGTCCTCACACTCGCCTTGGCCCTGGGAATCTGCATACGAGGCTCAAGTACACCATCGGAACGGTGGTACTTGTCCTTGTTAGCCCACTCCTTCGCCATTCTCTCCTCTCGCTTCCTCTTGAAGCAAAACTCATCCTTATGGCCATCTCTCCCACAATAGCCACAATGGAACCTCACAAGCTTAGGCTTAGGCTTGAGCTGTGGCTGCTGACTTGGTTTCTGTCCACTCAACTTCTCCACCGGTTTCTCCTCACTAGCCTTCTCACTTTATTTCCCAAAGAACACTTTCCCCGAAGTGCTCACAAACTTGATAGGCTTTTGGAGATCATTTGTTGGTGTAGGAAACACGGGTGGAGTTGGGGTTGTGTCTAGTCGGTTCCTAAGATGGTTAGGTTTAGGAGGGAAATCATTTTTGTGGTGGGTTTTCGGTGGCTCTAGGATATTCTCTCCACTTCCCTCACCAATCTTGTTTGCCCCAAGTCCCTCACCATCCTGCCTCTTAAATGCCTCGATCATCATCCGCAACTGAGGCTCATGACCAGACAACCAACCCATCAACTTTCTCAGCTCATCATTCTCATCCTGCAAAAGGTCAACATAATGTGCAAGTTCCAAATTCTTCAAAGCATGCATTTCACAGGTAGAGCAAGATGTAGGAATTGGTTCTTTCAGCTTAGCCTCAAGTGAAACAGTGTAAGCATGCATCTCATCAATCTTAGCATGCAAAACAGGGCAAGAAGTGCAAGCACCTAGCAAAGCAGATCTAGATTTCAGCTCAGCCACTTCAACCCTAAGCACATCTAGTTCCTTCCACTTGGAGGCATGCTTCTCCTTAAACAAAGCAAGATCAGCAAGAAAAATGGAGCAATGAGCACAATCAGCCTCATCAGAAACAACAGGACTAGCCTTAAGGGAATCAATCTCAAGCTTGCTATCAAGAACCTGTGTTTCTAGCTCAGCCACTCAAGTCCTAGCATCCTCGAGTGAAGCCCTAAGCTCTTTTCTCATTTTCATGGCCTCTCTAAGCATGTCATCACGGTTATCAAGCGACGAGCCAAGCCTTTCATTCTCCTGATGCAAGAAGGGAAGCTCATCACGCACCTCGTCGTCGGAATCAGAGTCCGAGTCGCTCTGTGTGCTCTTCTTGCTACCGGAGCTCAGCGCCATGGTGTAGAAGCCGTCTCTAGCGAAGCAGCTCAGCCCGCTCAGGTTCTTGGACGACTTCCTGCTCTTGCGATGATCACCTTCGTCTTCACTGCTGCTTGAGCTCGAGGTGGAGTACACGGAACTGGAGTCGACGTCGCTCGCTCCAACCATCACTCGGGCCTTGCCTCAGCTCTCCTTCTTCCTCGATCGTCGCTCGTCCTTGTGCTTGTTCTTGTGCTTGCTCTTGTGGTCGCGCCTCGACCAGTACTTGCCATCCATCCTCGACTTGTGCTTGTAGCCGTCCTTGTTCTCGAACTTCTGCGGGCAGTCGGCGACGAAGTGTCCTGGCTTGCCGCACTAGAAGCATGTCCTCGTGTTCCTCCTCATGTTCACCCGATTCTCGTGCAGCCTCTCGAACCTTCTCGTCAGCAACGCCCGCTCGTCCTCTCCAAGTACGTCGAACTCCTCATCTGGCATACACATCAAAGAGGACAAAGAGAACATCCTGGTGGATGGTTTAGTGTTAGCCTTTCCTTTCGAAGAACCAACGAGGGCAAGACTATGGGAATCAGTCAGACCCTCGAGCTTGGCAGTCATGCCCCTATCCACCTCAACCGACTTGAGCTTCGAGAACAGCTCATTCACCGTCAGAGTGTCATACTTCTCTGACTCCACAATGGCCTCGAACTTTCCGCCCCAAATCGTACGATCCAAAGATTGTAAGATCTTAACAGCTCTATCATGATCATCGTACGGGAGCACGTCCACATTGGCCCTCATGTTGTTCACAACCACCGTGAACCTCTGAAACAAGGCATCGATGGACTCACCGGGGAGATGAGTGAAGTTCTCGTACTCTCTCCAGTAGGTCGCATACATCCCTGCCTGAACCTAGGCATTCCCAACATGAGCCTCCTTCAACACCAACCAGATTCTACGAGCTAAGTGCTCGGTGTGCACCCGATCGAACCCAAGCTGACACAAAGCACGAAACAAGTAGTGGACCGTCTTATTGTTGGCGTCGTACATGTCCCTCGATCCTGGAGTGAGGAAGTTCATCGGTTGGGCATAGCCTGTGTCCACCGTGACATCCCAAAGGATCTGACCCTTTCCGCGGAGGAACGCTGCCATCCGCTTACTCCACATCTGGTAGTTCTTGCCATCCAAGTGTGGAGGACCCGAACCCTGTTCCTGGTACGCCATCCTTGGATCTTAGACTGGTTAGAGTCAATAAAGACCCGAACCGGCTCAGATACCACTTGAAGGACCAGAACGACAAACCAGAGAGGGGGGAGTGAATGGGAGCCGATAAAAATTCTTCTCGAAGGAGATGGAAACTCCAACAAGATGAACACAACTTCCAACACACGTCTCCGACTCACTACCCAAGTTGGCCAAGTCCACGTAGCCACTGGAGTGCTACTGAACCTAGGAACCAACACACAACCTTCCGACCCGAGAACGCAGCGGAACACCAAACCTCGAGTCCACTGACCAACACCGGTCAGACCGGTGAGCACCACCGGTCAGACCGGTCCCTGCTGGTGAAACTTGGCGACTCCCACAGAAAGGCTCCACACCGGTCAGACCGATGCAACACACCGGTCAGACTGGTCTCAGCCAGAAAGCCCCAAAACACCAAACAGGCCAACCGAGCTCCAAACCGACCCAAACTCGAAACAACAGCAACACAGGACAACAACGAACACACCCAGACGTTCACCCGAGCAAAAAACCCACCAAGGGTTGCACCGGTCAGACCGATCACGAGCACCGGTCAGACCGGTGTAGCCTGGGCAGCTCGGGATGAACAGCACCTGCGGATCAACAACTCCAAATCCAAGCCTTGATCTCCCGAATCGCTCCACAGGCTTGAACAAGACTTTGGGGACAATAGGAACACCTCATGAGGAGTCCATAGCCAAGTTTAATCCCACAAAAACTTGTCCAAACTAGAGGAATCGAAGAAATCCCGCCAAAAGCACCTCTAACCCCAGAACACGGAAAACCCCAAAATCGAGCCCTTTACTCATGGATTCGGAAGGGGAATCACAGCCCAAAGAACCACGAAGGGTTCCCACAAATTTCCCCCATCAAATCCCCAAGAGCAAGGTCTCGAAAACACCCCAAGAGAATCAACAAGAGAGGGCTCCGAAAAACACCACCAAGAACAACCGGGAACAACACATCCAAACCTTGAGGAACCACGCCGAATCATCTATACATGCCACAAAGGTTCATACAAGGTCTAGCTTGCCACTCGATCATCCAACCCTCTCAACAAGATCTCACCATGAAGCTCTCAAGCTAGTCCTATGGAAATCCTAAGAAAATAGGAAGGGAAAATAGGAAAGCAAATGAACTAGGGTTCCTAGAGATGGCTGCCATCCTCTCACCTCATGGGTTATATGGAGACAACCGAAAGTCTAAAATACCCTTTGCTAATAACTAGGGATACAAGCCCCTCAAGGGAGGTTTTGGAAGTCTTCAAGTTTTCTCCATCGGACGGATGCCCGGCGACCGCAACCTGTTTAGCCTCGACGCAAGCCTTGCGATCCCGACGCGTGTCCTCCGCTTTGAAGATTCCGGACTGCATCGTCGCACACTGGTCAGACCGGTGCTCCTCACCGGTCAGACGGGTACCCACCGGTCAGACCGGTCAGATTGGTCTGGCACTGCTGCAGCACCGTCTTCGGTTCTTCGGTCTTGACTTTGTGGATCAACCAAGGAACCCATCTGGTGAACCACCGGAAACCTCGCGAACTCGGTGTAGCCTCCGCCAATCGCCACTCATGACTCGGCTCCCACGTAGTCCTGGCTCGACCTTGGTTTTGAGGCTCAACCAAGAAACCGTCCATGACTTGATCTTGTTGTTCATGCCACCATGCGGCCTGCACTTGACCCCGCTGGCCACCGGGTCCCTCGAACAAAGCCTACTTGTCTTCTCCACACCTGGAGGCCTCACCGGTGACAACCTTTCGCGCTTGTTCTTCACCTGCACAAACACCAGTCAAGCCGCAACCTGCACCTGCAATACTTAGCCAAGAATCAATCCGCATAACGTTGTCAATCACTCATCACACAAGGAAGCGACCATCCACCGGTCCTCGAACCACACATGGTCCTCACCGATAAAAATTCTTTTCGAAGGAGATGGAAGCTCCCACAAGACAAACTCAGTTGGGTACCCAAAATCGCACACTCAGCACACAACCTTTCGTTTGCCAAAACCACGTAGCCACTGGAGTGCTACTGGTCCTAGGAACAAACACTACATGCAGCCACAACTTTTACACACATGGCAGTGGAAACGACTTGGAAGCTTCTTGCCTAGAGGGGGCAGTTAGACCATCTCCACCTGGTAACCAAGAAATCCTCCGGAACACCTCTTCCGAGCAAGGAAACTCTCCACGGTTTCACCTGAACGCTCCTATGACCACAAAGGAAAATCTGGCAAAACCAACACTTTCACCTGGAAACCCCCAAGGAGGTTAGACCTCCCCCCTATTGCGGTTAGACTGCCCCTTCCAGAAAACTGGTCGCAGATCAACCCTCAACTTCCCCATCGACTAATCTCCAATGCACACCCCGGATTGCAGCGAAACTTCAGGGATAGCTAGGATACCTCCTGGGCAACCTCTCCCTCAAAGGAATCGAATCAAAACGCTCACAATCAAAGGGAATCACGGATCTTGGCCCTCTAGGACATGAACTCGAACAACTCGAAAAACCACCAAATCGAGGTCGATTCAAGGGAATTCTTGGGGCAAAGTCACCAGGCAAAGAGGCACAAGGTCCTCACACGTGACACCCAACAAGAATCTCGCAAGAAATCACCCTCAAAACTCCGCTAAGAAAATCACAAGAAAGGGCTCCGAATCACCAAAAAGGAAAACAGGAGAGGCAACACAAGGCCTTGAGGAACTACGCCAAATCATCTATACATACCATGAAGGTCCATACAAGGTCTAGCTTGCCACCCGGTTATCCATCCCTCTCTCTAGATCTCACTTGAAGCACTCAAGCTAGTCCTATAAAAATAAGAGGAAAATACAAACGAAATGACAAGGGGAAATGGGTAGGGTTCCAAGAGTTGGCTACCATCCATCCCTCCTAGTGTTTATATGGGGGCAACCAAAAGACTAAACTACCCTTACTAGATAACTAGGGATACATGCCCCTCAAGGGCGATTTTGGAAATCTTCAGATTTTCTCCATCGGACAGATGCCCAACAACCACAACCTTGCTTAGCCTCGACGCAAGCCTTGCGATCCCGACGCGTGTCCTCCACTTCGAATCTTCTCGGCGGCTGCAACCTAGGCGGTCTACCGCCCCCCTTGGCGGTTAGACTGGCCCAGGCAATCTGATCGCCCCTCCTAGGCGGTTAAACCGGCCTTGGTGGCCGCACCTCCTCGTCGAGTCTTCGGCCTTAGTTTTGTGGCTCAACCGAGTGGCCCAGTGGTTTTCTGGTGAACCACTGGAAACTCGTGAACTTGGTGTAGCCTCCGCCAATCATCACTCATGACTCGACTCCCACATTGTCCTGGCTCGACCTTGGTTTTGAGGCTCAACCAATAAACTATCCACGACTTCGACTCACTGTTCTTGCCACCATGTGGCCCGCACTTGACTCTGCTGGCCATCGAGTCCCTCGAACCAAGCCTACTTGTCTTCTCTACACCTAGAAGCCTCACCGACAACGACCTTTTGCGCTTGTTCTTCACCTGCAACAACACCAGTCCACCCGCAACTTGCACCTGCAATACTTAGCAAAGAGTCATTCTGCACCACGTTGTCAATCACTCATCACATTTGGAAGCAACCATCCACCAGTCCTCGAACCACACAGGTCCTCATAAACCCACTCGGACATCCACCTGTTGGTGTTGTCCGGCAGATCCATCTCAATCCATTCTGCCTTCCGACCTGGTCGTAAGCAGAACATCATCAAGCCCATGACGCCAGTGCATTTGCCTGTGGTCTTGACGTTGAAGAAGTACCACCATAGTAGAAAATGCGGTGGTATCCCAAGATACGCCTCACAGAGGTGGATGAACACGGATACTACAATGATGGAGTTGGGAAAAAGGTGTACCAGCTCCAGCTTGTAGTAGTAGAGAAGCCCCCTGAAGAAGTCGTTGGTGGCTACATTGTATCCGCACTCGAAGAAAGATGCAAAGATGACCTGCTCCTTGTCGTCCTTCATCGGGAATGCCTCGCCGATGGGCGCCTTCCATTCCACCTCCTCCTAGGGCTTCAGCAAACCCCCGGTCCACCAGCGCTTGGATCTTCTCCTCGATCATCTCCAAGGGATCTCAGACCATCTCTGGGACAGGGATCTGGGAAGTAGTGTCTGCCATTTCTTTAGGATCTATGGATTTGGATCTAACAGTCACTAGGGTTTTCAGACGCATGCGGAGCGGCACGAAGCAAGACTCACAGTGGTGGGGGCGGATTGCTGTGGGTGGTGATGAGATCAGGCTCTAAATGCAGCGGTGTGGGTGTGCAAGTGCGGTGGCTATGGCGCGGGGAGTACCGACGGGGGCGGCGGGAGGAAGAAGATGAAGGCAGGGGAGGGTCAACACCCATCCCTTCAGCCGTATTTATATGGGCCCCATCACGGACACTCGTTGCGGATCTATCGCCACAACGGATCTGCCGCAATGGCTCTATGCCGCTGAATTGCGAGATGATCTCACCGGATTTTGCTTCAACGGTTGTAAGCTCAACGGATTGATTGGCGACCTAACACCCCATGCTTAGGTCATGAATACATTGACACTATCAGTCAGCCAGCAAATCACAACATCTTAGATCTTTGATGAATAATTTCTTCAAATCGACCATTACATTACAAAAGAGAGAGAACATTACATATGTGCCCCTCAGTTACACAAGTCGCATGCGACCTACTTGAGCCTAGCACAAATTACAAGATACAAACATATTTGTAGACCTGGTCTACATAGAGCAGTCCTTGTCATGCTCTCTGCTATAGAAGAGTACATCGCAAGAATTCTTCTCGCTTCATGTCCCCAATGGCGGCCACATGGTGAACTTCAACACAACGCTGCGCCTAGCAGGTCATGCTTTGTGCTTGACTATGGAATGTAGACATAGTCTTCCCAGGGGAAGGTGCTGCGAGCCCTCGACGAGCATCTCATGCTTACCAAGAACCTGCAGCATCGACCTCGGGCCTCTACAACATCACCTCCAAACTCTCCTTGGCTCTTCGTTGAGGAAGGGTGCAAAGATTGGTGGTGACTTCTATGCTTTGCAACTATTCTTCTAGCTCTAAGCTTCTAAAAATTTTGCGTCCTATGCTCTGGTTGACGGACACAAGCCCGTGGCATGGACAAACTTCTACTCTACGGTTCCATAGCTCAACAATGCTCAGTGTTTGCCCCTTCAGCCCTACGGTGCTATTTGTAGCAAGGGCCAAGCCTTGTGTACATCCGGGGAGTCTTGACACTATTACCATGTTGTCACGAGGTACTGTGCACATGAGGTTGTCAATACACCTTGGCTCTGCTGGATGGCTGACAACTATGTTGGTCGTCTATGCACCAAAACGACCTCCTTAAGGTCAATGTGCCTTAATACCTAGGTCTTGCAATACCTTGGTATGTCTACGGCTCTGCTAACCTAGTTGGGCGCCCTGGATGCATTATCTTCTTGAGGTCGGTGTGTAGTCCTACCAGCCTTCTTTGGACGCCCATAATTTTACATCGTGAATGAAGGCCTCCATGTGGGGTGCGCGCCTAATGGTCCAGCCAAGCATCTTTGGGTGCTTGGGCGCTTCTGATTTGAGACTTTCTTTAGGTCGACATGCCTCGGGTGGTTCCGCCAGACTCTTTGCAGCTATGAAGGGCATCTGGGTGTTTCTACACTCCATTCATTGAAGATCAACATTTTCCTAGGGCTTCATCATTGACTGTTTCGACCATTATAGAAGACCTCTTCATGCAATGCATGTTTCAAGCTCTTGCTGGGTATCCTCGGATACTGGGCATTATTGATTTGAGGCCTCTTCGAGGTCGGCATGCCTATAAGGCCCCCTTAAGGTGAGCCCTGCCAGACTCCTTGCAGCTATGCTAGGAGGTCTGGGTGTCTCTACACTCCGTTCGATCAAGATCATGACCTAGATTTCCTCTATTTTTCGAGCATCAAACCAGCCATGCTTCCTACTTCAATGCTCAGGGGCTACTCTACGAGAGCGTCTTCGACACCCTCTTGTTTTCCTCGTCGCACCGACCTGTTAGGAAACCTGTTTCTCATCAAGTTGTTACTCGACCTACTTTGTCTTCTCTTTATTTTTTGGATCATCATACCAGCTATCCTGCCCGCCACGATGCTCAGAAGCTACTCTATGAGTGTGTCCTTGACGCCCTCTGAATTTTTTCATCGTCATTTCGATCTATTGGAAGTCTGCTTCCTATAAGTCATCACTCAACCTCTCTTTGTTCGGCAAGACTATAAATACGTCGGCTACTAAGTTGATTTATTTTTTCTTTTTGGACCGCGTGCACGCTATTTGACCTGTCGATAGCTTCAAGACTTCGTCATGACCTTCTAAGGTCGCTGCGCCTACACATCGCTTAGGGGCCTGTGAAACATGGGTACGCCAGGGTACCCACCGACCAGGCTCATAGCAGTCCTCGACAAGTGAGTCCGACCACCAGAAGGCTTGTCGACCTGACAGTGGGCCAACCGACGTGGTCTGTGGCCCACACGACCTCCTGAAGACCTTCTAGAATATTCCCCAGATGACGTTATCCGATCTAGTCGGGTAACTTGGCATGCAAGACAAGACACAAGTCGTCGGCTGCGCCTCCAAACAGTCTAAAGATTACGGGATTATGTTGTAACTTTCCTTAGATTGGTTTCCCTGTTTTAACTCATCTGGACTTTGGGTCCACCAACCTTGTCGTCAGCCAATATAAGGTGGGCAAGGCTGAACCCCCGAGATAAAGTCGCCCCAAGTCATCCACATCAATACAATCAAGAACTGGACGTAAGGTTTTGCTCTCCGGAGGCCTGAGCCAGTATAAATTCGTCGTGTTCGATGAGTTTCGTGTGCCCTCGCACAACCTTTGAGTTCTTAGACCTAGATTTTCCCCGCCGAACAAATAAACCACTAGGGTTGACACCCTTGTGGGCTGTGCAGAACTAAACCTCTTACACTCCCATGTCATGTAAAATTTGCAATCCGAACAAGAGAGCTTCATACTCAATTCGATTATTAGTGCATTTATGATCCAACCGGCTAAGAGCTTCGAAACTAGCTCCATTAGGTGAAATAATAATGATCCCAGCACCACAACCACTTCTACAAGCCGATCCATCAAAATGCAACTTCCATCGAGTAAAGTTACATAACCGACATCTAAATCAAGTTGCTTATCAATTCTTTGTTCAACAATAAAGTCGGCTACAATTTGGCCTCTCATTGATTTTATTGGTTGACAATGCAAATCATATTCAACAAGAGCATAAGCCCATTTGCCGACTCTACTACTTAGAATAGGTTTTTGCAGCATGTATCTAATTATCTCGGTTTCGCATGCAACATAACAAGTACAAGATAATAAATAATGTCATAACTTGGTACAAGCATAATATAAAGTTAAGCATAACTTTTCAATAAAAGTGTACCTTGTTTTGGCGTCCAATAATCGTCTACTTTCATAAGCATCAATATACTTCTTGCCATCGGTCTTTTGAGTCAAAATAGCCCCAATCACACTTTGCTCTGCCGCAATATAAAGCTGGAAGGGAACACCACTCTTGGGTGCTTGAAGAATAGGCGGCGAAGTAAAGTAGATTTTAATCTCATCAAAAGCCTCTTGTTGTTTTTCCAACCAAGTGAACTCAGCTCCACTTTTCAACCAATGTAAACGAGTAAAAACATCAACCTTCCCAGACAAGTTACAAATGAACCGCCTCAAGTGATTAACCTTGCCCAAGAATCTCTGCAACTCTTTTTTACAAGTAGGAGCTTGAACCTTTTTAATCGACTCAATCTTTTTAGGATCAATCTCCACACCTTTCTCATGCCCAATGAAACCCAAATACTTGCTAGCCGACACTCCAAAAGCACATTTGAGTGGATTCATATTTAAGTGAAGGACCGAACTAGCGACCAGAGAGGGGGGAGTGAATGGGAGCTATTGACGGTTAATAGTTGTATCAAAGTTCGTTTAGACTTGCAAGCGGACAAGTCTCCCGTCGTAGTCAAGGGACCCTTCTTCCCTCGAGTGGTGAAACCAAGGTATCGAATCCGTGGAACAAATGTGTGACGCAAAAGATGATCTAGTAAAGCCAAGTAACTTCAATCTTTGGTAAAGTGAAACCCTAATGCATCTAGATAAAGAACACAAAACGAATCTAATCTACTAAAGACCGGAGGTAACAAATATAGATAGGGTAGATAAACTGATCTAGAGAGATCGGGTTAAGCCTTTTGTTGAATTTCCAAGCAAAAGAAGAAGTAGCAAATCGAATCTTATTAGAAGCCTCTTTAAATCGTGGTTTCCCGTCCGACTCCGAAAACGTCAGCCTTTCAGAGCCCCCGTTCTGTCACAACGTACTCCTATTCATGCGGGTAGTCTAGGACGAGTCCAAGGACAAGTCGAGTTCTTTCGGAAGATCCGGCGTGTACCTCTAGCCACCGCGGCTACAAGAACACCCTATGTGATCTATCTCGAGAATAGATCTAGAATAAGCAAAGCCAATCGAAAAACGAAGACATCGAAGAAACGCTTGATCGCAAGAAATCGATTCAACTTGATAATTCAACTAGTACAATGATACATAAACAAGATCACCACCGGGATCCTATCTTGATCTTGCTTCTAGCTTCGGGAACTCCGACGTGGTCTTCCTTGTAAGGTTCCCACGTCGGCTAGGGAGACCCTAGTTAACTAGCTCGACCCTCTCCTCTCTGGGATGGTGTCCCTCTCTTCTCTGCTCCTCGGCGGCCGATGACAAATTGATCAATGCGTGGCTCTCGACCCCGGGGCTATAAATAGCCCGACTGGCGGCTAGGTCAAAGGAGGGGGCAAACGGGCCCTGGACTAGGCTGGGCCGGCCGGCCTGGGCCCATCCAGGCCCAGTTCCCGGCCTCCTTCGCGTGGCGTCGGTTCCCGAGTCTTCTAGATCCTTCCCCCTTCTGCATGTGGGCCCTTGTCGTCAGTTTCTCTCCGAGTTGGACGTAGCTCCTTGTCCCGCAAGATTCGGCACTTTTCTGGGTAGGTCCTCGGAGTTTGTCATCTTATCGGGTTAGGTCCCTGGGCTTCTTAGAGTCAAGTTTGCTTCATTGCATGACTTGTACGGGGCTTCAAGGTCTTGTCACAAGGTGCTTGATGAACTTATCCCGAAAGTCTTGCTTTCAATGCTAAAACCCTGCATAAACACTAAACTCCAAAACCGACATGCACAAGTGAACTTGTTATACCACGGGGGTTAGTACCAATGGATAAGTTATAAAACTTATGCCAACACCGAAGGTAAAGTCATGGCTAGGTTCACGGATTTTCACCGTCAACAGGAGCTGATAAAAATTCTTCTCGAAGGAGATGGCTTCTCCAACAAGTCGAACACGGCTTGGCCAAATCACTTCTCCGTCTCAACTACTCAAGTTGGCCAAGACCACGTATCCACCGAAGTGCTACTGATCCTATGAACCAACAACTCAACCAACCGAAACTCAACTCCAAAACACGTAGTGGGAATCTGGACAACTTACTACCTGTGCCACACCGGTCAGACCGATGGCCTACGCCGGTCAGACTGATGGTACCAGTCAGACCGGTGGACAACGCCGGTCAGGATGGTGGCAACAACAATTGCACAGAAGTGTTCTAGGAAGCCTCAATGACTCCTGTAGGCCCTGGAACAAAAACCACCTCCAAAACTCACACTGAGGGAGAAGAAAACCCTTCACAAAACCTAGAAAAACTCCTTGAAACCTGCCAAGAATTGACCAGCAACACCTCAGCCCCAAGACACACGAATCAAGCAGTTCACCCGACACAAATCCCATTGGGCCTTGCACCGGTCAGACCGGTCACATGCATCTATCAGACTGGTCAGGCCTGGGCAGCTCGGGATGAATAGACACATGCGGGTCAACTCCTCCAAATCCAAATCTTGATCTCCGGATTTGCTCCACGGATTCGCACAAGACTTTGGGGATAGTAGGAGTACCTCATGGTCATCCCATAGCTACAATTTGGTCCACCAAAACTTATTGAATCAAGAGAAATCGAAGGATTTCCACCAAGAAGACCTTTTTCCAAAAAACCTAGGAAAACCCCGAAATCGAGCTCGTTTACTCACAGATTTGGGAGGGGAATCACAAGGAAAAGAACCACAAAGGGTTCATGCATACATCCCCCACCAAATTCTGAAGAGAAAGGTCTCAAAACTACCACAAGAAAATCGCCAAGAAAAGGCTCTGAAAATCACCAAAAAGGGAAAACAGGAGAGACACAATCAAACCTTAAAGAACCACGCCGAATCATCTATACATACCATGAAGGTTCATACAAGGTCTAGCTTGTCTCCCGAACATCCATCCCTCTCTCAAGATCTCAACATGAAGCTCTCAAGCTAGTCCTATAAAATCTTAAAGAAAATAGGAAGAGAAAATAGCAAAGGGGAATGAGCTAGGGTTCCAAGAGATTTTTGCCATCCTCTCACCACTTGGGTTATATGGAGGCAACCGAAAGATGAAATTACCCTTATTACATTAAACTAGGATACACAACCCCAAAGGGCCTCTTGGCATACTTCGTCGTAACACCATCAGACGAATGCCCGGTGACAGCAAAGTTACTTTGCCTCAACGCAAGCCTTGCGATCCCGATGTGTGTCCTCCACTTCGAAGCATCTGGAAGCCGTCATCGCACACCGGTCAGACCGGCCTAATGCTGCTGCATCTCCGTCTTCGGTCTTGGCTTTGTGTATCAACCTAGGAACCTAGTGGTTTTTTTGAACCACTAGAAACCTCGCGAACTTGCGTAGCCTCAGCCAATCACCACTCATGACTCGGATCCCACGAAGTTCAGGCTCGACCTTGGTTTTGAGGCTCAACCAAGAAACTGTCCACGACTTCGTCTTGTCGTTCTTGCCACCATGCGGCCCGCACTTGACCCCGCTGGCCACCGGGTCTCTCGAACAAAGCCTACTTGTCTTCTCCACACCTGGAAGCCTCACCGGCAACGACCTTTCACTCTAGTTCTTCACCCGCACCAACACCAGTCAAGCCACAACCTGCACTTGCAATACTTAGCCAAGAGTTAGTCCACACAACGTTGTCAATCACCCATCACACCAGGAAGCGACCATCCACCAGTCCTCAAACCACACAGGTCTTGAATCTCCCCCTTGATGAATGCATTGACAACACACACATTTGGTAACCAAAGAAAAAAAGGAAAAAAAAAGAAACAAACAAAGAAACTTCAACAAGCGACCGAAAGCCAAACACAAGGCAAAGAGCAAGATCTCTTGAAGAAAACAAGTCTCGGTCCCCTTAGGCAAGGGCAAATGCTCGACACAACTGAGACAAAAAACCAAGCTCAAGAAAAGAGCAAACGACCACCAAACCAAAGCTCAAAAACCACAACAGATCTCCCCCTACACACATGCAAGCTCTCCCTGAACCAGTGCAACTCCCCCTGGACGAATGCATGCAAACCACTTCACAAAATAGAGAAACTACCTCAGCTTAGCTCTGACCGGTCAAATCGGTCCACCGCACCAGTTAGACTGGTGCCCAACATATGCACTGGTCAGGTCCTGACCACATGCACCGGTTAGACCGGTGACCTCAGCTGGTCAGACCGGTGACCAACCTAGGAACTTAAAGATCCAAAAATGGCTCGAAACCACTCAAAAACCTTCTAAGTGCATCCAGAAGCACTTTTCCTTCACAACAATCTCCCCCTTGTTGACAATGCATTAATCAAGCAAAAAATAGGAAAAATGCAACCTAGAGCTTCTCAAATAGACAAAAGTTAACACTAGATGCTACACATGTCCAAATGAGCAAGTTAGATACTCTACAGCTTCGTATGAATATCAACTACAAGATCATCCAGTTTCACAACCATTGGGCGAAGTTAAGATAGGAATGAGCAATTTGGCGAAAACAACCTCTCATGAGCAAAGTCCTAAACATGAGCAAAACATGTCAAAATGGCCAAGCCACACAACCTTCATGCTAGGATAACCATTCTAATCATAAGATCATCATAAACACCCTCAAGCACCTCATGTCATGTCAAAACCACCGAGCCATGTGCCTACTTCTAGATATTAGACTTCTCATTGGTTGACATCACGCAACAGTTCTAGCAC
This sequence comes from Cenchrus americanus, assembly GCA_947561735.1. Lineage (NCBI taxonomy): Eukaryota > Viridiplantae > Streptophyta > Magnoliopsida > Poales > Poaceae > Cenchrus > Cenchrus americanus. The sequence continues at coordinate 142,655,936 of OX387241.1, read as the reverse complement.
CCAAAAGCAATTAAATTAAGCACATATGACATGGGAGCACATTTTCTAAGAAATTTACATTCCCTTTTAAGATTCATATTGGTACATGGAATGTCTTTGCGACAAAAAGGAACTTATGCCCCTCCACAAGATAAAGCGACCGGGCTAAACATTCATGATGACAAACGAGCCTTTGGCCCCATATGATCAAAATAAATCATCCAAGCACAAATGAGTATAACAAAGCTACTAAAACATGTCATGATCATATAAAGGCATTTACTCACAAGAGGACATACATGTATCATGGATATAAATCAAGATCATCAAGAGCTAAGCCAAACTAACCATAGCATACCAACACAGGCTCACAAGATCATATATAGCACATCATGGTGAACAATGTATATAGGAGAAGCTTTTCCTACAACAATGCATATGAAACAAAAGCATGCAACCTAAGATTTAAAGATGCCTATACATCATGATAGAAAATACCATGCAAATGCAAACATGCACAAAAGGAAAGCTATACATATGCTACAAATGAGCTTCACCACCAACTCATGAAACCTACCACACATAAAGCTCACAAACAACCGGCTCCTCGAGGGGAGGCAAAGGGGCTTGACACCATCGGCAAAAGAGCACAAAACTCACAAGCTCCCCTTAAACACATGCACTAGGGACAAAGAGCATACAAAGCTCACCCTAAGCACACATGATAGAGCAAAGAGCACACTAAGAAAATAGGCTCCCCCTAAACTTATGCCTTAGGGCTAAAGAGCATACAAAGCTCACCCTACACACATTAGATAGGGCAAAGAGCAAAATGCACCGATTGGCTTGACCAATGCCACAAACTTGAAGTTCACAAACTACTTACCTTGATCATTCCTTCTGAATTTTCACGTTCTTGTTCACCATACTCGAAAGTGAGAGTGAGGCCAGAGAACCACCCCCAATATCAACCGAATATTCTCCGAGCCTCCCACCTTCAACTCAAAACCAAGAGAGAGAGAGTGAGAAAATGGCTCAACACTGGGGTTAGTACCAAAAGTGTCAAACCAGTGCCGAGCCATCTCCTCAAAAGTGGGCTTAGCAACATCCATCCTACCGCTCCTATCAAACCTGCGATCCATCCTATCAAACCTATCAAACCTAAAACCACCGTGGGAAAACCACTCCTGTCTAACTAGACGATTACGAGCACAACGAAAGGGAAAGCGAGGTCCGTAGCCCCTCTGAGACTCAAAAATGTGACTTCTCCCAAACTCTTATTAACAACGAGGTGGATACCGTCCAGCAAACACAACATCACCAGACTCAAAGCGCATACCATCTGTTCCATGACCAATGGAACTAAACTTACTAGCATCACAACCTCAAAAACTGAACTTCCCAGCACTCTGCCTAGCACCGATCTGACCTGTCACCCTGACTGGTCTGGCTAGTGGTCCTCGGCCAGCAAACTTGCTTCCACTTGAAGCTCTCCTATCTCTCCATGTTGGAACCGTATGCACAAAACCCTTTCCCTTAGGTAGTGGCATATGAGGCTCAGGCACACCATAAGAAGGGTGGTACCTGCCCTTGTTCACCCACTCCTTAGCCATTCTCACCTCCCTTTTTCTCTTATAGCAAAACTCTTTCTTATGACCTTTCTTCCCACAAAACTCACAATGGAAACAGATTGGTTTTGGCTTAGGCTCGGGATGAGGCTCTTCACAAGGCTTCTCAATAGGCTTCCCACTTGATTTCTCACTAGTCTTTTCACTTGACTTCTCACTTGGTTTCTCTCTCGGTTTAAGCAACTGGTTTGGCTTGGGTGCAAACTTGTCTTTGGGTGTGCATTGAGGTGGAACTGAAATATTCCCAAATTTCCCTTCTCTCTCACCACTGCTCTCACCAAACTTATCAGATCCCAAAGCCCAACCATCAAAGCGCTTAAAACCGACAATCATCACACAAAGCTGAGGCTCTCGGCTAGACAACCAACTCAACACCTCATGCAAGCTATCATTCTCATCCTGCAAGCGATCACCACATTGTGCCAGTTACAAATTCTTCACAGCATGCAATTCACAAGTAGAAATAGGAGCTTTAAAATTAGCTTCAAGCGAAATAATGTGAGAACGAAGCTCAGCGAGTTTTTCATGCAAACCAGGGAAAGAAGTGCATGCACCAAGCAAAGTGGGTCTAGACTGCAGCTCAACCAACTCAACCCTAAGAACATCTAGTTCCTCACACTTGGAGGCATGCTTGTGATGCCCCAGGTTTTTAATTAACCTTAATTGCCAGTCAAACTTGTGGATCAGGGTTAAATCATGGTCAACCTGGGTCATCGCCTCGAAAATCTCACCAACACTCACCCATTAGCACCTTAAACAAGTCAACCACACCTCCCTTGGTAAAAACCCTAATTGGAGTGGTCAAAACCTTAGTGTCAATCTCCTGGTTCTGGAACTTTGTCCACATTCTCCAAAATTTGTCTAAACACTCAAAAATCTGCCAATCTAAAAGTTGTGCAGAATTTCCAGGAACACATTTCATCTTCAGGATGACATCTCAAATTTTGAGTGGAAAAGGTTCAAAACTTCCAGCCAAACTTAGTTTCACTATTCACCTGAGACATGAAATTCTTCAAATTGGCATTTGAATTTTTCTCTCGTTTCAAAACCAAATCCCATTCAGCTTGTACCATTGTTTAGAGGGTTAACTCGTCTATAAGTTTCGTATCTACAAATTTTGAAGTTGGAATTCAAATTTTAATTCTACATACAGTCAAACAGGAGAACATGGGTCGGACGGGGCAGAGCACGCGCCCAGCGCGACGTCCACGCGTTACCGCCGCACCGCCGACGTGTGTCACCGTACTACGGCCGCCCATGAACCTCCGTTTGCGTGACCTCGGCTTTTGTCGGCTCGAGTGCGCACCCCTAGACGTTGCTTCGGCTGGTGGAGCCTCGCGCCACACAACGTGTACGTGCGCCCACAGCTCCGTCCCCCCCTGCCGCGCACACACGCCAAGGGACGCCGCCGTACCCCACATTAAACGACAGGAGGCCTTAGCCGCGAAGCAATCTCCCTTCCTGTGCGCGCTCATTTATTAGTATTCGTCCTTGTATCCTCTCGCGAGCAACCGCCGTCCACCGACCCGCCATTGCCGCTGCCACAGTGAGCAAATCCCTCCGCTAGCTCCTGTCGCCGGCCGACAATCCCAAACTCCTCTCTAGACTCCTGTGTAGCTCCCATAGCCACGCATTGATCTCCATCGCCTCGAGCCTCGCCGGAATTCGGGTGACCACGAGCGCGCCGCCGCGACCTTGCCGCCGCCGCTCGACGGAGACCTCCTGACCGCGCTACCACCACCGATCGGCTCGGGGTGAGCTCAATTGAACCCCCGTGCCATTTGTTGATCTGCCCCGGCACCACATCACCACCGGCGAGCTCCCCTGCCACCGGCAAGGGATGGATGTGAAGTCCAGGGACCGATTTGTAAACCAGGGGCTTGGTTGTAAGGAAAGCTAACTTAATTTCTTTGCAACTTGATCAAGCACCTTAGAAAAGGCATAGAAATTCATAGAAAATTCAGAAAATGCAAACTAAATTTTGTTGGTCTCAATGAGAGTAGATCTACAACTTCTACAAAGCATGACCATAGTATTGACTTATAGATTTTGAATGAAAATTCAAATTCACTTTGGCACCTTTTTGCTCTAATTAAAAATCTAGAAAGGCTATGGAGCTAAATTTTGATATGTTGCTAGGCATGCAATGTTTAGACTCTTGACCAAAAATTGCACGAAGTTGTTGAACAGATCTTTTTATATGAATTACTTTGCATTTATGCCATTTTTGCTTTACTGATTTTTGTAGCAAAATGTAAAATGATTTTTGTGCTAAGCTTGTGGCCATGATCATGTAATGCCTAGTTTCAAATTCCCTGAGTTTATCATGATTTTGTCTCTATTAGAAATATTTAATCTTATCTTATGCTTAGATTTACACTTAAATGCATGGTTCAAAGTTCAAATGTGTTTGGGATGCACATGCTGGTGTTCTAGTCTTGTTTTAGGCCAGGGTAGCTGTAAGGTTGAGTTTGAGTGCAGGAGCACTTTATTTATTTATTTATTTATTTATTTATTTACTTACTTATGCTTTTTCCTTAATTTAAATAGCTAGGAAATGCCACCTTTGATGTATAGGTTTTGTAGCTCTTTTAACTCCAAGCTTGATCCAGCGGTATGCATAGTATCATTTAGGTCAGCAAGGATATTGTCCTTGTTTTTTATAATTAATTTTTGCATTTAAAAGTTAGGGTGCACATAAGCTTGTTATTAGAATTTAATAAGGAAAAATAGCTCTTGTTTCCTTGTGACCCTCCTTAAATGGTTGCTTAGCTTAATTAGGGTCTATGCATTCACCCTTGCTGTTTTGTGAATTTAAATTAAATTATTTGCATAGATGTGTACACAATCACTATTAAAAAGATTAAAAGAATAATAAGCCTTCATATATAATAACCTTAACGAAAAGGAATTTTTAAATTAAATTTTTATCTAGGTGAATAGGGCCAACGAGAGTTGGATAAAATAATTGATCCCTCACTCCACCTGAACCCTGCATTGCATTCCGTGTAGAACTCCCTGACGGTAACTACGCTCTCGTGCCGGAAGCCGAGGAAGGAGTTGACGCAGAGCTGCAGTACGTGGAAGTCATCGAAGACATCGAGGACCCTCAGGTTAACTATGCTGACGAAGGCAAGCCCCGGTGCATTAACCCAAGTGTTTTTGAACTATTATGCAAATATCTATGGATGTTTGTGCATTTACGTTCAGGAGTTGAAATGAAACCCTAGATGCATGAGACCTAGGTAATTATGTCTTTACTAGAATGATCGGTCGATAGCTACTATGCTATAGGACCGTTACAAGTCGAGTGATGCTCGTCACTCGCGAGAATAGGTTCTTATGTTGGAATCGTAAGATCTTTATAAATGGATTGCTCACGTGGTAAGAGCATGGGATGTGGGCTCCGGTCCAATGGCTTTCGTGGGTTAAGTATTTGAACGTACTAAGCACTTGTCGGGAATGGGACCGGTAATACTAGTACCTTAATGACGCGGTGAGGGATCTTACTATTACTTATTGTGAGACATGGGTAACCTTGGGTCCCCACCGATTAGGCTAACGGCCGTCCCCGACAAGTGGGTTCGACCTACCAGAAAACCCACCGACCTGTCAGTGGGCCCAACCGACCTAGTTGGCGGCCCACACGACCTCCTGAAGACCTTCCAGAAGATTCCCCAGACGACCTAATTCAGCACGACCTCAAGACTTGGCGTACAAGGAAAGATATCGGTGAATTTCGACCAAAGCAGATCGATAGGATATGGCAAATGATGTAATCAATTAGACTTAGGTCTCCTGGTTGTAACCGACCAGGAGTCTGGGAACCGACCTCATCCGCTGGCCAATATAAGGCGGACGAGGCGACCCTTGTACCATCACGGAATCCCCAAGCAATACAAACCAAAGAACTGGATGTAGGGTTTTACTCTCCGGAGGCCCGAACCAGTATAAACTCGCGGTGTTCTCTGCGTTCCGCATACTCATGTGCGACCTTCGAGTTCTTAGCCTTAGATTCCACCCCACCGAACAACTAAACCACTGGGATTAGCACCCCTGTGGGCTGTCTATATCTCACCATCTGACAGTTGGCGCGCCAGGTAGGGCGGAATCAAGGTTCTTCGTGCAACTTGATGGCTTCGACCAACGGCATCATCTTCTCGGAGAGCATGGCGGACATCCTCACCAATCCCGTCGACATCTGCTTCGGCTCGATGCCGGCGAAATCCACCATTCCAGTCGCCTGCCTCGTCATCGAAGGCAATGCGGTTACCACCGACCAATAGATCGGGAAAGATCTATTGATGGAAACCCACCCGCCCACTCCTAGCGACCTGATCGCTGGGATCGATCGTGTTGAAGGCATGCTCTCCGACACAATCAAGGTCTGCGAACGCGTCAAACTCCCTCGCAGGACCACATCATCCTCCAGCATGCCTCTTGGCCTGCGGAACACAGCTCATGTGGCATCCCGCTACATGAAGCGCAAGATCCAGATCAAATCTAGACTCAAGACCTAAGATCGCGAAAGCCGCAGGAGTCACCTCGACGAACCTTTCCCTATCCATGAGAATCCCAAACACACGACTCGCTAGTGCCATGTCCTCAAGAAGCTTCGTCGACCTCTCACTGCGTCCCATCGCCGCCGGATGAACCAAGAGCCGTCTCCGGACCGCCTCACGTTTCAGATCGCCCGCACAACTATCTCCCCGAACTATCCGGGAGAAGAGCTCGAGACCCTAGATCGCGAGGTCTTGGTCGTCTCTGTGGATGTACCACCTTAAGATGGAGAAACAGATGAACAACGCCAGGAGCGAGAGAACGCCAACGCCGCCAGAGCTGTTAGTCAGCAACAAGAACTCACCGTTGTTGTCCCAACTACAGGTCAACAACCAGTCAACGCCGGCCAACAAGCACACGCGGCACCAGCCGCCCCTCAGCCACGACAGCAAGACAATCAATCTCGTGTGAATCGCCTGCACGCCAGAGACCTCCTGAGGGACTTTGAGCGAGATGGTCTTGAAGTCTACAACTCTCCACAAACCAACTTGGGAGCCGCTCTTGCCGACCTAAACCACCTCGAAGATTCTCCTGCGGTACGATGTCTTCAAGCTAACGTCCGTGTCGCCGCCGCTCAGATTGAAGAAAGAGGTCCTGGATATAGTAGATCAGTAGCAAGTTCCTACTCCAGGAGCAGATCAGAACATCCTCACCAACGACGCCGTAGCCATGGTCCCCTTGAGACGGTGGCTGAAGAGGGACGAGGTGAAAACGAAGTGATGCAACTGGCCAATCCCGCTGCCAATGCTGCAGCTAATGCTCCAGCTAATCCTACAGCTAACGCTCCGGCCAATGCTCCAGCCAATGCCGCCGGCAACATTGCCAACAACGCAGCTAATGCTTCCAACGTCCAGGGGAATGCTGCAAATCCGAGGCAAAATGCAGGAGTTCAACCTCTGCCGATGCAGGCTAATCGCGCAGAAGGTAGTCAGCGTCAATGCATAAGAGATGAAGTAGAGATAGCACGACGTGCTAACTACAACTGTGACCATGGGGTCCCTGACGCCCTTGATACCAACAACCCTATCCAAGCAACAGAGTTGCGACACATGCACGACCAAGAATCCTACAACGTGCCCAATACGACCAATACAACAGCCCTCCCGATGATCTCTACGTCATCCTGACGGCTTACGCCCCATCAACAAGCCTGGGAGCGGTCAACAACTTCCCTGCTTTCTCACGACGTCTCTGGACGATCAGATACCCCAAGGACTTCAAGCCAGCCATTGAGAAGTACGACGGTCGCTCCGACCCAAGTATATGGCTCTAGATGTACAACATTGCAGCATGCGCCTCTGGAGGCAACGAAGACCACATGGCGGGATACTTCCCCCTTGTGATGGGCAAGGTACCACTCCTGTGGCTTCACATCGAGCTCTTCGAGAAGATCCATGAAGCTGACGCACATACCATCGCTGACCTCATGGCTTACATTGACAAGTTGGTCGACACTCAAGACGCGGTGATGCACGACTTCAATGGAGAACACGGCGATGGAGGAAACAGGTCGCGTAAGCGATCTGGTGAAGCTTACATGGTAGATCCACCAAGACCCTCCACCTTCCTCGAAGGAGATTTTAACATGGTCATGGACGACCAATGCCAGTCCCACTGTGATGCTAAACATACCATGAGTGAGTGCGACCAACTGAAGCATGCCCTTGGAGTACCCTCCGACTCCAAGAAGACCAAGAGCAGCAACAACGACGACTAGAACGGTGACCAGCGCTTCGACAACCGTAATCATAGACCTGATCGACGTGATTACCGTGACCGCAGGCTCTATCATCGCAATGATGACAGGGATCGACGAGATTACCGCCGCGATGACAGACGCGACGATTATCGTCGCAGCGACCGCAACGACTGGCATGACGACCACAAGGGTTATCGCCGTGACAACCAACGCAGTGACCGCCGAGATGATCGGCGTGATGATCGACGTCGCCAGGACGACCACTCCGCAACCTCTGCGTTGGTCGGAGTTCCAATCACTTTCTCCAAGAAAGATCATTGGGTCCATATCCCTGACCCCAGGACCTACCCACTGATCGTTAACCCCATAGTTGACGGGGCCTTCCTGCCTAAGACCCTCATTGATGGAGGCAGCAGCTTGAACATCATCTTCACAGAGACGCTTTGTAAAATGAACTTCGACTTCAACAAGATGACTGCCTGCGATGAGCCCTTCTACGGGGTTGTGCCCGGCAAGGCTGCGTACCCCATAGGTCGTGTATGCCTGCCGGTCACCTTCGGCACAAATGAGAATTTCCGCACGGAGTACTCAACGTTCGATGTCGCGGACTTCCGCTCCTCTTACCACGCCATCCTCAGGCGACCTATGCTCGCCAAGTTCGTGGCCATACCTCATCACACCTACCTCATCATGAAGATGCCTACGCCAAACGGAATCCTCTCCGTCCTCAGGGACATCATGGTCTCCTACAACTACGAAAGCGCCACCGTCGAGCTCTCCAAAGACTCCGCGGTCAAAGCTGCAGCAACGATCATGGTCGTCCAGGCGGCCAAGATCAACCAAACCACTTTGGAGGTGCCAAAGCAGAAGCGCACAAGCACAACTTTGGACCCCAATCCAGCTGTCAAGAAGGTTTGCCTCAGCCTGCCCGACACATCCAAATAGTCGTTATCGGGGCCAACCTCGACCCCAAATAGGAACTCGCGCTGACCAGTTTTCTCAGGGACAACGCTGACATCTTCGCATGGAGCCCGTTCGACATGCCCGATGTCCCCAGGGAGCTGGCTGAGCACGCACTTGAAGTCAACAAGACCGCACGACGTATCAAGCAAAAGCTCCGACGATTTGCAAAAGATAGAAAACAAGCCATAGAAGTAGAAGTCTGTAAGCTCTTAGCTGCGGGATTTATCAGAGAATGTAAACACCCAGTTTGGCTCGCAAACCCGGTCATTGTACCAAAGAAAACTGGTGGATTGAGGATGTGTATCGATTACACCGATCTTAACAAGCACTGCCCAAAGGATCCCTTCCCTCTTCCTCGCATCGATCAGGTCATCGACTCCACAGCTGGTAGCGTCCTACTCTACTTCATCGACTGCTACTCAGGGTATCACCAGATAGCCCTTCACCCAATGACAAAGACAAAACAACATTCATAACGCCCCATGACATCTACTGCTACAAAGTCATGACCTTTGGTCTGAAAAATGCGAGAGCAACATATCAGAAGACAATTCAAAAGTGCCTGAAGTCGTAGATCGGGAAGAACGTCGAAGCCTACATAGACGATGTGGTCGTCAAGACCACCGAGGAAGATCAACTCATCGCCGACCTCACCGAAACCTTCGCCAATCTACGAGAGCTCTAATGGAAGCTCAACCCAACCAAATGTGTCTTCGGTGTGCCTTCCGAGTTGCTCCTAGGCTTCATGGTTGGGCACCGAGGCATTAAAGCCAACCCTGCGAAGGTTGACGCTATACGCAACATGGCCAAGCCATCCAACAAGAAAGACGTCATGATGCTCACAGGAATGATGGCGGCTCTAGGCCATTTCATCAGCAAGCTCGGCGAGAAAGGCTTACCCTTTTTCAAGCTATTGAAGAAGGCAGACAAGTTTGTGTGGGACAACGAGGCCCAAAAAGCATTTGAAGCTCTCAAAGAATCCTTGACAACGCCACCCATCATGACTCCACCAGTTCCGAAAGAAACGCTCCTCCTCTACACTCTGCCACCACCAATGTGGTCATCACAGTCCTAGTCGCTGAACGAGAAGAAGAAGGGCATGCCTATCTTGTTCAACGACCTGTGTATTACGTAAGCAAGGTCCTGGGCGATGCTAAAACATGTTATACACAACCTCAGAAGCTGCTCTATGCACTCCTGATCACATTGAGAAAGCTTCAATACTACTTCCAAGCCCAGAAGATCATGGTCCCGTCATCATTTCCGCTAGGAGAAATCATCCGCAACTGCGATGCCAACGACCACATCGTAAAGTGGTCGGTGGAGCTTAGAGAGTTTGACATTGAGTTTTTCCCCTGGCAAGCAATCAAGTCACAGATCCTCACAGACTTCGTGTCTGAGTGGACAGAAATCCAGATGCCCCCTCCCAAGGAGCGGCCTGAACACTGGATAATGTACTTCGACGGTGCCCTCAACCTCAAAGGTGCAGGTGCAGACGTATTGCTCATCTCTCCCTAGGGAGAACGGCTCAAGTATGTCCTGCAGATACACTATAATGCCTCCAACAACGGTGCAGACTACGAAGCCCTGATTCACGGACTCCATATAGCAGTGTCCCTTGGCATCATGCGACTACTGGCTTTTGGCGATTCCAAAGTCATCATCGAACAAGTCAACAAAGAGTGGGACAACGTCAAAGACACGATGGATGCCTATTGTGCTGAGATCCGTAAACTCGAAGGCCACTTCGAGGGGATCGAGTTTCAGCACGTCCCACGAAACAACATGGCCGCCGACGTACTTTCCAAACTAGGCTCTCGACAAGCTCTAGTCCCAGCAGGCGTGTTCGTCCAAGACCTACGCAAGCCTTCAATCAAGCTTCTGGACCCAGACAACCCAGAACTACCTCAACACGGCCAAAATGCAGCACCTCCCATAACGTGCTGATGTCAGAAAAAGAAGACGATTGGCGCAAGCCCTTCATAGACTTCATACTCGACCAACTCGTCCCAGACGACAAAGCAGAGCGAGAGCGCATCACACGACGAAGTGCCAACTACGTCGTGATTGGTACCGATCTATACAGAAAAGCCGCCTCTACTGACGTCTTGATGAAATGCATCTTACGATCAGAAGGTCTACAACTCCTAGCTGAGATTCACAGTGGCGAGTGTGGCTGCCACGCAGCATCCACTAACTTGGTCGGCAAGGCATACCGATCTTGATTCTACTGGCCCACGGACATGACCGATGCTAAAGACCTCGTAAAGAGGTGCAAAGGATGCCAATTCTTTGCCAAACAGCAGCACCTGCCAGCTCAGGCCCTGCGCATGATCCTTCCATCATGGCCCTTCGCCATGTGGGGTCTCGACTCCGTGGGACCGTTCCGCACTGCCCCAGGTGGCTACAGACACATACTAGTAACCGTCGACAAATTCACCAAGTGGATTGAAGTCTGACCTGTTGCGAGAGTAACATCGGAAGAAGCGACAAAGTGATAGGGACCGTTGCAAGAAAGGTCCTAGGGATGGCCCGATCTTCATGGCAGTAGGTTTCGTAACAAGATAAATTGCTGCAAGCAGCGGGTAAATGCTTTATACCTGGCAAAGGTTGGATGTGACCAAGCGTCGGGGAGACGTTACCGAAACCGCGAAGACTTCAACTCGATCTCCAAATGACTCATGCAGCTCGAGAGCTATCGGGATTTAAGAGTTATGATCAAATCATTATGAAGGTCCGAACATGTCCGAACTGATTGTCCGAACTGATCTGTCCGAACTTGTCTGAAATGATTTTGCTGGATCCTCATTGTCTGAACTGATCCACTTGTTTGTTCTTCTTTGCTTCCTCTCCTTGTATAGCTGCACCACCCCTCTCACATATATACTTAAGTACAACCAATGTAGAACATTTAGGTAGTATAACATTCTCAAATATGTTAGAGTTTATTTCAGCTATGATTGAGTTCACCTTTTGTTAGAGTTTCTTAGTATGGCTATTTGTAATAGGTCCTTGAAGTATAGTAGCTTGTGCATCTGATTCTTGGTTTTGTGTAACTCATGGGGTGTCCACATCACAAAGTTCATTGAAGACATTACACATCGCTTGGGTTGCCCAACAGGATCATTACCGACCTGGGCACAGCCATCACTGGCTCTGCCTTCTGGGATTTCTGCCAAGACAACACCATCGACGTCTACTACACTTCGGTCACCCACACTCGGTGCAACGGCCAGGTCGAGCGTGCCAATTGCATGGTCCTTCAGGCCCTCAAAGATCGCATCTATGATGATGCTTCAAACTACGCCACCCGGTGGTTAGCCGAGCTACCACATGTGATTTGGTATCTAAGGACTCAAGTCAGCTCCGCCACGGGCTTTTCACCCTTCTTTCTGGTCTACGGATCGGGAGCCATACTACCCACCGACGTCGCCTTTGGAGCTCCACGTATTTAGTTCTACGAGGAAGGAGAAGCCGAGCAAACACGTCGCGTCGACCTCGACAACCTTGAAGAACAGAGGCTTGCTGCCGTTATGAGACAAGCTCATCACGATCAACAACTCTGACGCTATCATGATCGCAACGTTAAGGAAACTTCCTTCAATGTTGGCGACCTCGTCCTCAGGCGCATCCAGAAGACTGACGGCATGCATAAGCTCTCTGCCACCTAGGAAGGACCCTTCATCGTCACCGAAGTCATCAGCCCATCCACATATCACCTCAAATGGGGTGACGGACAAGGAGTGCCAAACCCTTGGAACGTGGAGCACCTACGACGATTCTATCCATAGAATAGTTTTTAATGTCAGCTATGTATTTCCTTTCCTTGTACTTTTTTCAGATCAAATAAATATCCTAGGCTCCCTCCTCGCGCGCCGACCTCACATAAGCCTCCACGCTGAGCTGTGGAGGTCGGTAAGCCAACCTCTTCGTGAGTAGTGGTTAGCAAGACAAGAAACAAGACGTTGTCATCTACAAGACTACTAAGCTCGCGCATGCACAAGGCAAGTGCTTTATTTAGGTTCAACAAAATATTCATCCACAAGCCCTGTTTACAAGACTGAGAAGGGGAGAAGGTATATCTCCTAGTCCAAGACTACTCTTCGCCATCATCACCTTCATAATCCAGAGTGTCCATCACCTCCATGGTAGCATCCCGAACTTCAAGCTCCAGGCTCTGATGTCCTTCGTTGTACAACCACCAGCTTTGACCTTGGCCATGTCGACGTCAGGATACTGTGACTTCACCCTCACTAGCACATCAGTAGCGGCTGCCAAGCTCGTCGCCTTCAGCACCGTCAGGATCCTGTTAGGGGTGTCTATGAGACGATCAACAACAGACTGTGGCTCCTCCCCTTGAGACGGTATTGCTATGCAATCCATTGCATAGTTGGCAGTGCCCTTCAGGTCATTCAGCTCCACCTCATACCCTGCAATGGTCACTTGGTCATTCTGCAATGACTTCAAAGCAACCTCGAATTCGACCTCAAGGTCCTGATGAGCTCGAGATACGACATACTCACTGTTAGCAGCTTCTTTCATCACCCGCTTGAGCACTTGGCCCCCAGCCTCGACCTCTTGAAGCATCACCTGCAAGTCCCGGACCTTTTCCCTGGTATCTTCAGGTCGTTATCAAGCTCCTCCTCACGATTACGGAAGCCTATGAGACATCAAAATTAGCATTCCAAAAAAAATACCTCTATGTTGCTGGAACAAGGCTATCAATGCAAATTTCGACCTTACGAATGGTTAAAGCATTGAATTGCGCAGTGGCCTCCTTGGCTTTGCGCTTCTCCTTGGCGAGCTCGTCGTCGAGCTTCTTCTTCTCAGCAGTCGCTGCTTCCCAGACCTATTTGAGTTCCTACTCAAGTTCAGTGATCCGCTGGTCCTTCGCCACTGCATTCTTCAGCTGGTCGGCCCGGCTCTTGGCCCGGTCTACCAAAGACTATCAACAACACAACAAGCTCATCAGCAACACTTCAACAAATACTTTGTCAGAAAGTACATAATAAGTAAACCTACCGTCAGTGCCTCATTGATGGTCACAATGCTGGTTTGCAAGGCCTGCATATCCTCATTGTCATCGAAGATATCATCCTGCTAAGGAGTGTTATTCCAGCCAATCTCTCGTCGCGGCAACCTCAGGCTCGTCGGGGAAGAATCGGGTACCTGTGCGCCAGACATCCCCGGGCCTCCCGGCGCCTAGTCAATTTGAGCCTAGTCCTTGACTAGGTCGTCGTCAGCCCCAGCAGGTCTTGAGGTGATGGGATCCACATCAACAATTCTCGGGGAAACCGGCGTGCTGACATCCCCAACAGCACCTTCCGCTCCCACGTCACCAGCACACGGGGGACTCGTCACTCTCGAATCCACCACCGGCGACGAAGTTATCCTCTTTTCACCCGCTCCTGGCAGTGGGGTGGCCGTCCCCACGTTGTCAGCCAAGGAGTCCACCACTATCTTAGGGTCGGGTCCCCTCGTGCGAGAGGGTGAAGCCTGAGCGCTCAGGTCGCACTAAGGCTCTGCTACCGACCTGCACAAGAACATCATGATCAAGCAATAAATATACAACACGATAGCAACGAGTTAAAAATATTGAGCGTTCATGACTTCACCTCGTGACGGCCGGGATGCGAGGCTTCGGCCTAAAGAACCGAGGCCTAATCAATGCAGGCATCTTTTCCTGTGCCACTACAACAGTTCGCTGCACACCAAACCTTGACGGAGGGCACCCTCCATCGTCTTCTGCACCAACTCCCGCTGCCTCTTGGCAGCTGGGCTCTCTGACCTCCTCACCGGCCGATCCTCCACGACCGGCGTTTCATCGGTGGCTTCTTCTTCTTCTCCTTCTCCTTCTTCTTCTCCTTCTTCTTCTTCTTCTCCTTCTTCTTCTTCTTCTTCTCCTTCTTCTTCTTCTTCTTCTTCTTCTTCTTCTCCTTCTTCTTCTTCTTCTTCTTCTTCTTCTTCTTCTTCTTCTTCTTCTCCTTCTTCTTCTTCTTCTTCTCCTTCTTCTTCTTCTTCTTCTCCTTCTCCTTCTTCTTCTTCTTCTTCTTCTTCTGCTCCTCCTCCTCCTCCTCCTCCTCCTCCCGACTCGACCTCCCTTGAGTGAGGTGTCGGAATTGCCGGTGTCTCAACTGCCAGCAGAGGACTAGCCTTCCTCTTCCTCTTCTTCTTCTTATCCATGACCTTAACCGCAGAGACCTCAGCAGCAGCCGTTGGGACCGACTGCTTCGCCACCGCCGTCCTGGTCTTGAGCCGAGACTTCACGACACCACCAGCATCCGGGCCTGCCCTGGCGTCACCCCTAACCTCAACGTTGGTATCTTTGTCAGCCTCCACTGACGAGTCAGATTCATAAAACTCCAGCAGCCGAGATGCTGGAGGCTGATACTTGTCCGACCTAAGTTTTCACTGGTGCTGCTCGCCCTCACAAAGAGGTGCTGGGCACCAGAACTGACGCTCACAATCCTACAAGCAACCAACGACCAAGAGAGTTACATGATGTCACAATGGCAAATAGTGTAAACAACCTTAAAGTAGGTCCCAGGATCTTACTGGGTAAGCTGGCCTCTTTATCGAGTGTGCCTTGGGGCATTTCTTGATCTTCACTTTCCCAGAATAAATCTGGGACACCCTGGCCGCCATCTCCTCCTTGGAGACATTGCAGTTGACTTCACGTGTGGGGTCTGATTGCCCCAAGTACTCGTACGTGGGGTGAACCCGGTCCTTGATCGGTTGGATCAATAGCCGGCAAAACGACCTAGTGACTGAAGCTCCTGTCACCACCCCGTTTCTTTATGTCCCTAACCAGCTCCAAGATCTCCTTTAGGTCCTCGGTGTCACTGGGCGACAACCCTAAGTCCCACTCAGATATCTTCACTGGCTTATGGCCAAAACGACGTGGAAGCCCCGACAGCTGATCTACAATATAAAACCACTCTGACCTCCACCTAGAGTTGTTGTCGGGGAGGTCGCTATCTATCCACTCTAACTTGAGGCCAGACCTCAAGCAGAACATCACATCCCCCACTGGCCCCGACCTCTTGCCAGTGCTTTTCACACAAAACAGATACCTCCACAACAAGAAGTGAGGCGATATCTCCAGATTCACCTCACAAAAATGAATGAACATCAAGACTACAGTGATGGAGTTGGGGACAAGGTGTACCAGCTCCAGCTTGTAGTAGTAGAGCAGACCACGGAAGAAATCCCCCACGGGGAGGTTGAAGCCACGCTCGAAGTACGACGCGAAGATGACCTGCTCCTTCACGTCCTCGGTCGGGAACTCTCCCCCAACCGCCGCCTTCCACTCCACCTCCGCCTTCGGCCATAGTAGCCTGCGATCCACCAAGGCTTGGATCTTAGCCTCCGTCATCGTCGACTGGACCCACACAGTGTGAGGGTCAGGGATGGGAGCGGCCTCTGCCGCCATTTCGCCGCTAGGGTTGGAACTGGATCTAATGGAGCACAAGATTTTGATGCGCATGCGTAGTGGCGCACGGTGCAAGAGCGGTGGCGCTAGCACGCAAATGGCTGGAGTCGACGACTGGATGGAAGCGCGCGCGAGGGAAGCGGTCGCAAGGCTGCGAGGAACTACGACGGTGAGAGCGACAGCGTCGGGAGGAAGAAGAGGGCGAATGGGGTCAACCCTGACCCGAGCCGCTCTATTTATAGGGGGTCCACTAGATCTGCCTGTTGCGGTTCCTTCCGCCGTACAACGTGCTACAACGACTCTATCCCGATAATTTCACGAGAAGATTGCGCCAGATTCGTCGTCAACAGACTAAGGCACGACCTAAACTCTGAGTTTAGGTCATCAGCCGCAAACAAAACATCATCAGGTCACCCTGATGACAAACAAGATTGACAAGCCCCCACGTCACATTAATTTAGGTCTTTGACAAATCAATTTGTCAAAACGACCAAGTACATGACAGAAGAGAGTGAACATTACATGAACCGTCCAAAGGTACACAAGTCGTCCATGACCTCGTTGGATCCAGAACCCGACACAAATGATAAACATACTACAAGGTCTGGGCCACCCAGAGCAATCCTTGCGACCTACTTCACCGAAGCAGAGCACGTCGCGAGATTTCTCCTAGCACCAGGATCTTGATGGCGGCCTTGCGGGGGACAGCTGTCAGACGACGCGCAACCTAAGGCATGCTTGGCCCAGACTATTGGAATGCAGGTACGAGCTTGCTCTTTGGCGCGGGATTCCAACCCCCGGCGAGCACCCGATGCTCACCAGCGACGTCCTGCTGCATCTCCAGCTGGTACAACATCACCTCCAAACTCTACCTGGTACCATGCAGTGGCAGGGTACAAAGAGTGGGGGTGTTGCCTACATTTCGTGAGAGTTCTCCTAGCTCCAAGCTTCTACAAACACAACACTCTACAATCTGGTAGACTAACACATGCCCATGGCATAGTGGGATTACTACTTTGCAGCTTCATAGCTCAACAATGCTCGGTGATTGCCTCCCTCAGCCCCACAAGTGCTATTTATAGCCAGATCGAAGCCTTGGGCAGTTGGCGAAGTGATGACACTGTCACCGCGTGGTCCTGGGACCTGCAGGCATGTTTATGATTAAAGGCGATGACGTTTTTACCCTGTCTCGTGACGTCTTTGTTGCTAGTGCATCAATGATGCCTGGGCCCCACCATAGAGTCACATGGCCACAGCAACCCCCTTGGTTCGTGGGTAGTTTGTCTTCTGGGTGGCAAAAGAATTTCCGACCACTGCTGACCTGTGACCCCGCAGTCTACGCTACACGACAAAACCTGACTCCGTGTCAGAGGGCCCATCGCATAACTCAATCTCATACGACGATAACTTGACAACCTTCCTCAATGACCTGATGACCTTTATTTGCACCCGCTAGGCTCTGCGTCCTGGTGCACCCGCTACAGCTCTGCATGTAAACAGACCTTTTCCAATCAGCCTATATTTCTGTTCCCTGAGTAGAATGGTTGTAGGTTCGATTGAAGACCTTCCGGGGTAGGCGTGCCTCGCTGCTCTGCCAGATCCGTCTGGGCGCCTGGAGATTAGTAATACCATGGTGATCAGAAGCTTCACGTCCACGATTTTTGTCGGGCCCCCGTGGACGGTGTGCCTATTGCTGAGGTCGCTAATACCTTAGTACCATGGCTCCACTGGATGGCCAGCATCTATGTTGGTCGTCTGGACACCAAAACCATCTCCTTGAGGTCGGCGTGCCTCAATGCTTAGGTCCTGCAATACCTACGTATGACTATGGCCCTGCCAGCATAGTTGGGCGCCCTGGATGCATGACCTTCCGAGGTCGGTGTGCTCTTGTAGCCCTGCCAGCCTGCTCTGGACACCTAGGATTTTACGTTAGGAATGAAGGCCTACCCGTGGGGTGCGCGCCTAATGGCCTTGCCAAGTACTTCCGGGTGCTTGGGTGCTTCTTGATTTGAGACCTCCTTGAGGTTGGCATGCCTGGATTGGCTCTGCCAGACTCTTTGCAGCTATACAGGATATCGGGGTGTCTCTACACTCCATACATTCAGGATTAACATCACTTTGCTAAGTTTCATCACTGACAACCTCTCCATTCGATGCGCCTTCCAAGATCCTGCTGGGTATCCTCGGATACAGGACATTGATAATTTGAAGCCTCTTCGAGGTCGGCACGCCTACAAGGCCTCCTTGAGGTCGGCCCTACCAGACTCCTTGCATCTATGCTAGGAGATCTGGGTGTTTCTAGATTTCGTTCGATCAAGACCATGACTCAGTTTTCTTCTCTTTTTTTGAGCATCAAACCAGCCATGCTACCTGCTTCAATGCTCGAGGACTACTCTACGAGCGCGTCTCCGACACCCTCTTGTTTTATTCGTCGTACCGACCTATTGGGAAACCCGTTTCTCCTCATGTCGTTACTCGACCTACTTTTTCTTCTTTTTTTGGATCATCATACCAGCCATCCTGCCCACCACGATGCTCGAATACTACTCTATGAGTGCATCTTCGATGCCCTCTAATTTTTTCATCGTCGTTTTGATCTATTGGAAGCCTGCTTCCTATACATCGTCACTTGACCTTCCTTCGATTCGGCAAGACTACAAACAGGTCGGCTGCCAAGTCGATTTGTTCTTTTTTCTTTTGGACCGATGTGCATGCTATTCGACCAGTCAATAGCTCTACGACTTTGTCATGACCTTTCTAAGGTCGCCGCGTCTACACCTCACTCGGGGGCTTGTGAGACATGGGTACCCTTGGGTCCCCACCGACCAGGCTCACGGCCATCCCCGACAAGTGGGTCCGACCTACCAGAGGACCCGCCGACCTGTCAGTGGGCCCAACCGACCTAGTTGGCGGCCCACACGACCTCCTGAAGACCTCCTAGAAGATTCCCCAGACGACCTAATTCAGCACGACCTCAAGACTTGCATACAAGGCAAGATATCAGTGGATTTCGACCAAAGCAGATCAACAGGATATGGCAAGTGATGTAATCAATTAGACTTAGGTCTCCTAGTCGTAACCGACCAGGAGTCTGGGAACCGACCTCATCTGCTGGCCAATATAAGGCGGACGAGGTGACCCTTGTATCATCACGTAATCCCCCAAGCAATACAAATCGAAGAACTGGACATGGGGTTTTACTCTCTGGAGGCCCGAACCAGTATAAACTCGCTGTGTTCTTTGCGTTCCACGTACTCGTGTGCGACCTTCGAGTTCTTAGCCTTAGATTCCACCCCACCGAACAACTAAACCACTGCGATTAGCACCCCTATGGGCTGTCTAGATCTCACCATCTGACACTCATCTTGGGATGCGTCTCACGGCTAGCTACCAGTGGTGCATGGTGACTCTGGGTGCCTCGCGAGGTATGTCAGATAGCCTGTACCAAAGACTATACGATTTGATCCCGATCTAAAGAGTTTTGGGAACCGTTTAGTGGTTGTGCTCGCGGGGGCAACCTACCGTGTGTCTAGGTCTACCTTGCAAGGTTTAAATCAACTGGTTGTCGGCTTCTCATCATTATCTGAGACTACTTACCCTACTGGCTATGAGATCCCTAACGATGGAAGTTGATGAATATTTATGCTTTATTAATTGTATTGCACAACTTATGCTTGCAATAGCTTGCTAATTTAGATAAGAATATTTAACTAGAACTTGTGCTAAAATCTTGAAAGTAAGGACCTACTCCTTGATGCTTTTCAGCTAAAAGAAAACCCAGTGGCCAAAAAGCCTTTCATGTCTAGAGTTGGTGATGTAGTTATCACTGGCGGGTAAGTCTTGCTGAGTATTAGTATACTCAGCCTTGCTATAATCTGTTACTCCAGGTAATGCCTTTGCTGATGTGTGGCTTGGAGAGATCCCGCCTGGCTGGGAGCTGGAGTGGGTGGAAGACAATGAATGAAGGCATCATGGCAGGCCTCCTGTGATGCTCCTCGCGCCGTTTAGTATAATTCCGCTGTTTCCGAAACTCTGAACTTCGTTATCATGAAAAAGACTTCGGTTTGTAATAATTAAACCCTTCGAGGTGGATTTGGATGTTAATCATGTGTTGTTCTCTGGACTCGCCTTCGTGTGAGTTTTAATGCATATATATCGATCCTTGTTGCTATGTGAAGTGATTTCACCAGGCGTTAACCCGGAAACTAATGACAGAATGATACTTTATTATTGCTTAATGACCAAAGTGGATTGGTTTAGGCGATAGTACGGTATTTTCCTAGGTTGGTTGTCACAGCTGGCATCAGCGCAATTATATGCACCAGAGATTAATTAATAACTTTAATCACTGGTTTTTGAATAAAATTTGCCAAGATTGTAAGATTTGCAAAACACGTTGGTTCGTTAAGGATAAATTAGACCGAGAGGCCCTAGAGGGAATTTTTGGTTTCTTTCAGGTGGCTTGTTAATCTATCATTTATTTTGCTAACTCCCAGCAGATTTACTTCCTGACAGAAGTTACTTTCTGTACAACCATACTAGTTCATCACGTTTTGCTATACGTGGTGGTACCACAGGGAAGTCTAGTCAGGGATAGATGGGTCCTATTCAAATGGGAACCCACGTCGCGTCAGTGTCTCATCACGTTTTGCTATATGTGGTGGTGCCACAGGAAAGTCATGTGAGGGATGGATGGGACCTATTCAAATGGGAACCAACCATCGCATTTGTGTCTAGCAACATTTTGCCATACGTGGACGTTCCGCATTGTGTATATGCGAGGCAAGGGTTCGCTTCATTCCAGAAGGAGCGTATCTGAGGTTGGACATTGTCTATGCAGCAGCTTGACGCATGGATACCGTTTCTATAGCGCACGGTAATGTATATGGACGCTTCTGTGTTGTGCTGGTATGGAAGGTTCTTTTCTGCAAGTACATAACAGCGCTTCGTTAGACGCTAAGTGACTTCCGAGTAGCTCTCGACTAGTTATTATAGGGAGAGATGAATATAAGCCTTGACACCGGCACCAACTTCGATTTTTGGGCTTTATTGCCATGTGAGAACGAATAGGACATCTTGCATCATATTAAAAATCAAAAAAAATTTAAAACTGGAACCGAAACACAAATTGTATGCACACTAAGGGAATATCTTGCTAGTGTGTGGTTTTGTGTCGAGCTTTACCTCTCAGGTATAGATGTCGTGCTGCCAAAATTTTTGTAGGACTATTAGTTTGAATTTTCGCACCTTGTTTTAGGAGTATTTAGACTAGGTGATCTCTACTAAAGTTGCTCCATATATAATCTAGTTTTTGCTCGCAAAAATTTAAGGTCATAGCCTTTGTAAATCTAGAAGTTGTACCTTTTTAGTGAACTTAGGTCTTGCTGTTTTTCAGAGGACAGAAATCTAAACATCACATCTTTCGACCTTGTTCCTAAATGATCTAGCTCAACTTTTGAATACCAAATTTGTGCATAAAAACAGTAAGGAGTAGCTGGCAAAATTTGAGAATTTTTGGGGTTCTAGAGTTTGAGTTATGAATTTTTATTCGCAGCTGCCAGATTTTGTACCATTTGCCATATTGCTCTCTTTTCAGTCCTAACATGTGTTACATCTTTTGTACATATGACTGCCCCCGTGTTTCTCGAGTACGACGCTGACGGTACAATCCGTACCAACGGGTTGCATTGGGAGGGTTTTCCATGCCTTGCGTGGGACTCACTCAGCGCCGCTGGCTACACCGCTCCACCTATCTACGAGGTGGCCGAGTTTGAGCGCCTAGGCGTTTCTCATTGCAGGGTGACTGTCACCGTGCCGCTTCACCCAGTCCACCCCGACTGGTTCGACTTGAGCTTCGTGCATTAGGGTTTTCGTGGTCACGAGTCTGTCGAGTCAGCTGCCCTCCAGGTGTTGATGGACTTTTGTGACCACACTCGACAGTAGGTGGCCCTCTCACTGTTTGGGCTGTTTCCGGCAGTGAGCCCGCATGACCCAACATGGCTGGACGGTGTGGACCACCTTCAGGAGCAACTGTTGCTAGCAGAGCCACTGGACGTCACTTGGACGCTGACCTGTTGCCTTAACATCTTGTTCACACTTCAGGGCATGCGCTACACCACCGCTGCGGTGCTCAGCTAGCGTTTGTCGTCTGATCGGATGGCCTGGCATAGTCTCTCAGCGGCTTACTAGCAGCAGAGCTTCACCCTCGCCCAGACTCAGTAGGACAATGACTGGCTGCGTGCTAGAAGGTTCCAATTGGAGTTAGAGAGAGGTGACCGCTTACAGAGGATCGTAGACCTGGAGGCAGAGGTTACTACACTTCAGGAGGATGTGGGCGCCGACGGCATCGAGAGGTTGACACTGCTACAGAACATCACCGAGATGCAGCAGCAGGTTGAGGAGGCTGAGGTACAACTAGCAGCTCTGTAGGCCATTGTGGATCTACAACCACCACCTCCAATGGAGGCACCCCTAGAGGAGTAGCAGGGTCAGTCTAGTCTTGACCAGGCAAGTCAGGCTAGACCACCGCCACCGACCCCACCAGCTTCACCTGCTAGCAGTGGTGCTTCGGTCGGCAACTAGGTTGCCGTAGTGTTGTAATAAGACGAATCATACTCCTATGTGTAGCCTTTTGGTTAGTTTGTGGTAGGTGAGTATAGGATCATTCTTTTGTGCAGTGTGACTGCGATGTAACCCATGTTGTAATGTGGTGATTCCAAAACTTGAAACCTTTGTAATGCTCTGTGAACACTTTTTTCCGTAATGTTTGTTATGAGGAAATGTTTAAGCTAATTGTGGTCAATTTCGAGTCCGGTGTTGAATACAAATCTTGTTTGGAATTTTGTGACGATCGTGCTCTCAAAATTTCAGCAATGGTGCACTTTCCTATTGAGAGTTACGGAAATTCCAACCCAGTCCTAACTGCTGTCCAAACAGCTAGACAGGGCTTGGAAAATGGAAGTTTCGAGCAATTGAATGTCAGAATCTTACCATGCGTTGAATACCAAAGTTGTGCGGAATATTGCGATGACTGCGCTCGCCAAAATTCAAAATTTTTGCATAAGGGTAGAGAAAATTACGAAAATTTCGGTGAGTGTCGGCCTGCTGCCGGTAGGGCTGGGCATAATTAACCGAAGATAGAATTATTTGGGTCACTGTTCGGTCTTAGCTTTCTAATAACCGAAATTACTTTGGTAAATTCGGTTATAGGACTCGGGTAACCGAATTACCCGATATGACTGAAGTTCACAAATCAAAACAGCCCAACTTATATTTTTCTTCCAACCCAAGCAGGTCCATAGCAGCCCACGAACACCCAAACCCTATCTCTTCCATCCTTTACCTCTCACGGACCCTCTTCTCCAGAGTCAACCGCCACACGCCCACACACCTCCGAGCCACCAGCACGCCCTCTCCAGAGCCAGCAAGAGGCAACCTCGAGCCCCAACGACGACGAGAAGGCCTCGAGCTCCTCCCCGACACCGAGCGAGCGGGCGAAGGCTTGCCCTCGCGTGCTGCTGGTGCGTGCGGGCGAGCAAAGACTCAGGCCGGCAACGCCTCCTCCTGCCCTCCCCTACGATTCTTGGTGCGTGGAGCTCGGAGCATCAGCAACACATGCCCCTTCCCTCCTCGTGGCTGTATGCGTGTGATCGAAAGTTACTGCAGTCTCTTCTCTTTGTTTTTATTTTGCCTATTGAAGTGTTGATTTGGCATCGATTTTCTCCATGCATGTGGGATTGATTTTGTGTGTTGATTTGAGTTCGGTCAGTTTGGTCATGAGTGATGACCGAACCGAACTGACCGAATCCGAAATCGTCGGTCTCAGGAAATTTAAGTAACCGATCGGTTCTCAATTTTGGATAACCGAATTTCGTAAATAACCGAGGAACCGAACCGATCGGTTCGGTCTAACCGAATGCCCACCCCTAGCTGCCGGGACAGCTAGGTAGCTTCTCGCAATTATATTCTTCGGGCACGCGAACTTGGAAATTCGCTGCGGAGTTGAATACCAACTTTGGAGCGTATGGAACCATACATCTACTGACCAAGATTTGGAAAATTTTTCGGTGAATAAGCTGTTGGATATGAAATTTTCTTATGACCATGTTGCTGCAATTTTTGAGAAACTACACGAATGAGCTTTTGCCATGCATATTTTACACTTGTCATTAGCTTCTAAGCAAGATTATGGCTATGTGTCTAATAAAGACTCGCATTTCAGATGGTGGGACCCACGTGCAGCTCTCCCAACTGTTTTGGAGCGTCCGACATTGGTGATCTACCACCACGACCACCCACGACGCCGTCGGAGGCCTACATGGCCACTTAAATCGAGGTGTTGCGCAAGATCCTGCAAACGCAGCAACAGACTGCCCAGCAGATGAACCAAAGGCCGCCACATGAAATCATGAGGGCCTGAATCAAGTCACCACCTACACTCAGTTTATTAGGATGACACCCCGGACCTTTTCTAAGGTGGAAGACCCCCTTGAGGCTGAGGCGTGGATCAAGGTCATTCAGGGCAAAATCTCTGCTTTTGTACAGCCATGCTCAGAGGAAAACAAGGCCAACTTCACAGCTCTGCAACTGCGGGGTGAAGCCTTAATGTGGTGGATCATTTCAAGACTATGCAGCAGGGGCATGCTGTCACTTGGAATGAATTTAAGCAAGCTTTCAAGATCCATCACATTCCTAAGGGATTAATGGATAGGAAGATGAGGGAGTTGCTTGCCCTCAGGCAGGGATCTAACACTGTGTATCACTATGCACAGAAGTTCAATAGCCTTTGCCAGTATGGCGGGCATCACGTGGATACCGATGCAAAGAAGATTGAAAGGTTCCATGATGCCCTGGATGGTCAGTTGTACAAACGGCTAAACTTGATCGAGCCCAACAACTTCGATAAGCTTATGAACAAGGTTGTATCCCAAGAGGATGCTATGAAGAAGGCCCAGAGAGACAAGAAGAGGCAGGCTGGTTTTTCTTCGGGCAGCGGGACTAACAAAAAGATTCACTTTGTGAAGAAGAATGTTTCTAACTCATCCCGACAATCTTGAACTGGACGCTGGACGATGAAGCCAGCACAGAGCAAACCTTCAGGGAACTTCCAGTTCCCAACACCCAGCAGCAGGCTCCCAAGCCTAACGCACCCCCACGTAAGACCGCTGAACGCCGTTGTTACAATTGTGGACAGCCGGGGCACTACACAAGTGATTGCCCCAAGCCCAAGCAGAACAAGCCCAACCCACAGAATCAAGGTGCAGCGACCTAGCCGGCCAACCCGGCTAAGAAGCTGATGGTGCAAGTCCGCCAGGGCAAGCTGAACTTCACCACCATGAGTGACATCCCAGAGGGAGCCTTAGTGCTCATGCTTACCTTCTCTATCAATGATACTCCCGTTAAGATATTGTTTGATTCTGGGGCTAACCATAGTTTTGTTAGTGGAAGTCTGGTAGAAAAATTGAGTCTAAGTGGTTCCCAGGTTAAGGATGCTTTCACCATTGTCACTCCGGATGGAAAAATCTCTTCTCACACCGTAGCTTTCGGAGTGCCTTTAAGTTTGGGGAGTAGTTCTGTTCAATCAAACCTTATTGTCATAGTTTGGGGGTATGGATGTTATCTTGGGTATGGATTAGATGACCCGACATAAGGGGGTTCTAGATATCTCGGGTAGAGTTGTAGCAATCAATTCACCTACCGTCGGGCACACCACCTTGTACCTACCTTTTAAGGATGGTGTAAACCCATGTGCCTACATGACCGTTATCTCTCACCTTGAAGAAATTCCAGTAGTTTGTGAATAACCTGAAGTTTTCTCGATGAATTGCCTGGTATGCCACCGGAACGGGATGTCGAGTTTGTAATCGAACTCCAACCGGGCACTGCGCCCATTTCCAAACGACCTTATCGTATGCCTCCCAAAGAGTTAGCTGAACTGAAAAACTAACTATAGGAATTGTTAGATAAGGGCTACATTCGCCCAAGTTCTTTTCCTTGGGGTTGCCCTGCACTCTTTGTCAATAAGAAGGATGGTAGTTTGAGGTTGTGTGTTGACTACAGACCTCTCAATGCGGTAACCATCAAAAACAAATATCCTCTTCCTCGCATTGATGTTCTCTTCGATCAGTTGGCTGGAGCCAAGGTTTTCTCCAAGATCAATCTTCGATCTAGTTATCACCAAATCAAAATTCGACCTTGTGACATTCCTAAAACTGCTTTCTTCACTCGATATGGTCTCTACGAGTATCTGGTGATGTCCTTTGGTCTCACAAATGCCCCAGCCTACTTCATGTATCTTATGAACTCCGTATTCATGAAAAAGCTTAATAAATTCGTACTAGTCTTTATCGATGACATTCTGATATATTCCAAAAATGAGAAAGAACATGCCAAACATCTGCGAATTGTTCTACAGTGTTTGAGAGATCATAAGCTCTATGCTAAATTCTCCAAATGCGAATTCTGGTTGGATAGTGTGAAATTCTTGGGGCACACTATTTCCAAAGATGGGATATCCGTAGATCATATTAAAGTGCAAGAGGTGATGGATTGGAAGCTACCCAAGTGTGTGTACCAAATTCACAGTTTTCTAGGTTTGGCGGGTTATTATCACCAATTCATTCCCGACTTCTCCAGGATTGCTGAACCTATGACTGATAGAGGGGGAGTGCCCGATCTTTCAGTGAGTGGAGATAAATCCGATTTGGTGGTTGTTGACCCTCACAATCTGACTACGACGAGCAAGACTCGAAGCGCCAATGCAATCGCTGAACCAACTCCCGATGGTTACCAACCTTGCCGGCGCAAGATCAGCCTGATCACGAAGATCAATTCCTGTACGCAATCGAAGAACGAACAAGAATCCGAGGCGAGCAATCTTAATATCACTCGAAGGTGGAGTCTGAATTACACGACGGCGGCACGATGGCGGCTGTTCGGTTGTAGCTAAGGCTAACAAATAAATCAAACTCAAGTTTCTAAGGCGGTGGCTACTGAAAATATAAGAGACGGGGCGTCCTAGGGTTGGGGGCGACCAAGGGTGGGGCGCCCCCAACTTGGGCTTAAGGCCCAACCAAACTGTCGACGCAGCACTTTGGCAGATTCTGGACGTCAACTTGTTTCGACAATTCCCGTTGACTCGGGAGGAATTTTGGAACGAGACCAGTGCCATTGGAAGCTCTATGAAATTCTGCATCCAACCATATATAGAACGTCCAAAACCGACTCCGTATGCGACCTGGGCGTCCAATTTATTGTGCACTGCTCCTGGACTCCGAACTGTACTCGAACTTGAATTGCTTTTGGCCTCCACCTCGGGGACTCGAACCGGATCAACCTTGGACCTCCTTCTTGACTTGGAAACCCTTGTTGGACTTCTTCTACTCCATTCCATGCACCAATCGTGGTCGTATGCATGAGTGTCATGTCCTCATCATTCTCCCCTTCTTGATGAAAAGCCGTCCTCGGCGTCGATTGTACTTGGAACCGATCCTGCACAACACAAGAGCGAACGGGGTTTCGAAAACCAAGGAAATCAAAATTATTGTGAGGGAGAATGTCACCATGTTTACAAATGGTGAATATGTCATCTTGCATAGAAAATTTAGCGAGCATGTTAGCATCTTGATCGGATGACACATAATAGTTGGCAACACTACCCTGCAAAAGATTAGTACCAACAAAAGACAAAGTAGGCATAGGTAGCAACCACCAATGCTCCCCTTCTTGCAAGTAAACTTGTTTCACCAAAACTGAGCTAGAGAAAGGTGAATGAATAGGTGGAGAGTGACTGCCCTCTAGTGGATCAAAATTGGGCGCAACAAAAGGATAATTCAGATTTTCACAAATGTACACTCGATGTATCATATATTCTCCTTTATTGTTATATTTGCCAATAGCATGATATGTGTGTTTAGAAAAACATGGCAAATCAGTATATTTAGAAAGTTGCTCTTCCAAACAATCTAGATTACACAAAACATCAAATTCAATGCAACCCAAAGTATGTAAGGAAGACAACAATTTCTGCTCATCATTAGCACTAACAATACGCATAACATGTTTAGTTTCAGCAATAGTATTTGGTTCCAAAGTATGTAAAATTGAAGCATTATCAACCAAATCATCTTTATCACAAGGAACATCAAGCAAATCAGCATGTGACAAAGATTCATCAAGAGAGGGTTCCACTGACAATTGCTCTATGATAGCATGGTTTGTGGGAAAATTCAGGATATTAACACAATTCTCACCTTCCGTGAGTGTAGCACTATGGACATTATTCTTAGTAGGATGATATGATGCATTGTAAAACGATGGTTCAGAAGTGGCATAGGAGGATGTGAGCTCCTCATTTTCGTTCATGTCGTCCTTGTCCTCCTGCGTGTGGTGAGCATCATGGTGCTGAATCGCCGTCGACTCAGCCCTCTCATGGGGTGTAGGCATGGACGTGGATGGTGCAAGGGAAATGGGCGCTGAACTGGGTGTCGAACCGCTGCCTGCAAAAGAGTTAGAATATATCTTCGAGCGGTGTCCCTGCACTTCACGTTTAGCGTTGCGAGCATAATATGAAGGCACAAATCTACGTCGCATAACAGCTTTTAATTCAACCCAAGTGGTGGGATGTTTTTGTTTATATTCATGATGCCACCAAAATAAAGCTAAATCAGTAAATGCACTAATAGCAGTTTGAACTTGAGAAATAGCAGGAATATCATGGTATGAAAATTTCTGTTCGACCTCTAATTCCCAATTAATATATGCAGCTGGATCATATTTGCCATTGTAAGGTGGAATTGTAAATGGAAGCGTAGAAAAAGAATCATTACCACCACGGATGGACGCACAACGGGTGTGTCCATGGAGGTCTCCAGTGTCGACGTCCTTCTGTAAACCCGTGATTAGTGTTTTCATTGCATCGAGGTGTGACACAATGGTGTCGAGCTTGGTCTTAGTGGCCTGTGGCTGGTCATCCCTCTTGTCGTCGCCTGCCATTGTTAGCGCAAACACAAAAACAAAATTGACAACAAAACAGGGGTGTAGTTGCTCACAAAGGCGCTCAAACTAGTGCTTTTATCAAATTCTTATCCGTTCTTACCAAGCACACAGGGGCGAACTGCAACCAACCGGTGGAACCTGAAATTGGAGGAGCGATTGCCTGACGAAACGAAACCTGGTCGGCGTAATACTTTGTGGAGTTTTGGGAAGGCTGCACTCAATTGAAGGATTAGCACAATCAAACAATAATGCGAGGTTGAATTATAGTGCTAAACACGATCAAATGTTGCTGGAAACGAGTGCAAAAGCGGAAGGGAAACAAGGGTGTAAACCGTAGAAGGTGGGGAACGCTGTTCTTGAGAGGAACCGCGAGCAGGCGAAGGCAAGGCGCGGCGTGTTGCCTGCCCCGGGAGAGTGCGAGCCACCCGCGTGAGGCCTAGCAGGCCAACGAACTGGTCCGGTTCCTTTCCCTTGGTTGGTATTTTTTGTTTGCGCTTTCCTTCCTTTTCTTTGGAACTTTCCGTTTTTTTACCTTTTCTTCCTTTTTTTAATAAACTGCAAAAACAGAAAGGGGAACCAATATTGCAGGATGGATGCCGGTTGCCGGGTGCGTGCGCGGCGCAAGGGAGACGCGGGATCAATGCGGCGCGCGTGGGGAGGACGGTGGGAAAAGGTGTCCACCGAACCGATCAGATCCTTTTGTTTTTTTCTTGTTACTACATCTTTTCCTTGGACTCTTTTTTTATTGGTTTCCAAAAACAACAGCAAAGGAAGGGGTCGCTAGGGGATTGGCGTGATGGATTTGCCGTGGGATGGAAAAAAACAGCGGAGAACAAGGAAAAAAATGGTAGATGTAACCAGCAACAATTAAACGAAATAACCACACAAACTCAACAAAGCAGATTATTGAAAGAAAGTGCGAGGCTAAAAAGGTTGCTGGGATAAAGTTATAACCTGGAATGTTTTTTTGGCTTTTCTGGTGGACGATAGGATGATGAACAACTCTCAAAACTAAAGGATAACACACGATAAAACTCACCGATCAACCTGTAATCTGATACCACTTGATAGAGGGGGAGTGCCCGATCTTTCGGTGAGTGGAGATAAATCCGATTTGGTGATTCTTGACCCTCACGATCCGACTACGACGAGCAAGACTCGAAGCGCCAATGCAATCGCTGAACCAACTCCCGATGGTTACCAACCTTGCCGGCGCAAGATCAGCCTGATCACGAAGATCAATTCCTGTACGCAATCGAAGAACGAACAAGAATCTGAGGCGAGCAATCTTAATATCACTCGAAGGTGGAGTCTGAATTACACGACGGCGACACGATGGCGGCTGTTCGGTTGTAGCTAAGGCTAACAAATAAATCAAACTCAAGTTTCTAAGGCGGTAGCTACTGAAAATATAAGAGACGGGGCGTCCTAGGGTTGGGGGCGACCAAGGGTGGGGCGCCCCCAACTTGGGCTTAAGGCCCAACCAAACTGTCGACGCAGCACTTTGGCAGATTCTGGACGTCAACTTGTTTCGACGATTCCCGTTGACTCGGGAGGAATTTTGGCACGAGACCAGTGCCATTGGAAGCTCTATAAAATTCTGCATCCAACCATATATAGAACGTCCAAAATCGACTCTATATGCGACCTGGGCGTCCAATTTATTGTGCACTGCTCCTGGACTCCGAACTGTACTCGAACTTGAATTGCTTTTGGCCTCCACCTCGGGGACTCGAACCGGATCAACCTTGGACCTCCTTCTTGACTTGGAAACCCTTGTTGGACTTCTTCTACTCCATTCCATGCACCAATCGTGGTCGTATGCATGAGTGTCATGTCCTCATCAATGACTGAACTGCTCAAGAAAGAGTGAAATTTGTGTGGGGTTAAGCATGTGAGAAAGCCTTCCACATGTTAAGATAACACTTAACTTCAACCCCAATGTTAGTACAACCGGATAATTCCAAACCTTTTGAAGTTTTCTGTGACGCGTCAGGCACTGGTCTCGGTTGTGTTCTTATGCAAGAAGGCCAAGTCATTGCCTATGCCTCATGAGCACTTCGACCCCACAAGATCAATTATCCCACCCATGATCTGGAACTAGCAGCGGTTGTTCATGCTCTGAAGATTTGGAGGCACTATCTGATGGCAACTGGTGCAATATCTTCACCGATCATAAGAGTCTTAAATATATCTTCACTCAATCAGATCTAAACATGGGACAAAGGAGATGGATTGATTTGATTAAAGATTATGATCTAGAAGTGAACTATCACCCAAGAAAATCCAATGTTATTATGGATGCTCTCAGTTGCAAAGTTCACTGCAATAGTTTGTGAGGACCATGTGTGGTTCGAGGATCGGTGGATGGTTGCTTCCTGGTGTGATGAGTGATTGACAACATTGTGTGGACTGATTCTTGGCTAAGTATTGCAAGTGCAGGTTGCGGCTTGACTCGTGTTGGTGCAGGTGAAGAACAAGCACGAAAGGTCGTTGCCGGTGAGGCCTCCAGGTGTGGAGAAGACAAGTAGGCTTCGTTCGAGGGACCCGGTGGCCAGCAGAGTCAAGTGCAGGCCGCATGGTGGTATGAACAACAAGATGAAGTCTTGGACGGTTTCTTGGTTGAGCCTCAAAACCAAGATCGAGCCGGGACTACGTGGGAGCTGAGTCATGAGTGGAGATTGGCGGAGGCTACACCGAGTTCACGGGGTTTCCGGTGGTTCACCAGAAAACCACTGGGTTCCTTGGTTGATCCACAAAGCCAAGACTGAAGAACCGAAGACAGAGATGCAGCAGCTCCAGACCGGTCTGACTGGTGGGTTAGTTTGGAGCTCTGTAGGCCTGTTTGCTGTTTTTGGGCTTTCTGGCTGGGATCGGTCTGACCGGTGCACCAGCCTGACCTGTGTAGAGCTGTTATGTGGAAGTCACCAGATTTTACCAGTAGGGACCGGTCTGACCGGTGGTGCTCACCGGCCTGACCAGTGTAGGTCAGTGAGGCTCGAGTTTTGTGTTTCACTGCGTTCTCGGGTCTGTGAGGTTGGGAGTTGGTTCCTAGGTCCAGTTGCACTCCAGTGGTTGCGTGGGCTTGGCCAACTTGGGTAGTAAGTCGGAGACGTGTGTTGGAAGTCGTGTTCATCTTGTTGGAGCCTCCATCTCCTTGGAGAAGAATTTTTATCGGCTCACATTCACTCCCCCCTCTCTGGTTTGCCGTATCGGTCCTTCAGTTTGGAAGTGGAGCCGTATAGTGACACCATATGTGAAGACATGAGGAAGCTTAATTTAGAAGTGGTAGAGCAAGGAAATCTATATTCCATAGCTGCCAAATCTAATCTTTATGATAGAATTATCACTTCTCAACACAATGATGAAGGTATATAGCTAATCAAGTAGAAATTAGCAAAAGGAGATCCGAAGTATACTTGTTTCCAAAAGGATTCAAATGATATGGTATGGTTTGGGAAAAGTCTTGTGGTTCCCACTGACCCAGAAATTAAGAAGACAATCTTTGATGAAGCTCATCTTTCCAAATTCTTTATTCATCCAGGCAGTACCAAGATGTATAAAGATTGGAAAGAGAATTTCTGGTGGTCCGATATGAAAGTCGACATAGCAAAGTATGTGTTAGAATGTCATACTTGCCACCGAATGAAAGCAAGCCATTTGAAATTGGTAGACGTGCTCCAAACCCTGTCGATTCCTATGTGGAAATGGGATGACATAAGTATGGATTTTATTGTGGGTTTACCCCTGACTGCTAGAAAGAAAGATTCTATTTGGGTTATCGTGGACATACTCACCAAGACTTCCCATTT
This sequence comes from Cenchrus americanus, assembly GCA_947561735.1. Classification (NCBI taxonomy): domain Eukaryota; kingdom Viridiplantae; phylum Streptophyta; class Magnoliopsida; order Poales; family Poaceae; genus Cenchrus; species Cenchrus americanus. The sequence continues at coordinate 142,622,867 of OX387241.1, read as the reverse complement.
CATTGCAAATCATACCACTTATTCAGTGCAACACTATGCGAAATTATATATGGATCAAATAGTTCATTTGAATGGAATTCCGAAGACCATAATTTCTGACCGAGGAACTCAATTTGTAGCTCATTTCTGGGAGCAATTACGTGAATGCCTAGGGAACTAGTTGATCCACAGTTCCAGTTATCATCCACAGACCGATGGTCAGACGGAAAGAGTGAATAAAATTGTAGAAGACATGCTCCGGGCAAGCATTTTACATTTTGATAAGAGTTGGGAGAAGTGTTTGTCCTTGGTAGAGTTCTCGTAAACAATAGTTATCAGGCTAGTTTGCAGATGGCACCGTTCGATGCTCTTTATGGACGGAGATGTCGTACCCTTTGAACTGGTCAGAAGCCGGAGAAAGGACACTCTTTGGTCCAGACTTAGTCAAAGATGCCGAAGAGAAAGTGCAAGTGATTAGGTAGAACTTGAAGTTAGCCCATATAAGGCAAAAGAGCTATCACGATAGAGGGATGACACCCCGACAATTTGAAGTTGGAAATTATGTGTACCTAAAGGTTTCACCAACCAAAGGTGTACAAAGGTTCAATGTTAAAGGAAAGTTAGCCCCGCGCTATATCGGACCTTATGAAATCATTGAAGTATGTGGGCCAGTGGCTTATCGCATTCGACTTCCGGAGTGGTTCTCCGCATTTCACAATGTATTTCATGTGACCCAACTAAAGAAAGGCATGCGTGTGCCTGAAACCGAGGTGATCGCAGAAGCAAATGCTTGGATTGAGCCAGATTTCTCACTCGTCGAGCATCCCATGAGGGTGTTGGACAAAAGGAGAGGAAGACCCGAAGACAGACCGTAAGGATGTACAAGATAGAATGGAGTCATCATATGGAAGAAGAAGCAACTTCGGAGACAGAAGAGTATCTCAACACCAAGTACCCGGGTTTTTTGCAGTCTCGAAACTGTGAGTTTCTCCTACCTACCTTGTTTTTCTGGAATCGAATCTCAGGACAAGATTCCACTTAAGGGGGTAGGCTGTGACGCCCCAGGTTTTTAATTAACCTTAATTGCCGGTCAAACTTGTGGACCAGAGTCAAATCATGGTCAACCTGGGTCATGACCTTGAAAACCTCACCAACACTCACCCATTAGCACCTTAAGCAACTCAACCACACCTCCCTTGGTCAAAACCCTAATTGGATTGGTCAAAACCCTAGTGTCACCTCCCTTGATCTTCTGGTTCTGGAACTTTGGCCACGTTCTCCAAAATTTTTCTAAACACTCAAAAAATTGATAATATAAAAGTTGTGTAGAATTTCCAGGAACACATTTCATCTCTGATATGGCATCTCAAATTTTGAGTGGAAAAGGTTCAAAACTTCCGGTCAAACTCAGTTTCACTATTCACCCAAGTCATGAAATTCTTCAAATTGGCATTTGAATTTTTCTCTCGTTACAAAAGCAAATCCCATTCGGCTTGTACCATTGTTTAGAGGGTTAACTCATCTACAACTTTCATATCTACATATTTTGAAGTTGGAATTCAAATTTTAATTCTAACACAGTCAAACAAGGGAACATGGGTCAGACCGGGTAGAGCGCACGCCCGGCGCAACGTCACACGCGCGCGATGTCCACACGTCGCCGTCGCGCCGCCGCCGTGCATCGCCATACTACGGTCACCCATGAAACTCCGTGCATGACCTCAGCTTGCGTCGGCTCGAGCGCGCATCCCTAGACGCCGCCTCAGCTTGTGGAGCCGCGCGCCATGCGGCGTGTACGCGCCGCGACGCCGTCCTCCCCCCTGTCATGCACGAACGCCGAGGGACACCGCCGTACCCTGCATTGAACGATGGGAGGCCTTAGCCGCGAAGCAATCTCCCTTCCCGTGCATGCCCAGCTATAAGTAGCCGTCCCCGTCTCCTCCCGCGCGCAACCGCCGTCCGCCGACACGCCATTGCCGCCGCCGCGTTGAGGACATCCCTCCGCTAGCTCCCGTCGCCGGCCGACCATCCCAAACTCCTCTCTAGAGTCCTGTGTAGCTCCCATGGCCACACATTGATCTCCATCGCCTCGAGCCTTGCCAGAATTCGGGTGACCGCGGGCGCGCCACCACGACCTCACCGCCTCCGCTCACAGGAGACCTCCCCGACCGCACCACCACCACCGATCGGCTCGGAGTGAGCTCAATCGAACCCCGTGTCATTTGTTGATCTGCCCCGGCACCACATCGCCACCAGCGAGCTCCCCCGTCGCCGGCAAGGGCATGGATTGGAAGTCCAGGGACCGATTTTTAAACCAGGGGCTTGGTTGTAAGGAGAGCTAACTTAGTTTCTTTGCAACTTGGTCCAACACCTTAGAAATGGCATAGAAATTCATTGAAAATTCGGAAAATGCAAACCCAATTTTGTTTTTCTCAGTGAGAGTAGTTCTGACCATAGTTTTGACTTATAGATTTTGAATGAAAATTCAAATTCAGTTTGGCACCTTTTTGCTATAATTCAAAATCTAGAAAGGCTATGGAGCTAAATTTTGGATATGTTGCTAAGCATGTCATGTTTCGACTCTGGACCAAAAATTGCACAAATTGAACAGATCTTTTTATATGAATTACTTTGCATTCATGCTATTTCTGCTTTACTGATTTTTGTAGCAAAATGTAAAATGATTCTTGTGCTAAGCTTGTGGATATGATCATGTTATGCTTAGATTCAAATTCCCTGAGTTTATCATGATTTTATCTTTGTTAGAAATATTTAATCTTGTTTTATGCTTAGATTTACACTTAAATGCATGGTTCAAAGTTCAAATGTGTTTGGGATGCACATGCTGGTGTTCTGGTCTTGTTTTAGGATAGGGTAGTTGTAAGGTTGAGTTTGAGTGTAGGAGAACTTTATTTATTTAGTTATGCCTTTCCCTTGATTTAAATAGCTAGGAAATGCCACCTTTGATGTATAGGTTTTGTAGCTCTTTTAACTCCAAGCTTGATCCAGTGGTATGCATAGTATCATTTGGCCATCAAGGATACTATCCTTGTTTTTCATAATTTATTTTTGCATTTAAAAGTTAGGGTGCACATAAGCTTGTTATTAGAATTTAATAAGGAAAAATAGCTCTTGTTTCCTTGTGACCCTCTTTAAATGGATGCTTAGCTTAATTAGGGTGTATGCATTCACCCTTGCTATTTTATGAATTTAAATTAAACTATTTGCATAGATGTGTACACAATCGCTATTAAAAATATTAAAAGAATAATAAGCCTTCGTATATAATAACCTTAATGAAAAGGAATTTTGAAATTAATGTTTATCTAGGTGAATATGGCCAACGAGAGTTGGATAAAATAGTTAATCCCTCACTCCACCTGAACCCTACATTGCATTTAGTGTAGAACTCCCTGACGGTAACTACGCTCTCATGCCAAAAGCTAAGGAAGGAGGAGCTGACGCGGAGCTGCAGTACGTGGAAGTCATCGAAGACACCGAGGACCCTCAGGCTAACTGTGCTGACGAAGGCAAGCCCCGGTGCATTAACCTAAGTGTTTTTGAACTATTATGCAACTACCTATGGATGTTTGTGCATTTACGTTCAGGAGATGAAATGAAACCCTAGATGCATGATCCCTAGGTACCTATGTCTTTACTAGAATGATAGGTCGATAGCTGCTATGCTATAGGACCGTTACAAGTCGAGTGATGCTCATCACTCGCGTGAATAGGTTCTTAGGTTGGAATCATATGATCTTTATAAATGGATTGCTCACGTGGTAAGAGCATGTGATGTGGGCTCCGGTCTAATGGCTTTCGTGGGTTAAGTGTTTGAACGTACTAATCACTTGTTGGGAAAGGGACCGGTAAGCCTAGTACCTTAATGACATGGTGAGGGATCTTACTATTACTCATCTTGGGATGCGTCTCACGGCTAGCTACCGGTGGTGCATGGTGACTCTGGGTGCCTCGCGGGGTATGTCAGATAGTCTGTACTAAATACTGTAAGATTCGATTAAGATCCGAAGAGTTTTGGGAAACCTTTGGTGGTTGTCTTCGTGGGGCACCCTACCGTGTGTTTAGGTCTACCTTGCATGGTTTAAATCAACTGGTTGTTGGCCTCTCATCATTATATGAGACTACTTACCCTATTGGCCATGAGATCCCTAAAGATGGAAGTTGATGAATATTTATGCTTGATTAATTGTATTGCACAACTTATGCTTGCAATAGCTTGCTAATTTAGAAAAGAATATTTAACTAGAACTTGTGCTAACATCTTGAAAGTAAGGACCTACTCTTTGATGCTTTTCAGCTAAAAGAAAACTCAGTGGCCAAAAAGCCTTTCATGTCTATAGTTGGTGATATAGTTATCACCGACGGGTAAGTCTTGCTGAGTATTAGTATACTCAGCCTTGCTATAATCTGTTACTCCAGGTAATGGCTTTGCTGATGTGTGGCCTGGAGAGATCCCGCCTGGCTGGGAGCTGGAGTGGGTGGAAGACGATGAATGAAGGCATCATGGTAGGCCTCCTGTGATGCTCCTCGCACCGTTTAGTTTAATTCCGTTGTTTCCAAAACTCTGAACTTCGTTATCATGAAAAAGGCTTCGGTTTGTAATATTAAACCCTTCGAGGTGGATTTGGATGTTAATCATGTGTTGTTCTCTGGACTCACCTTTGCGTGAGTTTTAATGCATATATGTCAATCCTTATTGCTATGTGAAGTGATTCCACCGGGCGTTAACTCGGCAACTAACGACAGGATGATACTTTATTATTGCTTAATGACCAAAGTGGATTGGTTTAGGCGATAGTACGGTATTTTCCCAGGCAGGTTGTCACAATGCTTTTCCTTAAGAGCAGTCAAATCAGCTTGGAAAAAATAGAGCAATCACCACAATCAATCTCATCATAAACAATAGGACTTGCATTAAGCAAATCTATCTCAAGCTTGGCATCAAGGTTCTGTGTTTCTAGCTCAGCCACCCTATTCCTACCATCTTCAAGCAAAGCCCTATGCTCTCTCATCATCTTCTTTGCCTCTCTAAGCATGTGATCGCGGTTATAGAGCAAGTCAACCAACTCCTCATTCTCCTTGCGCAAAGAAGAGACCTCATCACATACCTCATCCTCGGAGTCTGAGTCCGAGGCATTCTTCTGGCTTCTCTTGCTTCTGGAGTTGTGCGCCATGCCACAAAGTCCATCCTTCTTGTTGTAGCTTCTAGGAGGCTTGCTTGCGGTACAGCAAAGGTCATTGAAGTACTTGCCATAGTCCTCCTTCTTCTTCTTCTTCTTCTTCTTCTTCTTCTTCTTCTTCTTCTTCTTCTTCTTCTTCTTCTTCTTCTTCTTCTTCTTCTTCTTCTTCCTCCTCCTCCTCCTCCTCCTCCTCCTCCTCCTCCTCCTCCTCATGCTTCTTCTTCTTCTTCTTCTTCTTCTTCTTCTTCTTCTTCTTCTTCTTCTTCTTCTTCTTCTTCTTCTTCTTCTTCTTCTTCTTCTTCTTCTTCTTCTTCTTCACTCGAGTTTGATGACGCGTCCTCATAGTCGGAGTCAGCATCGCTCAATCTCTTGATCTTCTCTCGGGTCCGTCCCTTCTTCTTATGTTCATGCTCCTTCTTATTGGACCTTGTTTCCTCGTCCTTGGACCTATCCTTATCGTTGTTGTTCACCTTTGGACACTCGGTGAAAAAGTGTCCGGTCTTGCCACACTTGAAACATGCCCTCGAGTTCCTTCTTGAATTCACCCGATTCTCGTGCATCCTCTTGAATCCGTGTCAACAACGCCAACTCATCCTCTCCAAGTACATCAAACTTCTCATCTAGCAAAGACATCAAGGAAGACAAAGAGTACATCAGGGAGGATGGGTTAGCATTAGACTTAGCACCTGAGCCACCGACGAGAGCAAGACTATGGGAGTTAGTTGGGCTCTCAAGACGGGCTGTCACACCACGATTCACCTCAGCTGATCTGAGCTTAGAAAACAACTCGTTCACCATTAGGGTGTCATACTTCTCAAACTCAAGAATGGCCACGACCTTTCTATCCCAAATTTCACGATCTGAAGAGTGCAAGAGCTTCACAGCTCTGTCATGATCATTGTATGGGAGCACTATCACATTGTCCCTCATGTTGTTCACAACAACTGTAAACCGCTGGAACAAGGTATCAGTTGACTCACCAGGGAGATGAGTGAAGTTCTCGTACTCTCTCCGGTAAGTCACATACATCCAAGCCTGAACATGAGCATTTCCAGCATGAGCATCCTTCAACTTCTCCCAAATCCTACAAGCTAAGTGCTCTATCTGAACCCGATCGAATTTGGATTGACACAGAGCACGAAACAAGTAGTCGTCCGCCTTGTTGTTGGCGTTGTGCATGTCCCTCGATCCTGGAGCAAGGAAGTTAATCAGATGAACATAAGTTATGTTCATGGTAACGTCCCTAAGGATATGACTCTTGTTGTGGAGGAACGCAACCATCCGCCTCTGCCACATCTAGTAGTTTTTCCCATCCAAGTGTGGAGAACCTGATCCCCATTCCTGGTACGCCATCTTTGGATCTTAGACTAGTTAGAGTCCTGAGAGACCCGTAACCGACTCTGATACCACTTGAAGGAACAAACTGGCGAACAGATAGGGGGGAGTGAATGTGAACCGATAAAAATTTTTCTCAAAGGAGATGACTTCTCCAACAAGTCAAACACGGCCTGGCCAAATCACTTCTCCGACTCAACTACCCAAGTTGGCCAAGACCACGTAGCCACTGGAGTGCTACTGATCCTAGGAACCAATATCTAAACCAACCAAAACTTAACTCTAAAACACGCGGCAGGAATCTGCACAACTTACCACTTGTGCCACACCGGTCAGACCGATGGCCTATGTCGGTCAGACCGATGGCACCGGTCAGATCGGTGGACAGTGTTAGTTCGGCCAGTGGCAACAATAATTGCACATAAGTGTTCCAGGAAGCCTCAGTGACTCCTCTAGGCCTTGGACCAAAAACCACCTCTAAAACTCAAACAGAGAGAAGAAAACCCTTCACAAAACCTAGCAAAACTCCTTGAAACCTGCCAAGAACTGACCAGCAACACTCAGCCCCAAGACACATGAATCAAGCAGTAAACCCGACACAAATCCCATGGGCCTTACACTGATCAGACCATTCACATGCATCGGTCAGACCGGTCAGGCCTGGGCAGCTCGAGATGAACAACAACTTGCGGGTCAACTCCTCCAAATCCAAATCCCGATCTCCTGATTTCCTCCATGGTTAGAACAAGACTTTGGGGATAGTAGGAGTACCTCATGGTCATCCCATAACTACGATTTGGTCAACCAAAACTTATTGAATCAAGAGAAATCGAAAGATTTCCACCAAGAACACCTCTTTCCCAAAACATAGGAAAACCCCAAAATCGAGCCCCTTTACCCACGGATTTGGGAGGGGAATCACAAGGACAAGAACCATGAAGGGTTCATGCATACACCCCCACCAAATTTCAAAGAGAAAGGTCTCAAAACTACCACAAGAAAATCGCCAAGAAAAGGCTCCGAAAATCACCAAAAAGGTAAAACGGGAGAGACACAATCAAGCCTTGAGGAACCACGCTGAATCGTCTATACATACCATGAATGTTCATACAAGGTCTAGCTTGCCTCCCGAACACCCATCCCTCTCTCAAGATCTCACCATGACACTCTCAAGCTATCTTAGAAAATCCTAAAGAAAATAGGAAGAGAAAATACCAAAGGGAAATTAGCTAGGTTCCAAGAGATTGCCACCATCCTCCCGCCACTTGGGTTATATGGAGGTAACCAAAAGACGAAAGTACCCCTATTACATTAAACTAGGATACACGCCCCCAAAGAGCCTTTTGGGAAACTTCGTCGTAGCACCATCGGGCTAATGCCCGACGACCGCAAACATGCTGAGCCTCGATGCAAGCCTTGTGATCCCGACCCGTGTCCTCCGCTTCGAAGCCTCTGGAAGCCGTCGTCGCACACCAGTCAGACTGGTATCCACCAGTCAGACCGTCCTAATGATGCTGCACCTCCGTCTTCAGTCTGGGCTTTGTGGATCAACCAATGAACTTAGTGGTTTTGTGGTGAACCACTGGAAACCCCACGAACTCAGTGTAGCCTCCGCCAATCACCACTCATGACACGGCTCCCACGAAGTTCCGGCTCGACCTTGGTTTTGAGGCTCAACCAAGAAACCGTCCACGACTTCATCTTGCTGTTCTTACCACCATGTGGCGCACACTTGATGCCTTTGGCTATCGGGTCCCTTGAACCAAACCAGGAAGCGACCATCCATCGGTCCTTGAACCACACATGGTCCTCAATCCCCCCTTGACGAGTGCATTGACAACACACAGGATTTGGTAACCAAAGAGAAAAAGAAAAGAAAAGAAACTACTAAAAGAAACTCCAACAAGCGATCGAAAGCCAAAGGAAAGGCAAAGACCAAGATCACTTGAAGAAGAACAAGTCTTAGACCCCTTAGGCAAGGGCAACGGCTCGAACATCCGAGACAAAACCATGCTCAAACAAGGAGCACAAGCCATCGATCCAAAGCTCGAACAACACAAAGAGCTCCCCCTTGACCCAAAGCACACTCCACCTGAACCAATGCAGCGATGCAACCTGGGAATGCATCAAAGACCAAAAACCTTCTCACTCTACCCAGGGCGGTTAGACTGCCTGCCCTAGGCGGTTAGACCACCCCTCTAGGATCTGACCGCCTGGGGGGCGGTTAGACCGCCCTAAGAGACCGACCCTGCACCAAACTTTTCAAAAACTGCCCGAACCACTTTGAACACCTTCCAAAAGCTCCCATGTGCCCAAATCATGCGCAAACTTCTCACCTTTGTTGACAATGCATGAATCACGGCAAAATGCGAAAAGTTTCAACATAGAGCTTCTCAAATATACAAAATTGATCACAAGATGCTACAAATGTCCAAATGAGCAAGTTAGATACTCTACAACTTCGTAATGACATCAACTACATGATCACCAAGTTTCACAACCATTGGACGAAGTTAAGATAGAATTGAACAATTTTGCGAAAATTTACCCACTCACGAGCAAAGTCCTAAACATGAGAAAAAGTTGTCAAAATGGCAAAGGCAAACAAACCTCATGCTAGGATGACCATTCGAATCATAAGACCATCACAGACACCCACAAGCACCTCATGTCATGTTAAAGACACCGAGCCATGTGCCTACTTCTATATATGAGACTTCTCATTAGTAGGCATCATGCAACGGTTTACCACCCAAAGCAAAAGTAAATTTAGCAGATATGACATGGGAGCATGTTTTCCAAGAAATTTACATTTCATTTTCAGATTCATATTTGGTATATGAAATGTCTTTGCGACAAAAAGGAACTTATGCCCCTCCACAAGATAAAGCATGGGGTCTAAACATTTATGATGGCAAATGAGCCTTTGGCCTCATATGATCAAACTAAGCTATCCAACCACAACTTAAGCATAACCAAGCCACTAAAACATGTCAAGATCATATAAAGGCATTTACTCACAAGAGAGCATATATGTAACATTTTTCAAAAACATAGCCATCAACCATGGATTATAAATCAAGATCATCAAAAGCTAAGCCAAACTAACCATAGCATAACAATCTAGCTCACACGATCATATATAGCACATCATGATGAACAAAGTATATAGGAGAAACTTTTCCTAAACAATGCGTATGATACAAAATGCATGCAACCTAAGATACAAAGATGCCTATACATCATGTTACATATGCCATCCCAAATGCAAGAAATGCATAAAGGAAAGCTATACATATGATACAAAGGAGCTGCCACACACCTACTCAAGAAATCAAACAAACACCAAGCTCCCCCCGCAAACGAGTGAAAGTTGCTAGATCTAGGGGTTTGGTAAAAATATCAGCTAGTTGGTCATGTGTGGGTACATGGATCAAGGCTATCTTCCCTTTCTCTACATGGTCTCTCAAAAAATGGTATTTCACTTCTATGTGTTTGGTTTTGGAATGGAGCACTGGGTTCTTTGCAACGCTTATGGCACTTGCGCTATCACATTGAAGTGGGACACGAGTATACTCCTCACCAAAGTCACTCATGGTATATGTGATCTAAAGGAGCTGAGAGCAACAACTAGCTGTGGCAACGTACACTGCCTCAGTAGTGGATTGAGCACCACTCAACTGTTTGCGGGAAGACCAAGACACCAAAGAGAATCCCAAAAACTGGCAAGTCCCAGAAGTGGACTTCCTATCCAAATGACACCCGGCAAAATCCGCATCTGAAAAACCATGAAGCGCCAAAGAAGAAGACGCGGAGTACCTAAAGCCGAAGTCGGGAGTGTGACGCAAGTACCTGAATATGCGCTTGACCGCTTGCCGATGCGAAGTCCTTCGTGACGCTTGAAAACGAGCGCACAGACATACCGAGAACTGGATGTCCGGCCTTGTCGCCGTCAAGTAGAGGAGTGACCCGATCATGCTTCGGTACTCCTTCTGGTCCACATGTTCACCTTCCTCATTCGTATCAAGAGTTCTAGTCGTACTCATAGTCGTCGTCATGGCCTTGGAGTCCTCCATCTTAAACTTCTTTACAATGTCCTTGGTGTACTTAGCTTGGTGCACAAATGTTCCTTCCTTTGATTGCTTGATTTGTAGCCCGAGGAAGAACTGCAACTCACCCATCATGCTCATCTCAAATTCCCTGCTCATATCCTCTGCGAACCTTGCAACAAGAGAGTTAGACGAGCCACCAAAGATAATATCATCCACGTACACCTGCACAATCAGGATCTCTCTGCCCTGCCTGAGAAGAAACAAGGTCTGATCGACCTTCCCAATCTCAAACCCTCTCTCAAACAGGTACCTCCTCAACCTACCATACCAAGATCTAGGCGCCTGCTTCAACCCATACAGCGCCTTTCTCAACTTGTACACACGGTGGGGGTACTTCTTGATGAGGACACTGATGAGGACATCACCAGTACATCTACACCAGCAGCACCTTCACTCCAGGCACCACCTTCAGGGCCAATCACTTGGGCTCGTGCAAGAGAGTTGAACTACGTCATGGTGCTAAAGAATGAAGGATATGTGGCTGGATTCGGACTGCGCACGAATGTCAACTTGTGAAGGTCACCACGGCTTCATCCGGACTCCGTTTTGGGCGATCAAGTACTTCATGGAAAGCTTATCAAGTCTACTTTCAGATGGGTCCGGAATCACTGTCATATCTTCACCGAGGCGGCCGCAATCGTCATTTTGAGTCGGACTGTTTTTCTGTCTAAGGTGCTGCGTCACCTTATTTTGGCCCAACGGGCCGTGTATCATGTCGGGCCTTAAGCCCATGTTGTGGCCGACCCCTGGTCGCCCACAACCCTAGGAGGACGTCCTCCTAGCTCATATATTCAGTAGCCGCCGCCACATTAGGGTTTGAGTTTTGTTTTACATCTAGCTTTAGCTACACCAGAACACGCACAAATACATGCTGTCGTCCGTGATTCGAACTCCACTTTCGAGTGATATTAAGATTGCTCGCCTCGGATTCTTGTTCGTTCTTCGATTGCACACAGGAATTGATCTTCGTGATCGGTCGATCTTGCGCCGGCAAGGTCGGTAACCATCGGGAGTTGGTTCAGCGATTGCATTGGCGCTTCGAGTCTCGCTCGTCGTAGTCGGATCGTGAGGGTCGTCTGCCACCAGATCGAAGCTATCTCCACTCACCGAAAGATCGGGCACTACGCCTCTATCAAGTGGTATCAGATTTCCAGGTTGATCGGTGAGTTTTATCGAGTGTTTTTCCTTTCCTACAGTCCACAAAAACCAAAACAAAAATTATTTTAGGTTGGATCCTTGTCCCAGCAACCACCTTTTAGCCTTGCACATTCTTTCAATAAGTGTCTTTGTTGAATTTGTGTGCTTACTCGTTCAATTGTTGCTGGTTACTTGTGTTTCATCTTTGTTTCATCTAACCCTAGCCGTCACGCCCACCGTCACGCCGCCGCCTCTCGGTTTCCCTTCCCTGCCCCGTGGTGCGGTAGGTCAAAAAAAAGAGAAAAAAAGGAAAGCAATCCAAAAAAAGGAACAAAAAAAAGAGAGAGAATCCGAAAGAAAAGAGAGACCGCCGCACAATCCAAGTGGGAAATGGGAACCGCTTCGTCTCGATGCAAGAGTTTTGCGCCGTCACAATTCGCCACCGATTCGTCCTTGTTGAAGGAGTTTTCCGTGGAGTCCGTTTCCGTTTTTGCCACGGCATACCGTACCTCTCCTGCTATTCTCCACGGTAAAACTACCACGCCACAACACACCATATTCAGAGCTTGGCCTTACTTTTGAGAGAGAGAGAGAGAAAGTGCATGTGGTGAGTTGCTATTTGAGATCCTCTGTGTTCATATTATCAGTTTTTGGGGCACCTTGAAAAAAAAATAAAAAAAATTCGAAAAAGATAAAAAAAAAGAAAAGAGGTGCGCCCCTCCATCTTTTTCACTTCCTTTTCGGTTTCACTTGTTACCAGCAGCGTTTGATCGTGTTTAGCACTATTATTCAGCTTTGCATTATTGTTTGATTGTGCTAATCCTTCAAATTGAGTGCAGCCTTCCCAGAACTCCACATATTTCTACGACGAGCGATTTTGTTTCTCCGGGCAATCGCTCCTCCAATCTTTCGTGAGTTCCACCGGTTGGTTGCAAGTCGCCCCCGTGTCTTTGGTAAGAACGGATAAGAATTTGATAACGGCACTAGTTTGAGCGCCTTGTGAGCCATTCCACACCTGCTTTTGTTGTCGTTTTATTTTTGTGTTTGCGCTAACCATGTCGGGCGACACCGACAAGAAAGAGTTGCGGGACATGCATGCGAGATTGAAGGCCTTGTCACCGACATCCGGACCATGCACGAACGAATGGACTCCACGGTTACTACGGCCAACGAGCGGTTCGACCGGCTCGACCTCGCGCGGATAGCCACCAAGACGACGCTCGACGCCATCGTGTCACGACTCGATGCATTGAACACGGTGGTAAGCGATTTGGTGGCCCAAGGATGTGTGGGTGACGATGAGCGAGGAGGATGCCGACCGCCGCGGCAAAGCCCGCCGTGTACCACGCCGCCCCGCCGGTACCGACTCCTTCTCTAAAATCAAATTTAAAATTCCACCCTTTAATGGCAAATACGATCCTGCTCGCATATCTTGATTGGGAGTTAGAAGTTGAACAAAAATTTTCATGTCATGATTTTGCTGCTACCTCTCAAGTTAAGGTCGCCATTAGTGAGTTTACCGATTTTGCTTTAATGCGGTGGCGTGAGTATAAGAATAAAAATCCTACCGTCGTTCCGACCACTTGGGAGCAATTAAAAACTGCTATGCGACATCGCTTTGTGCCTTCATATTATGCTCGTGATTTGCTTAACAAAATGCGGCGACTTCAAAGCAAGGTTCTCGGTCGTTGAGGACTATTACCGGGGAGTTGCAAAAAGGTATGATTCGTTGTGGTATATTGGAGGAACCCGACGCTGCAATGGCACGCTTTCGTGGTGGTTTGAACCGCGAAATTCAGGACATCCTTGATTATAAAGAATATGTTGACATGACCCAATTATTTGAGTTTGCTTGCAAAGCTGAGTGTGAAGTGCAGGGACGCCGCTCGAGGACATATTCTAACACTTTTGCAGGTAGAAATTCGTCGTCCAGTTCCGCACCTGCTCTTCCTGCGCCATCCACACCTACACCACGTGAGAAGCCAGCTACGCAGGCAGGAGCCACCCCAGCCACAGGCACCACTCCATCCACAGGCGCTGCATCCACCACAGGTCGTACACGGGATATCACGTGTTTTCGTTGTAGCGGACGTGGCCATGTGGCTCGGGACTGTCCGAACAAACGCACATTACTCCTTCGTGACAATGGTGAGTACTCTTCAGCTAGTGATTCAGAAGAACTTGACCATACTTTGCTTGCCACTGACAATGCAGCTAAGACGGACATACATGTCAATCCGGGGGATGCCGATAGGTACGAGAGTCTTGTTGTGCAGCGTGTTCTTAGTACACGGAGTCGCCCCGGCCGAGAAGAATCGGTGACACACTCTGTTCCATACGAAGGGTGTTGTGCGGGAGCGGTCGATTCGCATCATCATCGACGGCGGCGGTACCGCAACAAATTTGGCGAGTACTATGCTGGTCGAGAAGTTGTCATTACCCACTCGTAAGCATGCAAACCCATATCACATTCAATGGCTTCATGATGGTGGCAAAATTAGAGTATCACGCTCGGTGCGTGTTCCTTTTTCTAGAGGTGCTTATTCTGATTATGTTGATTGTGATGTTGTTCCTATGGAAGCATGTTCTTTGTTACTTGGTAGACCTTGGCAATATGATACTGATAGCTTGCATCATGGTCGTTCGAATCATTATTCTCTCATGTTTAAGGGTCAAATAATAATTATACATCCTATGACGCCTTCGAACAAATTGTTAAAGATGATCTTGCTAGAGTCGTTAAAATGGCTAAACAACAGGAACCATCACCCTCCACTTCTGATAAATCTGAAATTAAGTTGAATGCTCCTGTTTTACTTGCTACACATGCTGATTTTGATGATATTCGAGATGCTCCTTTGCCATGCTATGCACTTGTATGCTCTAGTGTGCTTGCTTCCCTTGATGATGCACCATCTGTGGATATTCTTCTGCGGTTGCTAACCTTTTGCGGGAGTATGCGATGTCTTTCCCAAAGACTTGCCACCGGGTCTCCCACCGCTTCGTGGCATTAAGCACCGGATCGACCTCATTCCGGTGCCCGGCTTCCAAACCGCGCCCCGTATCGTACAAACCCGGATGAGACAAAAAGAGATTCGGCGCCGAGTGCGGGCGTTACTTGATAAGGGTTACATTCGTGAGTCTCTTAGTCCTTGCTCGGTTCTCGTATTACTTGTTCCTAAGAAAGATGGTTCATGGCGTATGTGTGTAGATTGTCGTGCTATTAATAACATAACAATTCGTTATCGCCACCCTATACCACGCCTTGATGATATGCTAGATGAGCTTAGTGGTGCCATTCTGTTTACTAAGATCGATTTGCGTAGTGGTTACCATCAGATTAGAATGAAATTGGGAGATGAATGGAAAACGGCTTTTAAAACTAAATTTGGCTTATATGAATGGTCGGTTATGCCGTTTGGTTTGTCTAATGCTCCCAGCACTTTTATGCGCTTGATGAATGAAGTTCTGAGGCCCTTCATAGGATTGTTTGTCGTTGTCTATTTTGATGATATCTTGATTTACAGCAAGGCTATGGCGAGCATTTAGAACATTTGCGTGTCGTTTTTGACGCGTTGAGGGCTGCCCATTTATTTGCTAACATTGAAAAATGCATCTTCTGCACACAACGTGTCTTGTTTCTTGGTTATGTTGTTACTCCACAGGGTATTGAGGTGGACAGCAGCAAGATTGATGCTATTCGGGAGTGGCCTACACCGACAACGGTTACCCAGATTCGGAGTTTTCTTGGTCTTGCAGGTTTCTACCGCCGTTTTGTCCGTGATTTTAGCATCATTGCAGCACCTCTACATGAGCTTACAAAGAAAGATGTTCCTTTTGGTTGGAGTGATGCACAGGAGGTAGCGTTCACCACATTGAAAGATAAGTTAACCCACGCTCCTCTCTTGCAGTTGCTCGATTTTACTAAAGTGTTTGAGCTTGAATGCGATGCTAGTGGTATTGGGCTAGGTGCTTTGTTTTGTTACAAGAAGGTAAACCGAGTTGCTAACTTTAGCGAGAAATTAAGTGGTGCTAGCTTGAAATACTCAACTTATGATAAGGAACTTTATGCTTTAGTGCGAACTTTGCAAACATGGCAGCACTATCTTTGGCATCGCGAGTTTATAATTCATTCGGATCATGAGGCTTTGAAACATATTCGTACCCAAACAAATCTGAACCGTCGTCATGCTAAATGGGTCGAATTTATTGAGTCCTTTCCTTACATCATAAAACACAAGAACGGGAAGGATAATGTTATCACTGATGCTTTGTCTCGTCGTTATACTATGCTGTCACAGTTAGATTTTAAATTTTTTGGCTTGCAAACTGTGAAAGATTTATATGTGGACGACGCTGATTTCAAAGATGTTTTCGCTCATTGTGTTAATGGGAAACCTTGGGGCAAATTTCACCTGCAGGACGGGTTCCTGTTTCGCGCTAACAAGCTGTGTGTTCCAGCTAGTTCGATTCGTCTGTTGTTGTTGCAAGAAGCACATGGAGGCGGTCTCATGGGGCATTTTGGCGTTTACAAGACGCACGAGGTGCTGGCTGCCCACTTCTTTTGTCCTCGGATGCGCAAAGATGTTGAGCGCGTTGTTGCACGTTGCACTACTTGTCAGAAAGCTAAGTCACGTTTAAGCAACCATGGTTTGTATATGCCTTTGCCTGTCCCTACCTCTCCTTGGCTTGATATTTCGATGGATTTTGTTTTGGGATTGCCTCGAACTAAGAAGGGGAGGGATAGCATTTTTGTGGTTGTTGATCGTTTCTCCAAAATGGCTCATTTCATACCTTGTCATAAGACTGATGATGCTAGTCGTGTTGCTGATTTGTTCTTTAGAGAGATTATTCATTTGCATGGTATTCCAAATACAATTGTCTCGATCGTGATGCTAAGTTTCTCGGTCATTTTTGGAGATCACTTTGGAATAAATTGGGAACTAAATTGCTGTTTAGTACAACTTGTCACCCTCGGACCGATGGGCAACCGAGGTGGTTAATAGGACTTTGTCAACCATGCTTAGGGCTGTTCTAGATAAAAATTTGAAACGTTGGGAAGATTGTTTGCCTCATGTTGAGTTTGCTTATAATCATGCAACACATTCTTCTACAAAGATGAGTCCTTTTCGGATTGTGTATGGTTACATTCCGCGGGCGCCTATTGATTTATTTTCGCTTGATCTTTGAGGACGTCCGCACATAGATGCTTGTTGCACTTGTTGAACAAATGATTCATCTGCATGAACAAACTCACCAAAACATTGCTACTCGCTAATGCTAAGTATCAAGTTGCTTTGGTAGTAAAGTTTGAAAACTTGTTACTTTTGAGCCTGGTGATATGGTTTGGTTGCATTTACGAAAGGATCGTTTTCCCGCTTTGCGCCGTTCTAAATTAATGCCTCGTGCTGCTGGTCCTTTTAAAGTGCTAACCAAGATTAATGAAAATGCTTATGTTCTTGACCTGCCTGCGGAGTTTGGTGTTTCCACTAGTTTTAATATTGCAGATTTGAAACCATACGCGGGCGAAGATGACGAGTTGCCGTCGAGGACGACTTCAGTTCAAGAAGGGGAGGATGATGAGGACACTGATGAGGACATCACCAGTACATCTACACCAGCAGCACCTTCACTCCAGGCACCACCTCCAGGGCCAATCACTTGGGCTCGTGCAAGAGAGTTGAACTATGTCATGGTGCTAAAGAATGAAGGATATGTGGCTGGATTCGGACTGCGCACGAACGTCAACTTGTGAAGGTCACCACGGCTTCATCCGGACTCCGTTTTGGGCGATCAAGTACTTGATCAAAAGCTTATCAAGTCTACTTTCAGATGGGTCCGGAATCGCTGTCATATCTTCACTGAGGCAGCCGCAATCGTCGTTTTGAGTCGGACTGTTTTTCTGTCTAAGGTACTGCGTCACCTTATTTTGGCCCAACGGGCCGTGTATCGTGTCGGGCCTTAAGCCCATGTTGTGGCCGACCCCTGGTCGCCCACAACCCTAGGAGGACGTCCTCCTAGCTCATATATTCAGTAGCCGCTGCCACATTAGGGTTTGAGTTTTGTTTTACATCTGGCTTTAGCTACACCGAACACGCACAAATACGTGCCGTACTCGTGATTCGAACTCCACTTTCGAGTGATATTAAGATTGCTCGCCTCGGATTCTTGTTCGTTCTTCGATTGCGCACGAGGAATTGATCTTCGTGATCGAGCCGATCTTGCGCCGGCAAGGTCGGTAACCATCGGGAGTTGGTTCAGCGATTGCATTGGCGCTTCGAGTCTCGCTCGTCGTAGTCGGATCGTGAGGGTCGTCTCCCACCAGATCGAAGCTATCTCCACTCACCGAAAGATTGGGCACTCCGCCTCTATCACTTCTCACTCTCAAACCCCAGTGGCCGCCTCACATACACTTCTTCCTCCAACACACCATTCAAGAAAGTACTCTTTGCATCCATCTGGTATAACTTGAACCCTTTAGTCACGGAAAAAGCTACAAGGATCCTGATTGCCTCTAAACGAGCTACGGGAGCAAAAGTCTCCTCGCAGTCAATCCTCTTTTTCTGACTGAACCCCTGAGCAACAAGCATTGGCTTGTTTCTCACCACTTTACCTTTCTCTCCCTCTTTGTTCTTCTACACCCATTTTGTCCCAATCAGCTTACACGCTGGGGAAGGGTCAACCAATTCCCAATCTTGGTTCCTCTAAAAGTTCTCCAACTCCTCATGCATCAAATTAACCCAATTATGATCAGATAGTGCGTGTCCAATGTCTTTGGGCTCAAAGGTGGCAACAAAAGCAGCATGAGCGAAATGAGAATTGTTCCGAACCCTCGACCGTGTAGTACGTTCATTCATGTCGCCGATGATCCTTGAAGTTGGGTGATCCACTTGTACTGACCGAGGAGGTTCTAGCCTTGATGCTACCTCCCCCTCAACAATAGCCTCTCCTTGATCTTGGTTTGTCGTCATAGGTGTGGGAGAGGGGTTGTCCATCACCGTAGTCGAAGTAGTAGGTACATGCGCAGCCGCTGGCACCACATCGCCATCTTCATCATCTCCATGTTCATGCTCCTCCTCCTGAAAGATCTCCTCGCCAATTTCATCATCACCTGCACACTCAAAGACAAGCTGACTACGTGGCTGTGTCTCATTGAAGGTTACCTCGCAAGTCTCCACGATTTAGTTAGTGAGATGCATAACCAAAAAAAATACCATCGACCAACCTAGCCTCAAACTTATCCAACTTCTTCCCTTTCTTAAGGATAAAGCATTTGCAACCACTACGTGAAAAACTGGCTTTGGTAACGAGCGTAGATCGCCTTTGGTAACGGGCAATGCGCCCGTTACTGATCAAGTGTTACAAATAAGCCAAGAAAGGTAACGGGCAGATGCCCGTTACTGATAAGACATATTCGTAACGGGCATTAAACAAGGACCGTTACCAAAACTAGCCACAGGTCACGTGAAATGGCTGTTTTTCTGGGCCCACAGGGAACTTTCGTAACGGGCACCAATGCAAAGCCCGTTACAGAAGCTCAATATCAGAGACGCCTGATGTGCACCCGCGTCTCCACTATCTTGACGAAATGAGACACGTCTATTTCACGCGCGTCTCAGCACAACTAGTATTCGTAACGGGCATCAAACAACGACCGTTACCACAACTAGTCACCGGTCATGTGAAATGGCTGTTTCTCTGGGCCCACATGGAACTTCGGTAATAGACATGAAACAGAGCCCGTTACAGTTAAATTAACATCAGAGACACATTCTTTGAACCGGCGTCTCCACTGCCTCGACGAAATGAGAAGCATCTGTTTCTACGCGCGTCTGCTTTCTCTCTATTAAAGAAGACGCTTGTTTTCAACTTGCGTCTCCTATATCTCGATGAACGGCCAGGTCCTGGGGCCCACTGGTCAGGACTGCTAACGGGCTTTTACACTGCCCGTTACATTGTGGGCATTTTTGTAACGGGCTTTCCGAATGAGGCCCGTTACTTACTGATCAGTGTTTGTAACTAGCTTTAATTATCGCCCGTTACAGATACGGCGGCCGTCCCTACAGTGACCTACCCGGTTGCCGACGGCATCCTGGAACCAACCAGGATTTGGCAACCACCGAGGGCTGCATCCTGGAACTAGAAAGGATATGGCAGCCACCATAGCAAGGAGACATCACAAAAACATTCTCACATCACAGATTTTGGCAAAGCAAGATCACATTTATAGACAAGCTAGCTAGGATCACATCAAGTTTCAAGTTACTCTCGTCAGGGCTTGTTTGGATGGAGTCATGAGAAAACAGACTGAACCAGGCAGTATCTGACCCCAACCAAGCAAGCCAAGCAGGTTTCTTAGGCAATAACACCTGACTAAAGAAGACTGAATGAGTTTCAAGTTTCTGGTCACAATAAACTCACGGTGCACCATTGTACAAGTTGCCCTTTCGGTCGATGGCCTCCGTAGGAATGTACTCATACAACATCTCCCGGACGCTTTACATCTTCTATGGAAACATCTACAGGAGATTTGAAATCCTGCAAAATACAATCATTTATGAGAATACAAGTAGAAATCATTTTCTAAAATCAGATGGATAATATGAGCAGAGACAAGGTTGAGCATTATTATCTACTTACAGCATCGAGTAGTCTTAACATATGGAATGCCACAGGGAATCCACACAAAGAGAACCCCCGTGGTTGCTGAGCACACTGCATCAAGGTACCAAAACGACAAGTTAATGCAGTACCAAATAGGTAAGAAGGGACCATAAAAAACCTCGATCTTACAACGAGATTTGTTTTGTGCTTGAGTGTGGCTTTTGGCTTTCTTTTCTTTCCTTTCATCACTTTGTACTGTGCATCACCAAAGGCCTTGCATGATCAGCAATACCAATTAGAAACACTAAGAGATTGATTTTTTGTGAACAAAAAATATTGTACCAAAGGCCTTGCATGGTCAGCAATACCAATTAGAAACACTAAGAGATTGAATTTTTGTGAACAAAACCTACAAGAAACTGACTAGTTAAAAACATTTTGGTGGTCTGGGAACTTTAGCGGGGGATGTTCTATAGCAGAATCTAGATACCAAACCTCTGTGAACTTCATACAGACATACACAGTTCATATTTTACTTAATTAGCATACAGGGATAGGTGCTAACCATTTTGACAGGGACACAACAATATGCTTATATATCAAAACAAAGAATAAATTCCTTCAACTGGTTCCTGGTCCAACTTGAGCAGCGTTGGAATGTGTGTTCCATATGTACATGCAACAGGAGGATAAAGCAATGGTCATGACATTATAGATGACAGTAGTGAAACAACACTCACAACACATCATGACACCAACAATAACAATATATATGGCAGTAGTGCAACAATTAACACTCACAACAAAGCATAAGACAGTCTAGTTATCACTACATTCAAAGCATAGTAGAATTAAAGTATGCTCACATCCTTTATGCTTTTCATGAATTTACAGTGCAAAAACTATAGCAGCAGGAACATGAAAATGAATTTCAACATTTCATATAACTTTATCTGTTAGCAACAATTTATTCAAAACAGACTTGGAGCAATAAAATCCATCCATCAAATCCACAGTCAATCAATTGAAGATGAACTATTAAGGCATGTCTCCCTAATCCACCTTGACATGAATATATAGCAGATTGGGTGGACTACATTATAAACCACTGCGATGCAATTCCCAATGACATTTTTTGGTCATCAGAATTAAAGTATGCTAACAGGTCCAAAGCATAACTGTTGATCTGAGCATAGCAGAATTAAAGTATATGCTAAGAGGTCCAAAGCATAACTGTCGATCTGGTACATTCAGATCGTAGCAGAATTAAAGTATGCTAACATCCTCAATGCTTTTCATGAATTTATAGTGCAAAAATTATAGCACCAGGAACATGAAAATGAATTTCAACAGTTCATATAACTAGATCTGTTAGCAACAATTTATTCACACAGACTTGGGGCAACAAAATCCATCAATCAAAACCACAGTCAATCAATTAAAGATGAACTATCTAGGCATGTCTCCCTAATTAATCCACATTGACATGAATATATAGCAGATCGATTTTGGTGGCCGATGAGAGAGAGGGCGTTGGGGGTTCAAGCAGGACTAACCTTTATCGCGAATGAAGTAGTTGTTCTCGTGATGGTCGGAGGGGCTGGATCCACGGCGGCTCGTCGCCTGGGGCGGCCGGCCGACTTGTCGTTGTGGCTGGGGACGACGTCGACGGATCCACGTCAACTGTCTTTAGGTTGGCCGGACGTACGTCCGCACGCCAGTAACCGCGTCATCGTCACCGTCGTCACGCAGGGAGCGGTGGGGCTAGAGAAGAGCAGGGCTGCGGCGGGGAGAGAGCGGCGAAGGCGAGCGGGGCGACTGGCAGCGGCGGTGGGAGAATGCGGGCGTTGTGGATCTGTCTAGCGAGGAGCCGAATATGAACGGCGCGCGTGACTGTGTTTAAGGAAACTACTGGCGTGCCCTTGACGGCTCTGTGCAGCAATTGGAATTTCATGGGCACTATAGTAAATATAGGTGGGAAATTTTGAGCGACCGCGCACGGTTTTGCTCGCTAACGCCGACGAGTGGGCCCGTGTCATGGGCGACGATGGTTAGTGAACCCGGATCGCCTTTGTTGGGAGTTGTGTCATCAGTTATCTTTTTAATATTGGCTGCTGACGTTGACGCGTGGGCCTGTCACAATTTTTTTGGAATGAAACTTGCTTCCCTATTTTATTAGAGCCCATAAAACAACACCTAAAAATCATAAAAATACGAACAATTCGTATTTGGACATTTAGTATTTGAATCAAATATCAACAGTCACACTTGTGTGCCCAAGATTCTTAGAATCCGTTTTTACATCCCATGTTAATGATGTAATAATTCTACTAACATCTACTGTGCTTTAAAAAATCTACAAATTGACATGGCAACATAATTTGGGTACCTAGACTTGTCTTCAAAATTTCAAATGGTTTAGATGAAGGAATTATATACTTGTGTACAAATGTCTACATCTCTCACATAGTTTCCTAGAATGTTTGCTTGAACATTGAAGTTTTCCACACTTTGCAACATGTTCGAACTCATATGCATTTGAAAACTTAACAAAACCTTGTGTTCACCTTAAGGTTATGAAATGTAAAGTTCCATCACTAATGGTTGTGTAAAACAAATAGTATTTGTATGTTGTACTCACAAAGAACAAAATAAAGCATATAAACATCACTAAACAAACGGAATGTACACTAAAAAATCAAAATTAATGAATAGATGGTGATTTTAGAAAAATTTAGAAAAAAGTATCAAATTTGGACTAAAAACGACGAAGAAATACTTGTTACAACATTTGGTTGCGGATTAAAAGGAGAAATGGGAATTGTTCTTCATTTGAATAGAACTAGCCCCCCACAGTCATTTAAATAGAATAAAGGAGGAAGCATAGGGCACCGCCGACATCCCGACATCCCGATAAAATCAAATCCGCATTTAGTAATATCTAATAATTTATATTCAAGATAGATAATGTTCATATTGATGCTTGCGCCTACATCTCGATGTTCATCCTGCTGATGGAATTTACGCGTCCAGAGGTCGAACTCATGACGGATTCGACACTCGGCACTGCAGTAGTGGATGATCTCTTTGGTATCCATCCCGTAGCGCCTACATCCCACTTCCCAAATGCAGATGTGGGGATTCTGGACGGACAGCAACGGAATGTCGTTGTCGTCGCCGTCATCAAGCCAGTACAACCACACAATGTTGTCGAGATCCTGCTTGACGAGGTAGCGCAGCCGCCGCAGGTTGTGGTTCTTCCACCGGCCGTCAGGGGGTGGCGGGCCGCCGCTGATTTCCTGGAGTAGTGCCATGGCTTCGAGGTCCGCTGGGTTGCAATGGTGCTTCAGCATCGCTAAAAAGTACTTGGCACCAGAGACTTCAGCAGCGGCGGCATCTCCGATGAGCTTCAGACCCTTATCGGGGTTCCGCCGCCTCACCAACCTCACCATCCCCTCGAAGCACAATGCCTCTAGATGATTGGCCTCGCGGAAGCACCGCTCAAAGCACAACCTGACGTAGCGATTCTTGCACGCCGAACGAAGATCTCGCAGCGACACGTGCAGTAGTACCTCATCGGAGTTGCAGATGCGCCGGAAGGTAAGGTGCCGCAGATTTTATTGTGAAGGTTTAGAAAATGGAAAACGGCCACATCCTTTATGGAGTGGATGATGATCTTGGTGAGAAGTTCATCTGGTAGCAGCAACATCAAGCACACCGCGGCGGCCATCAAGGAGAATGGAGGAAATAGCACATCGACAGGGTTTGGAATTCGAATGGTGACGAGGATTGAAGTTGGCGGCAACGAGGGATGAAGTTGGCAAGGAGGATTGAAGTTGAAGAGGGATGAAGTTAGTGACTAGGATTGAAGTTGAAGGAGGCGACAAGCTCGAGGGTTGAAGGTTGAAGATGGCGCATCAGCCATGTCATAATAAAACAATAAATAGAAATTGAAAAGGCGCCGCAGTTTGGCTACTACCGTTGACAAGTGGGCCCAACATCATTGTCCCGCCCCTTCTCCATCCCGCCTAAGTGAAAGGTGATGCGTGGCTTCGCGCCCGAGACGGAGCCCGATGCACAATCGAGTGGCACGTACTAGCAGTAATGGAGTAGTTGGTGGGGGCAGAGGCGCCTGACGGTTCCGCGTCTTGTCAATATAACTCCCTCGCCTAGTCGCCCTCCCCTGCTTTCTCCCCTGCTTCTGCCATAAGCTTATCATCTTTTTCTTCACTTCTTCTTCCTCCTCACGATTCACCACTACAAATCTTCAGTCACCGAGAGAAGGAGGAGATGGCATCAAGGAGCCCACCGTCGTCGAAGCGGGGACAAAGGGAGGACAACAACGGCTAAAGCCGCCATCGGAAGAAGTTGGAGAAGGGGAAGGAGTCGGTGGCCAAGGATGCGGACGAGGAACCGCTCTTCAACGACAATAAGTTCGCTGCCGAGCTGCTCACGAGCGCCTTCAGAAAGCTTCAAGGTGTTGGCGAGGCCTTTGACATCAAGGCGCATCATGATGTGTACAAGGACCCAACCTTGAAGGGTCTCACCTTCAGGATCCACGGGTTGGCTGAGAAGCTCGAGAACCCGGATCGCATTTGTTGGCAGTTGGGTAGGCAACGGTTATCTTTTTTATATTGGCTGGTGACGCTGACGCGTGGGCCTATCACAATTTTTTTTTGGAATGAAATTTGCTTCCTTGAATTATTAGAGCCTATAAAACAACACCTAAAAAATCATAAAAATACGAACAATTCGTAATTCGTATTTGGACATTCAGTATTTGAATAAAATATCAACAGTCAAACTTGTGTGCCCAAAATTCATATATTTCGTTTTTACACCCCATGGTAATTATATAATAATTCTAATAACATCAAATTTTCTCTAAAAATCTACAAATTGACTTGGCAACATAATTTGGGTACCTAAACTTGTCTTCAAAATTTGAAGTGGTTAGATGAAGGAATAATATACTTGTGTACAAATGTCTTCATCTCTCACATAGTTTCCTAGAATGTTTGCTTGAACATTGAAATTTTCCACACTTTACAACATGTTCGAACTCATATGCATTTGAAAACTTAACAAAACCTTGTGTTCACCTTAAGCTTACGAAATGTAAAGTTCCATCACTAATGGTTGTGTAAAACAAATATTATTTGTATGTTGTACTTACAAAGAACAAAATAAGGCATACAAACATCAGTCAACAAACAGAATGTACACTAAACAATGAAATTAATGAATAGATGGTGATTTTAGAGAAAATTAGAAAAAAGTATCAAATTTGGACTAATAAGGACAAAGAAATACTTGTTACAACATTTGATTGCAGATTAAAAAGACAAATGGGAACTGTTCTTCATTTGAATAGAACCGGGCCCCACAGTCATTAGCGACGCGGAGCTGATAACCCGCGTCGGATTCGTTGCTCTCCCAAAATTTTACACAGATAATTCCAGCATCATACAAAAGCTAATCTACTACTACTGATTTCCTATTCTCTGTGCGAACTTCACCATTTCGCAACGCAGCCTACAGTCTTCGCTGCAAAACAGAGAAATTCGAAGCCATCCTTTTTCCACGTCGCAGCCGCCGCCGGTGCCTATGCACGGCTGATCGCCGCGCACTTGTGCTGGAGGCGGCAGCGGTTTACCCCAAATACGCCAAGTCGAGTAGTGGAGCACACGTGCGGCCTTCTCGCGCAAAGGCAGACACCCCTCGTTGCTCAGCCATCTCGACGACGTCGTACTACCGCCGCCCACGACCCGCCTCATGTACCCCTTCGCGGTGTCGTCGACGGCGGCACCGCCATTCTCTCTGTAGAGCAAGATGGCGTATAGATAGGCCGCCGCATCGTGCCCACCCTCGGCGGTGCGCCGGAGATCATTGTATCCCCTGTGTTCGATGAAGAAGGCTTTGATTCCAGAGGGGAAACAAGCCTCCGGATTCCCGAGACCGCTCAGCATAGCAAGGAATGCTTTGTAAGCGGTGGGGTTTCACACCCAAGAAATCTCATCTCGTATCCCCTCTATCGACAAACGTCGGCCGACTTCGACGTGGCCGCACACGCAGTGCATGGTCGGGCAAGTACCGCGTAGGCTGCGGAGGTCAGCTAAGGGCCGCTCCGGGGTCACACCGACGCGTGCCGCAATCTCAATGCGGAGGTCTTGAGGGAGGCCCAGCAACAGCGATGACGGCTGGTGCCGCGTGCTTCTTCCCGGCATGCTATCCATCTCCGGTCGGGAATGGTGACGATGAGGAGTAGGCAGTTGCTGTTTTTCGCGGGTAGAGATGAAGGGGCAGGGGATCTAATTGTTTTGGAAGGAGAAGATACAAGAGATTTGTTTCCAAACACGGTTTAAGTATGCAATGGAGATGATGTTTGGCTAATCCGCGTTATCATTTAATTCTCAATTAGAAACGACGTTTGGCTATTCTGCGTAGAGACGATGTTTCATTACCCCATGTATCATTTAATTCTACATTGGAATCACTACCTCTGCAGCTCTGCTCTCAGCCACTGACTAGCAACAGTTTCGCCATTGACCGTCTTGGGAACCTCTTCCCGTTTCCTGTGCTCTTGATCTTATTCCTTCCTCTCTTTTTTTGGAGATGATGAATACATTGGATGTTTGGATGGAGGTGTTAGTGTTAGTTTGTAGCAAACTAACACCAAAACTAACACTTTGGAGCCAAACACATGTGTTAATTTGGAGGTGTTAAAAACTACCACAAACAGTAACACTAACATCTACCATCCAAATACGGTCATTGGAAAAGATGTTTGCTTACTCCGCGTATCATTTAGTTCTACATTCGAATCACTACCTCTGCAGCTTTGCTATCAGCCATTGACTAGCAACAGTTTCCCGGCCGTCTTGACCGTCTTGGGAACCTTCCCGGTCGTTCCTATGCTCTTGATCTTATCCCTTCCTTGTTTTTTCTATAAAAAGGCACCGACGCCTATCGGTCCTCCTCACGTCAAGTTGCTTCCTTCTTCTCTAGATGTAGATCTAGCTATATGGTTCCTTCTTCTGATACAATAAAGCGAGTCACTTGCTTCCTTCTTCTCTAGATCTAGATCTAGCTATGGCGCAAAGAATAGATCTTGTAGGGCGCAAGCTTTTGCTTTTCTCTCTTCTTCCTCCTCCTCGATCTCTCAGTTGCTAGAAGAATTCTTGTGATAGGGGGTGATTGGGTTTCTCATCCCTCGAACACGGCTGCCAGAAGAATCCTTGTGACGTACCCCTTCCACATAGCCGTGTCCGGTGAAGGTAGCCCAGAACCTCCTGGCATCAGGATGTACAAGCCGACGGAAAACTTGCTGCAACTTCTCCGTCACACTTGGGCTTCCTTTTGCTCCAGGAGGAGGGATTTTTTGAGGGATATGTTTCCACCCTCTTTGTATCTTTCTCTTGTGTTCACTTGTTAGATGAGGAAGCAACCAGAATCTAGATGGAGCATATATCATTATTTTTCCTTGTAAGATGAGCATAATTATGGAAAGCTTCTGTCTTGTAAACCAAAATTAGGGTTGCTAGACAAAAGCTGTCCTTAATTAGTCATGCAAGGAATCAAGTCTCTAAGCCATCAGTAGAAATGGAGCTCGTTCGATGACCACGTGCAGCAAGATCGACGACCTGCGAGCAAGATCGATGTGTGTGTGTGATTTTGCATATCTCGTCATGAAGATATGGCCGCATTGTAACCTTGTTCTGATGTATCAATGATGACTGTAATATGTGTGTGTGTGATTTTGCATCTCAAGAGACATGCTTTTGTGATTATCTCTGTGCAGTACAATTTTTTTTTGTGTGATTTACCTACTCACTTGCAAAGCTTGTGATTATCTCAACAGTTTGGCAAATCAACTTATTTCTCTCAGGATTCCTGATCTAGATTTGGCAAGTGAAATTATGCCAAATTGTTGGAGATGAACTCTTTTTTTACTTGGCATATCTTTTTACAAGTTGGCAAAGCACAAGATTTTCCATGTAAAATTTGGCAAACTCTTGGAGATACTCTAATCCGCGTCTCTTTTGATGTAATCTGTTCGTGATTTCGCATATCTTCTTGCCCATAACAAAAGCAACGGTGGTTCGTTCGTCCTCGTCTCTTGCCCGTAACAAAGGCGACGTTGGTTCGTTAGTCCTCGTCTCTTGCCCGTAACAAAGGCGACGCTGGTTCTTTAGTCCTCGTCTCTTGCCCGTAGCAATGGCGATGCGGGTTCGTTAATCCTCGTCTCTTGCCCGTTACTGAACTGAAGCAGAATATAAACAGAGTATATATAGTATCTTTGGCAGAATATATTACAAGCAGGATTCAAATTCCGCCACATCCCATATATTATAAAAAGATAGAAATTCCACCAATACATCGCATCCTTTATATTACAAAACAGATTCCATTTCCACCAATAGACACATCCTCCGGCATTACAAAAAGGATTCAGCAGAAATCAGGCTTGCTTTTTCTTCCTTGATTTCTGTATATGGATTTTTTCACTACGGCGCTTCGCAAGTACGGTGTTTTGTTAGTTCCGAAGAGTTGGGGCTTGTATGAAGTGTCAAAGGATGGAATTTCGTCAAACTAGTTGTATTCCTCCTCCTCGACAACATTTTCAATCCCCATAATCCTTTTTTTCCAGTCATAACCACAGACCAATTCTCCTTTGCAAGGTCAGGTACATAGAACACTTGCTCAACATCGTTGGTGAAGACAAGCGGTTTGTTTTTGTAACCAAAGACCCAGAGATCAACACTAACATAAACATATTTGTCCTTGCTCACAGCTCTCTTCCCATTGGTGACCCATCTACACCAAAACAAGGCTACCTTCAATCCTACATAATCAAGCTCCCATATCTCCTCTATTGACCATAATATGTGTCTATCTCCGTGTCATCATCATCGTCATGACTGTCGTCAACGACTGCCCGTACATGCACACCACTATTTTGATAGACGCTCTTTTTATCTTGGGTCATGGTGTAGAACGTGTATCCATTGATATCCATTCCTTCGTATCTTGTAACAGTGAACAATAGCCCCGCTGCTAGATTCCTTATCTCGTCGGTAGTTACAGCATTATTGTTGCATGTCTCGACATAATCTCGGAGCCACCTACTGAAACCTTGCATGTGCATCTTTGCAAGCCAAGCCCTACCACGATTAGGGTTGTCTTCACGTAGTTGTCGTTTGTGCTCATTGGCAAACGGTGTAATTAGGTGCAGCTGTTGTATCATGGTGAAATGAGCCTTTTCGAAGGCATCTGCATCTGGAGTGTCTAACCTTTTTCCCATGGTCCCAACACCTGAAAGCCTACCTTCATGTCGTGAGCGAGGCACACCAATGGGGTTTTGTGGGTCCATATAACACATGGCCCACTCCACTGCTTTGATGGTCTCGTAGCCACGAACAATGGCTCCCTCCGAAAATAACCTATTATGTAGCAATGATTTCAGGAATCCATAGAACCTCTCATATGGAAACATCTTATGAAGGTAAGATGGGCCAAGGAACCAAATTTCCCTCGCGAGGTGTGTTGTTAGATGCAGCATGAGATCAAAGAATGACGGTGGGAAGGTAGCTTCAATCAGGCATGGGCTCTCGAAATGCCTCCTCTCCAAGTCCAATAGTTTTTCCTCATCAATCACCTTCTGTTCTATTACATTGAAGAATAAACACAAGCTCGTGACCGCGTCGCGAACCAATTCTGCCTTGATACCTCTAAGTGCAACAGGAAAAAGAGCTGTCATCAACACATGGCAATCATGAGATTTCATCAAGTTGAAATTCATTTTCATGTCCTTCACTGACACTAGCCTCTTGAAGTTTGATAAGTAGCCTGAAGGTACTTTCAAATCATGCAAAAACTGATAGAATTCTTTTGTCTCTACGTTTGAGAAGGTGGTTGCAACAACGGGAAGGTTCGTCCCCGTCTCTGTTTCCTCTGCATAGAGCTCCGGCCTAATGCCTAGCTCTTTAAGATCCTCCCTTGCATTTTTATGATCTTTACCTTTGGACTTCTGTTGTAGCAATGTTCCACAAGTAGCTTCACACACATTCTTCTTGACGTGCATGTTGTCAATCGAATGACGCACATCTAATATCGGCCAATACTCTAGCTCCCATAGAATTGATTTCTTGTTCCACATTCCTTCTTCTTCTTCAGCATCTTGTTTCTTTCTTTTGCCAAGGGTTTTTTCAGTCAGTTTGGGTAACTCCTCGATAGTTTTGATGTCCTTGACTTTCAAGTGGACCAGATCTCCAATCACATGCAATGTCGCCTTTCGATTCTCCTTTTCCCCATTAAACTGACAATCCATGGCCCGGTATGGATGTTTCTTGCTGAGGAAACGATGGTGCCCCACAAATACGTATTTCTTTGAATGTCTTAGCCATATTGTGCAAGTATCTTCCAAGCAGTGTGGGCAAGCTGCACCTTTCGTTTTACTCTGGCCAAAGAGGTTGCACTGAGCCAGGTTGCCGTTGATGGTGGTAAACAACATGCCATGCATTGTGAACTCCTCACGCTTGTACTCATCCCAAACCTCCAGCACACCAGGCTTCTACAATATCTTCAAGTCATCAACTAGTGGCCTTTAGTAGACATCAATACGGTCACCAGGTTGCTTTGGCCCGGAGACCAATATTGTCAGCATCATATATTTATGTTTCTTGCATAGCCAGGGTGGAAGGTTGTACAACGACAGCACGACAGGCCAGGTGCTATGTGTTGAGCTCTGGTTACCGAATGGATTCACGCCATCTGTGCTCATAGCAAACTGTATGCTCCTTGCATCGTCAAACCATGGGAAGTGGGTATTAATGTTACCCCATTGCGCTGCATCTGCGGGGTGCCTAAACTTTCTATGTTTCTTATAATTAAGCTCCTTTCGGCCTTCAACATGCCAATGCAAGAGTTTGGCCTCCTTTCGTGTTGCGAACCATCTTCTGAGCCGAGGAATGATGCAAAAATACCATGCCACCCTCACAGGAGCCCCTCTGTTAGCCTTCTTCTTCTTGCCTCTGATCTCGTGGGGCTCGTTCTCGTCATCAGCATTAATATCATCTCCACCATCCTTTTTCCTCTTGTACCGATCATAGCCACACATGGGGCACTTGTCAAGGTCTGCATAATCTCCACAGAACAATACACAACTGTTCTTGCATGCATGGAGACAGATTATCTTCTTCGCCTCATAGACAGACTCTGCTATTTGGTTTCCTTCATGTAGCATGTCTGTAAGCACATCCAATAGATGTTTGAAACTTTTGTTGCTCCAACCATGATCTGCCTTAAGCTGCAGAAGTTTTAGATCACTAGAAAGGCGAGAGTACTTCTGGCAATCAGGATAGAGAGGTTTCTTTGAATCTTCAATGAACTGCCGAGGACCATGTGTGGTTCGAGGACCGGTGGATGGTCGCTTCCTTGTGTGATGAGTGATTGACAACGTTGTGTGGACTGGTTCTTGGCTAAGTATTGCAGGTGCAGGTTGCGGCTTGACTCGTGTTGGTGCGAGGTGAAGAACAAGCGCGAAAGGTCATCGCGGTGAGGCCTCCGGGGTGTGGAGAAGACAAGTAGGCTTTGTTCGAGGGACCGGTGGCCGGCGGGGTCAAGTGCGGGCCGCATGGTGGCATGAACGGCAAGATGAAGTCGTGGACGGTTTCTTGGTTGAGCCTCAAAACCAAGGTCGAGCCGGGACTTCATGGGAGCCAAGTCATGAGTGGTGATTGGCGGAGGCTACATCAAGTTCGCGGGGTTTGCGGTGGTTCACCGAGAAAATCACGGGTTACTCGGGCCGAGCCACAAAGCCGAGGCCGAAGATCGGGTGTGGTGTCCGGCCAAAATCGGCCTGACCGGTTTGGAGAACCGGTCTGACCGGTTTGGGGTCGCAGGACGCCGGAAGCTTCGAGGCGGAGGACACGCGTCGGGATCGCAAGGCTTGCGTTGAGGCTACGCGAGGTGCGGTCGGCCGGGCATCCGTCCGATGGTGAATACATCAAGAATTCGAATCCGCCCTTGAGGGGCTTGTATCCCTAGTTAGTAGAGAGGGGCATTTTAGACATTCGGTTGCCGCCTATATAACCCAAGAGGTGAGAGGTTGGCAGCCAACTCTTGGAACCCTAGCTCATTAGTTTTCCTATTTTCTACCTATTTTCTCTAGGTTTTCCTTAGGACTAGCAAGAAAGCTTCACGGAGAAATCTTGTAGAGAGGGATGGATGATCGGGCGGCTTGCTAGACCTTGTACGAATCCTTGTTTCATGTATAGATGATTCGGCGTGATTCCTCAAGGTTTGGATGTGTTTTCCCCGGTTGTTTTTGGTGGTGATTTTCGGAGCCCTCTTCCGGTGATTTCTTTGGAGTGTTTTTGGGGCTTTTCTCTTTGTGATTCGGTGGGGAAAATTTGTGGGAACCCTTCGTGGTTCTTTGGGGCGTGATCCCCCTCCCAAATCCGTGAGAAAAGTTGCTCGAATTTGGGGTTTCTTGAGTTCTTGGGTTGGAAGTGCTTTCGGCGGGATTTCTTCGATTCCTCCTTTTTGGACGAGATTTGGTGGGATTAAACTTGACCATGGACTCCTCATGAGGTGTTCCTGATATCCCCAAAGTCTTGTTCAAGTCCGTGGAGCGATTCGGGAGATTGAGATTTGGTTTTGGGGGGAGTTGACCCGGGTCGTATTCTTCTCGACCGTTCGAGGTTAAAACCGGCCGACCGGTTTCCCAAACCGTCGACCGGTTTCGCCCGGTGGGTCGTCGAGAAGGATCTTTGAACGAGGAAGTCTTTGCTTGCTCCATGGCTTCGGTTGTTCGGATGTTGAAAGGCTTTTGAAGTGTTTGGGGTCATTGGAGAGTTTACGGTCGAATCGGTCGACCGGTTTTCCTAACCGGTCCGACCGGTTTTTCCCCCGCCCTCGTGAGGCTAAGTTCTACGGGAGCGGTCCGACCGGTTTCGAAACCGGCCGACCGGTTTGTCTTGCCCGGCCGCCTTGTCGTGTGAGTTTCCGCTGTGTGTGTGTTGAGGTCGTTGTTCGGGTCTTGTTCCTAGGTTCGGTAGCACTCCAGTGGCTACGTGAACTTGGCAAGAGAAGCTTGCGGAGGTGCACGAGTGAATTTGGGTTCATAGGCCGAATTCTTGAATAGAATTTTTATCGGCTCCCATTCACTCCCCCCCCTCTGGTTCGCCGTTTCGGTCCTTCAAGTGGTATCGAGCCGGTTCGGGTCTTTGTTGACTCTAACCAGTCTAAGATCCAAGGATGGCGTACCAGGAACGGGGTTCGGGTCCTCCACACTTCGATGGCAAGAACTACCGGATGTGGAGCAAGCGGATGGGTGCGTTCCTCCGCGGAAAGGGTCGGTTGCTTTGGGATGTCACGGTGGACACGAGGCTATGTCCGGCCGATGGATTTCCTTGCTCCGGGGTCGAGGGGACGGATTCGACGCCAACAATAAGGCGGTCGACTACTTGTTTCGTGCTTTGTGTCGGCACCGAGTTCGATCGGGTGCACACCGAGCACTTGGCTTGTAGGATTTGGGCGGTGTTGAAGGAGGCTCATGTTGGGAACGCCCGAGTTCGAGGCACGGTTGTATGCGACCTACGGAGAGAGTACGAGAACTTCACTCATCTCCCCGGTGAGTCCATCGATGTCTTGTTTCGAGAGGTTCACGGTGGTGGTGAACAACATGAGGGCCAATGTGGACGTGCTCCCGTACGATGATCATGATAGAGCGGTCAAGCTCTTACACTCTTTGGATCGTACGATATGGGGCGGAAAGTTCGAGGCCATAGTCGAGTCGGAGCGGTATGATACTGCGACGGTGAACGAGCCGTTCTCAAAGCTCAAGTCGGCCGAGGTGGATAGGGGCATGACCGCCAAGATCGAGGGACCGACTGATTCCCATAGTCTTGCCCTCGTTGGTGGTTCCAAAGGAAAGACTAACTCTAACCCATCCACCAGGATGTTCTCGTTTTCCTCTTTGATGTCTATGCCGGATGAGGAGTTTGATGACCTTGGAGAGGACGAGCCGGCGGCGTTGACGAGACGGTTCGAGAGGCCGCACGAGAACCGTGTGAACATGAGGAGGAACACGAGGACTTGCTTCCGGTGCGGCAAGCCGGGACACTTCGTCGCCGACCGCCCGGAGAAGACCGAGAACAAGGACGGCTACAAGCACAAGCCGAGGAAGAATGATGACAAGTACCGTTCGAGGCGTGACCACAAGAGCAAGCACAAGAACAAGTACAAGGACGAGCGACGATCGAGGAAGAAGGAGGGCCGAGGCAAGGCCCGAGCGATGGTTGGAGCGAGCGACGTCGACTCCGGGTCCGCGTACTCCACCTCGAGCTCGAGCGGCGCCGACGACGAGGGAGATCGCCGCAAGAACAAGAGGTCGTCCAAGAACCCGAGCGGGCCGAGCCGCTTCGCGAGAGACGGCTCTCGCACCATGGCGTTGAGCTCCGGCGAAGCAAGAAGAGCACACGGAGCGACTCGGACTGCGAGTCCGACGACGAGGTGGGAGACTTGAAGAACATTTGGTTGATTGACTTCGGTTGTTCGAGGCATATGACCGGAGACGGGGGGGTGGTTCTCAAGTCTCGTCCGGTGGTGACGAAGAGGTACATCACCTTTGGGGACAATGGGCGTGGGCGTGTGCTTTCGAAGGTGAGATAAAAGTGAGTGACAAGATCACTGCGAGGCGTGTTGCTCTTGTTCAATCGGCGGGGTACAATTTGCTTTTTCGTGTCTCGGTTGTTGGATGAGGGTTTTGAGGTGTTGTTTCGGCTCGGTGGTTCTCGGATTGTGGACTCTCGAGGGGACCTTGTTTGTATGGTCGTTCCCGAGGGTCGGGTGTTTCGTGCTGATTTTTCTCGGTCTTCGGGTGTTGAGCGTTGTTTCTTGGCCGGTTCTTCGAGTGAGTTGTGGAAGTGGCATAGGAAGTTGGGTCACTTGAGCTTTGACCTTTTGTCTCGCTTGAGTAAACTCAATTTGGTCCGAGGATTGCCACGGTTGAAGCTTGAGAAAGAGTTGGTTTGTGCTCCGTGTAGGCATGCCAAGATGGTGGCCTCCTCTCACCCGCCTCTCACCGATGTGATGAGCGAGCGTCCATGCGAGCCGCTCCATATGGACCTTGTTGGCCCGGCTCGTGTGCGATGCGCGGGTGGGAAGTGGTATGTCCTTGTTGTGGTGGATGACTATTCTCGGTATGCGTGGGTGTTCTTTCCGGAGGATAAGGGGGGAGACGTTTGGTTTTGTTCGAGATCTAGTCTTGAGGTTGAGGAATGAGAGGCACGGAGATGCCATACGAGCTATCCGCGGTGATAATGGCTCGGAATTCGGGAACTCTCGTTTTGAAACCTTTTGTCATGACTTGGGTCTTGAGCACCGGCTTTCGAGTCCGTATACGCCTCCCCGGAATGGTGTTGTGGAAAGGAAGAACAGGACCTTGTGCGAGATGGCTCGGACGATGCTTGATGAGCATAGGACTCCGAGGAGGTATTGGGCCGAGGCGGTGAACACCGCGTGCTATGTGTCGAACGAGATATACCTCGAGTGCACAAGAAGAAGACATGCTATGAGTTGATGCATGGTCGCACACCCAAAGTGAATCACTTCCATGTCTTTGGTTGCAAGTGTTTTATTCGAAGAAGGGCGGGGAAGTTGGATAAGTTTGAGGCTAGGTCGTCGATGGCATTTTCTTTGGTTATGCATCTCATTCTAGAGCATATCGTGTGCTCAATCTTGAAACTAACCAAATCGTGGAGACTTGCGAGGTAACCTTCGACGAGACAGAGCCACGTAGTCGGCTTGTCTTTGAGTGTGCGGTGATGATGAGCTTGGCGAGGAGATCTTTCGGGGAGGAGGAGCATGAACATGGTGATGATGAAGATGGCGGTTTGGTGCCCCCACCGAACATGTACCCACTACTTCGACTACGATGATGGATGGACCCTCTGCTACACTTACGACGACAAATCAAGAACGAGGAGAAGCTGATGTTGAGGGGGAGGTAGCTTCGAGGCGAGAACCTCCCCGGCGAGTTCAAGTGGATCACCCAGCTTCGAGAATCATCGGCGACATGGATGAACGCACTACACGGTCGAGGGTTCGGAACAATTCCCATTTTGCTCATGCTGCGTTTGTTGCTTCTTTCGAGCCCAAAGACATTGGACACGCACTATCTGATCACAATTGGGTTAACTCGATGCATGAGGAGTTGGAGAACTTTGAGAGGAATCAGGTGTGGGAGTTGGTTGACCCTCCCCCAGGGTGTAAGCCGATTGGTACAAAGTGGGTGTGGAAAAACAAAGAGGGAGAGAAGGGTGAGGTTGTGAGGAACAAGTCTAGACTTGTTGCTCAAGGGTTCGATCGAAGGAGGGGATCGACTACGAGGAGACCTTTGCTCCCGTAGCCCGTTTGGAGGCGATTAGGATCCTTCTAGCCTTTTTCGTGGCTAAAGGGTTCAAGTTGCACCAAATGGATGTGAAGAGTGCTTTTCCGAATGGAGTGTTGGAGGAAGAAGTGTATGTGAGACGACCTCGGGGTTTGAGAGTGAGAAGTACCCCCATCGGGTGTACAAGTTGAGGAAGGCGCCGTATGGGTTGAAGCGGGCGCCTAGAGCTTGGTATGGCGAGGTTGAGGGGATTCTTGTTTGAGAGAGGTTTTGAGATGGGGAAGGTCGATCGGACCTTGTTTTTTCCGAGGCGGGCGGAGATATCCCGATTGTGCGGTGTGTACGTGGATGATATTGTCTTTGGTGGCTCGTCTAACTCTCTTGTTGCAAGGTTTGCGGATGATATGAGCGGGGAGTTCGAGATGAGCATGATGGGTGAGTTGCGTACTTCCTCGGGCTACAAATCAAGCAATCAAAGGAAGGAACATTTGTGCACCGGGCTAAGTACACCAAGGACATTGTGAGGAAGTTCAAGATGGAGGACTCCAAGGCTATGACGACGCCGATGAGTACGACTACGGCTCTTGATGCGGACGAGGAAGGTGAACACGTGGACCAGAAGGAGTACCGGAGCATGATCGGGTCACTCCTCTACTTGACGGCGATGAGGCCGGACATACAGTTCTCGGTGTGTCTGTGCGCTCGTTTTCAAGCGTCTCCGAGGACTTCGCATCGGCAAGCAGTGAAGAGAATTTTCAGGTACTTGCGTCACACTCCCGTCTTCGGCCTTTGGTACTCTGCGTCCTCCTCTTTGGCGCTTCATGGCTTTTCAGACGCGGATTTCGCCGGGTGTCGGTTGGATAGGAAGTCCACTTCTGGGATTTGCTAGTTTTTGGGTTCTTCTTTGGTGTCTTGGTCTTCTCGTAAGCGGTCGAGTGTTGCTCAATCCACGACCAAAGCCGAGTATGTTGCCGTCGCTAGTTGTTGCTCTCGGCTCCTTTGGATCACCTACACCATGAGTGACTTTGGTGAGGAGTATACCCATGTCCCACTTCAATGTGATAGCACCGGTGCCATAAGCGTTGCAAAGAACCCGGTGCTCCATTCCAAAACCAAACACATAGAAGTGAGGTATCATTTCCGAGAGACAACATTGAGAAAGGAAAGATAGCGTTGATCCATGTACCCACACATGACCAACTAGCCGATATTTTCACCAAACCCCTAGATCAAGCAACTTTCACTCGTTTGCGGGGGGAACTTGGTGTGTGTTTGATTTCCCGAGTTGGGTGTGTGGGAGCTTTCCTTTGCGGTGGTGTCGAGCCCGTTTTGCCTCCCCTCGAGGAGCCGGTTTGTATAATATGTATAGCTTTCTTTTGTGCATTTCTTGCATTTGGCATGGCATATGTAACATGATGTATAGGCATCCTTGTATCTTAGATTGCATGCATTTTGTATCATATGCATTGGTTAGGAAAAGCTTCTCTCATATACATTGTTCACCATGAAATGAGATATATGTCTTTGTGAGCTTGTTTGGTATGCTACGGTTAGTTTGGCTTAGCTCTTGATGATCTTGATGAATAATCCATGGTTGCTAGCTATGCTTTTGAAAAATGTCACATGTATGTTCTCTCATGTGTAAATGCCTTTACATGCTCTTGACATGTTTTTTGTGGCCTTGCTATGCTTAATTTGTGGTTGGATAGCTAGCTTATTGATCATATGGGGCCAAAGGCTCATTTGCCATCATTAATGTTTAGCCGTCTTGATTTATCTTGTGGAGGAGCATAAGTTCCTTTTTGTCGCAAAGACATTTCATGTACCATTTACAAATCTGAAAATGAAATGAAAAATGCTTGGAAATATGCTCCCATGTCATATGTGCTGAATTTAATGTGCTTTGGGTGCTAAACCGTTGCATGATGCCTACCAATGAGAAGTCTCATACATAGAAGTAGGCACATGGCTCGGTGGCTTTGACATGACATGAGGTGCTTGTGGGTGTTTGTGATGGTCTTATGGTTAGAATAGCTGTCCTAGCATGAAGTTTGTGTGGCTTTGCCATTTTGATATGCTTTGATCATGTTTAGGGCTTTGCTCATGAGAGGCAAGTTTTTCGCAAAATTGCCAAAATCCATTTTAGCTTCGTCCAATGGTTGTGAAACTTGGTGATCATGTAGTTGAGATCGATACGAAGCTGTAGAGTACCTAACTTGCTCATTTGGACATGTGTAGCATCTTGTGTTGAATTTTGTATACTTGAGAAGCTCTAGCTTGCATTTGTGCCTTGATTCATGCATTGGCAACAAGGGGGAGAAAGGAAGGTGGAGAAAAGTTGCTGTGTATCCCTGGAACCTATCCCAAGTGTCAAGGGGGAGCTTGTGCATTTCTTTTGCATTTTTGGTTTTTGGGGTATGGTCTGCTGTGTGAAATCGGCCTGACCGGTTGTGGAAACCGGTCTGACCGGTTTTGGTGGAACCGGCCTGACCGGTTATGGAACCGGCTCGACCGGTTTGTGCCCCGAGTTGGCACTTGTTCGGGGGGGGAGCTTGCTTCTGTGCAGGGGGAGCTCTTGTGTGCTTTGGTGGTTGGTGCTCTTTGCTTGAGCATGGTTTTTGTCTCGGATGTGTCGAGCCGTTGCCCTTGCCTAAGGGGTCCGAGATTTGCTTTCTTCAAGTGATCTTGATCTTTGCCTTTGTTTGGCTCTCGATCGCTTGTTGGAGTTTCTTTTTGTTTGTTTCTTTTCTTTTTCTTTTCTCACCGTTACTTTCATGTGGGTGTTGTCAATGCACTCATCAAGGGGGAGATTGAGGACCATGTGTGGTTCGAGGACCGGTGGATGGTCGCTTCCTTGTGTGATGAGTGATTGACAACGTTGTGTGGACCGATTCTTGGCTAAGTATTGCAGGTGCGGGGTTGCGGCTTGACTCGTGTTGGTGCAGGTGAAGAACAAGCGCGAAAGGTCGTCGTCGGTGAGGCCTCCAGGTGTGGAGAAGACAAGTAGGCTTTGTTCGAGGGACCCGGTGGCCAGCGGGGTCAAGTGCGGGCCGCATGGTGGCATGAACAGCAAGATGAAGTCGTGGACGGTTTCTTGGTTGAGCCTCAAAACCAAGGTCGAGCCGAGACTTCATGGGAGCCAAGTCATGAGTGGTGATTGGCGGAGGCTACATCAAGTTCGCGGGGTTTGCGGTGGTTCACCAGAAAATCACCGGGTTACTCGGCTGAGCCACAAAGCCGAGGCCGAAGATCGGGTGTGGTCGTGTCGGCCAAAACCGGCCCGACCGGTTTGGAGAACCGGTCCCGACCGGTTTGGGGTCGCGGGACGCCGGAAGCTTCGAGGCGGAGGACACGCGTCGGGATCGCAAGGCTTGCGTTGAGGCTACGCAGGGGTGCGGTCGGCGGGCATCCGTCCGATGGTGAATACATCAAGAATTCCGAATCCGCCCTTGAGGGGCTTGTATCCCTAGTTAGTAGAGAGGGGCATTTTAGACATTCGGTTGCCGCCTATATAACCCAAGAGGTGAGAGGTTGGCAGCCAACTCTTGGAACCCTAGCTCATTAGTTTTCCTATTTTCTACCTATTTTCTCTAGGTTTTCCTTAGGACTAGCAAGAAAGCTTCACGGAGAAATCTTGTAGAGAGGGATGGATGATCGGGCGGCTTGCTAGACCTTGTACGAATCCTTGTTTCATGTATAGATGATTCGGCGTGATTCCTCAAGGTTTGGATGTGTTTTCCCCGGTTGTTTTTGGTGGTGATTTTCGGAGCCCTCTTCGGTGATTTCTTTGGAGTGTTTTTGGGGCTTTTCTCTTTGTGATTCGGTGGGGAAAATTTGTGGGAACCCTTCGTGGTTCTTTGGGCCGTGATCCCCCTCCCAAATCCGTGAGAAAAGTTGCTCGAATTTGGGGTTTCTTGAGTTCTTGGGTTGGAAGTGCTTTCGGCGGGATTTCTTCGATTCCTCCTTTTTGGACGAGATTTGGTGGGATTAAACTTGACCATGGACTCCTCATGAGGTGTTCCGATATCCCCAAAGTCTTGTTCAAGTCCGTGGAGCGATTCGGGAGATTGAGATTTGGTTTTGGGGGGAGTTGACCCGCGGGCTGTGTTCTTCTCGATCGTTCGAGGTTAAAACCGGCTCGACCGGTTTCCCCAAACCGGTCGACCGGTTTCGCCCGGTGGGGCGTCGAGAAGGATCTTTGAACGAGGAAGTCTTTGTCGCTCCATGGCTTCGGTTGTTCGGATGTTGAAAGGCTTTTGAAGTGTTTGGGGTCATTGGAGAGTTTCGGTCGGAATCGGTCCGACCGGTTTGCCTAACCGGTCCGACCGGTTTTTACCTCGCCCTCGTGAGGCTAAGTTCTACGGGAGCGGTCCGACCGGTTTCGAAACCGGCCGACCGGTTTGTCTTGCCGCGCAGCCTTGTCGTGTGAGTTTCCGCTGCGTGTGTGTTGAGGCCGTTGTTCGGGTCTTGTTCCTAGGTTCGGTAGCACTCCGGTGGCTACGTGAACTTGGCAAGAGAAGCTTGCGGTGGTGCACGAGTGAATTTGGGTTCATAGGCCGAATTCTTGAATAGAATTTTTATCGGCTCCCATTCACTCCCCCCTCTCGGTTCGCCGTTTCGGTCCTTCAACCGCTTGACCTCACTAATTCAGAAGGTGTGTACACTCGTTGAAACTCAATATCCCGCAACATTTGATCAACATTGTGCACATGTTGCAACACCTCTCCATCATCGAAGCCCCTAACTTCTTGATCAGTGATATCCTTAGGCCTCAACACATTTGGTGGGAATAATGGTTCATTTCCCTCAAAAATTGCACTGTTATCAAGGTCTTCATCATGGTTAGCATGGTGTTGCACTTCACCTTCATTTAGGCAGCCTGCTTCGAGGTCATTAAAGCCTTCCTCACCATGTTTATTCCAACACGTGTAATGTTTATTCCAACTGCATTCCATACACCAAATGAACATAATTCATCACACAAAAAGACAGCTAAAGAATTTCAATAAAATGGGCCGATTAATTTCCACACTGACGAGGACTTTCTACGAGTCGAGCGTGGCCGAGGAGGAGGATCGGAGGCGCAGAGGACACCGCGGTCGACGTCCGCTCTGGCCCCTTTCACCGTCGCGCAATCCTCACAGTGCGCGCAGCTGGCGGCGGCGAACGGGACAGGCCGGCGGGGACATCTGAGCACACAGATCGAGCGAGTGACCTTCTGAGGAGAGAGAGAGAGAGAGAGAGCGAGTGTTGTTGTCGGAATAGGAGTGGCCTAGCTTCTGTGGAGAGAGAGGGAGTGGTGTCGAAAGGATAAGACACAGACACATAGACGAGATAACAACATGCGTCTCCGATGTGAGAAAAAAGGCAACCCTGTGTGCCAATTAAAGGAGACGCATCCTACAAGCATGCATCTCCAGTACAAACTTATCGGTAACAAACTTTATAGCCCGTTACCAATACAGAGTGAACAGTAACGGACTTAAGCAGCCCGTTACGATAGGGCATTGATCGGTAACGGACTTTACAAGCCCGTTACCGATAGGTTTAACATTTGTAACAGACTCTTTTAACATCCGTTACAAAGAATTTATGTAACAGGCATCTAAGAAGCCCATTACCAGAAGTCCACATTGGTGACGGGCGTTGTGGAGGCCAGCCCCGGGGTCGTCCTGGCGCGCTTATAGGTAACAGGAGCCAAACAACAACCATTACAGATGTGGGTGGATGTAACGAGCGTTAAGGGTCTGTTACAAATGCTGCGTGACCTATTTGAGGTTTTCACGTAGTGAACCAATGACATGGAAGTGACTCACCTTGGGTGTGCGACCATGCATCAACTCATAACAGGTTTTCTTCTTGTGCACTCTGAGGTAGATCCTGTTCGAAACGTAGCATGCGGTATTCACTGCCTCAACCCAGAACCTTCTTGGAGTCCTATGCTCATCGAGCATCGTCTGAGCCATCTCACACAAGGTTCTATTTTTTCTTTCTACCACGCCATTCTCGGGAGGCGTATACGGTCTCGAAAACTGGTGTTCAAGACCCAAGTCATGGCAAAAGGTTCCGAACTAAGAGTTTCTGAATTCCGAGCCATTGTCACTTCTGATTGCTCGTATGGCATCTCCGTGCCTGTCGTTCCTCAACCTCAAGATAAGATCTCAAACAAAATCAAATGTCTCCCCTTTCTCCTCAAGAATGAACATCCACGCATACCGAGAGTAGTCGTCCACCACAACAAGGACATACCACTTCCCACCCACAGATCGCACACGAGCTAGGCCAACAAGGTTCTTATGGAACAGCTCGCATGGACGCTCAGTCATCACATCGGTGAGAGGCGAATGAGAAGAGGCTACCATCTTGGCATGCCTACACGGTGCACAAACCAACTCTTTCTAAAACCTCAACCGTGGCAATCCTCGGACCAAATTGAGTTTACTCAAGCAACACAAAAGGTCAAAGCTCAAGTGACCCAACTTCCTATTCCACTTCCACAAATCAGTCGAAGAACCAGCCAAGAAACAATGCTCAACACCAGAAGACTGAGAAAAATCAGCTCGAAACACCTGACCCTCGGGAACGACCATACAGAAAAGGTCCCCTCGAGAATCCAAAATCCGAGAACCACCAGGCTGAAACAACACCTCAATACCCTCAACCAATAGCTGGGACACGGAAAGCAGATTGTATCCAAGCGATTGAACAAGAGCAACTCGCTTGAGAGTGATCTTGTCACTCACCTTAATATCACCTTCTGACAGCACACGCCCTCGCCCATTGTCCCCAAAGGTGATGTACCTCTTTGTCACCACCAGGACGAGACTTGAGAACCACCCCTTGTCTCTGGTCATATGCCTCGAGCAACTGTAGTCAATCAACCAAATGTTCTTCAAGTCTCCCACCTGAATTTAAAAAACGAGCACGTAGCGAACAAACGACTCAGCACTAGTGTTAGTACCAAAAGAGTAAAACCAGTGCTGGTCCATTTGCTTCAAAGTGGGGTTAGCACAATCCAAAACATTCCTCCTATCAAAGCTACCTCCACGAACACCAACATGGTAACCACTACGAGGGAACCAACCCTCTCTAACTAGAGGAGAACTAAAACCACGAAAGGAAGACCGTGAACCACTCCTCCTCTCCATCTCAAAGCTACGACTCCTCCCATCTCTGTATTGAGCACGAGGGGGAGAACGCCTAGCAAACTGACCACCTGCAAACTCTCCAGACCAACCACCAGAATCACAACCTCCAGAACTGAAACCACTTGACTCACCACCTCGAAAACCAAGCTGTGACAGAACCGCTCAAATTAATTCCATATTATTGCCTAAACCACTCCACTTGGCCATTAAGCAATAATATAGAAGTAAC
This sequence comes from Cenchrus americanus, assembly GCA_947561735.1. NCBI lineage: Eukaryota > Viridiplantae > Streptophyta > Magnoliopsida > Poales > Poaceae > Cenchrus > Cenchrus americanus. The sequence goes on along the minus strand of OX387241.1, from coordinate 142,578,726 downwards.
CTGTCGTCTCTGTCGGGTCAAACCCGGTAAATCACTTACATCATAGGATCGACAATTGTACATCAAAACTCACACGAAGGCGAGTACAGAGATAAATAAGTCACAAATTATTACATAACATCCTTCAAAGGTTCATTATTACAAACCAAGTCTTTTGCATAAAGGTAAATGGTTCAGGGTTCGGAACACAACGGAAATAAAATACTAAACGACAAGCAACATCACACGAGGCCATCTGTGATGCCACTAAGCACTGTCATCCTTCCACTCGTACTCCAACCCGGGTGGGAGAGAACCAGGCCACGGAAAGCCATCGTCACACACATCATCACCTGAAAAACATCAACAATAGCAAGGCTGAGTATACTAATACTCAGCAAGACTTAACCACCGGGTGATTGGAAAAATCACCAACTCCCTAGACATGCAAGGCTTTATGGCTGGTGGGTTGTTTTGCTGAAAAGTAACAAAGAGTATGTCCTTATTTTCAGATTTTAGCTCCAAATTCTATTCATTTAACCATTACTAGATTAGCCAACTAATTCAAGCATGTGTTGTACAATACAAATTAAACAAGTATATAAATTCCTTCTCAATTCCATCATTAAGGGACATAGAGTGGATGGTTTAGCAGTCTCAGATAACGGTGAGAGGCTGACGATTGATCGATTAGTAACCTGGCAAGGTGGACCTAAACACAAGGGAGAATGCATACCCCAAGAATGCCAAATAAACCCAAAATGGGTGGGGTATACACCAACCAGGCGGTCCCCAACCGTCCTCAGTTCGGGATCAAGTCCACAGTCCCTGGTACAAGGTTATCCGGTCACGGTATCTGACCGCCCAGATCCACACATGTACCACTGCCTAGTATCTGGGGATCACTCCCGGGTTTAGTGGTAGAGAGTTCCCTTGCCGGATCAGGAAAGTACTAGGCTTACCGGTCCCATTCCCGATGCTTAGTACGTTCAAAAGCTTAACCACTGAGATCTATTGACCGGAGTCGATCCCATGCTCTTACCACATGAGCAGGTAAGTTTAACAATCTTATGATTCCAATATAAGAGACCTATAGCTCGTGAATGACAGTCATCACTCGACTTTTATTGTGGTCCTAAGCATGGCAACTAACGACCTGTCATGCTAGTATTTGAACATAGGAACTTAGGATCATGCATCTATGGTTTCAATTCAACTCCTGAACGTAACTGCACAAGCATTACATAAAAGATTGTATGAGTTATGCTTTGGGGCTTGCCTTCACTGGCAAAGTCAGAAACGGGATCCTCCGAACTTTGGTTCGGGTCTTGCTGCACTTCCACCATGTTCACTTCTCCCTCAGCTGGTTCCCCTTCAGACTCAGGTACCAACTCGTAGTTTCCATCGGGAAGTTCTATACGATATGCAGATGCCTTATGATTCAAGTATACAAGCTTAAGAAATTAAATTCAGTTCTGAATTCAAAGATAAACATAGGGTGTTTTGTTGGCCATATTCACCTTAACAAGTTTTTAATAAACTTTTCTTCACCAAGGACAAGTGGATGTGTGTGAAACTTTATTCTTATTTGATGGTGATTGTGTGCACATCTAAGTTCATGAGTTAAGTAAACTTCACTCAAAGGATTTGGGGCTGTTCAAAGATGATTTGATGGATCCCAAGTGTGAATTTAAATTGCAAACTGAAATATTACTGTTTTCCATGTATTCCATTCATTTAAGCTCGATTACTTAGGAAATTAATTCTAGTAAATATATGAACAAAATGACCATAGGACTTTACCAGAATGCAGATATCAGCAACACATAAATTCTGACCAAACATGAGGTAATACAAAGCTACAAAACTAATATGATAAATGCAACAAGTTTAAGCTACTAGGAGCATGAATAAATCATAAAACAAAATATACATATGATCTGAGGCTATACCCTGGCACACAACATGATAATGACATTTGTAGCTCACACACCAAAAATTGGAGCCATTACTGCAGCAGAAATATGGATTTGAATTTAACTCAAACTAATCACCATAAATTAGCAGAAAAATCTACACAAGCCCACAATTCATCTCTGATTTATGACAGATACTACTAAGCATTGCAAAGCTACAACAGAAAATTGGAGGGCATTTGATCAACAGATAAATTTAAACAATTCATACATGGAGAACAAGCTGAAATCAATACAAATTCATAACTGAAGATATACACATGATTTAAGTGCCATTTTTCTACACAATGCCAGGAATGACAACATGAACAACATGTCCAAAATTCACAACCATAACAATTATATATTTCAAGTTATTGCAAATTTACTCAAACTGATCAATTCAAAATCATTTAAAATCTACACTGAATTTTGAAAACTCCCCTTCTAGAAAGGTTAGTTTTCTTCACAAGGATTTCAGAACAGTTGAGTTTGTATTTTTCTGATTTTTCCATTATTTACTACGCAATTTACAAGATTCAGGATTTTGAATCCAAGGTTTAAGATCCTTTTACAGTTAGGCCCCTGGTTCTTTTGCCTAAGCCCCTGGAAGGAAGGAAATCCTCGCAAGGAGGTCCCTGGCGGCGGAGCAAGGCCGGCCGGCGGAGAGGGACGGCCGGACTCCGGCGTGTGAGCGGCTAGGGTGGGGTTTTGACTCACTCTCGTTCGATTGGTGGGGTTCACTGGACCAGAGACGGCTCCGGCGATGGTCGGCGGCGAGGAGGGCGGCGGTCGGCCGCCGTGCCCGCAATGCCGGCGAGCAGGCGGGTCGGCCGGCCAATGCGCGTGCACGATAGGGTTCAAGGGTTGTGGTTGTAGGCTAGGGTGGCGCTTGAACTCGAGGAGGGGCGGTGGAAGGCGGAGCGCACCGGCGGCGAGCAGCACTAGCGGCGCGGCGGTGAGCAACGGAGCAGATGCGCGGGGTTCCTGGCCCAAGGAGGCGAATGCGCGAGGGGCCGAGGTGCGTGGCACGCGCCGGGAGGGTTGGGGGCGCCTCGCCCGGGCCCGCCGGGCGGCCGGCCGGCGCGCATGCGGCGCGGTCGCCGGGGGGCGCGCGCACCCGCGCGTGGATGCCGACGCGGTGCGGTCGACGTGGCGCGGCCACCCGGCCCGCCCCGAGGCGTGGGGCCACTTGGCCGGGTGCGGGAGAGCGCCGAAGCCACGCGGCCTGGGCCCACGGGCGTCGGGGTATGGCCGAAAGTACACCGGCCTGGTGGGAACGCCGAGGCACGCCGACGTCGCGACGTCGCGGCCAGAGCGTGCGGACGCGTTGAACGTTTCAGAGTAGCTCTATTCAACTGGTTTAAACAATGAAAAGTTGAACTAAACTTCAAAATCTCCCAAAATAAAAGTTGTAGAACAGACAACCAGCTCCAACTTTTGTAAAGGCCGACCTACCAAATTCTCAACAGATTTGGAGATAAACTTGCTTGAAGGTGCAGATTTTTATGTCTCGGTCAAACTGTTCAGCGGAGCTTTGATTGAGTTTTTGAGGGTTGAAACCTCAAAATTTGAAATGCCGGTAATTGAATGAAATGTGTTCCGGAAAAACTGAGCAACTTTTGTATTGGCCGATTTTGAAGTTCTATTGAGAATTTTTGAGATTTGACCAAAGTTCTAGGGATAGGTCTAGGGTTCAGAAGGTGTTTGACCACTATTAAGGGCTTTGACTCGGTCAACTCATGATTAAGCTTCATTAGTGATTGAAATTAAGATTCAAAACATCAGGGATGTTACACAAACCATCCAGATTCTAGGGGGCGATTTGACCACCTAGCCAGGACGGTCTAACCGCCCCTCTCTGGGCAGGGCCGGTCTGACCGCCCTCTCCAGAAAACCACCTCAGCTGTGAGAACTCGCATCACCCCATGTTGGAACACTTTTCACAACCGCCTTACCCCTGGGCAGTGGCATACAAGGCTCAGGTACACCGTGGGAAGGGTTGTACCTATCCTTGTCAACCCACTCCTTCGCCATTCTCTCCTCTCGCTTCCTCTTGAAGCAAAACTCATCCTTGTGATCATCTTTCCCACAACAGCCACAATGAAACTTTATGGGCTTAGGCTTAGGCTTGGGTTGGGGCTTCTCACTTGGTTTCTCTTCACTCGGTTGCTCAACCAGTTTTCCTCACTTGGTTTCTCACTCTCTTTCCCAAAGAACACATTCCCCAAATCACTCTTAAACTTGATGGGTTTTTTGAAGTTGTCGGTTTGTGGAGGAAACATGGGTGGAGCTGGGGTTGTGTCTAGTTGGTTCCTAAGATGGTTCGGTTTAGGAACAAAGGCATTTTGGTTCCTAAGATGTTCCGATCTTCCCCTCATTCTCACCACTTCCCTCACCAACCTTGTTTGCCCCAAGTGCTTCCCCATCCTGGCACTTATATGTCTCGATCATTATCCTCAACTGAGGCTCGTGACCAGATAACCAACCCATCAACTTTCTCAACTCATCATTCTCATCCTGCAAGCGATACACATAATGTGCAACTTCTTGATTTTTCAAAGCATGTACTTCACATGTAGGGCAAGAAGTGGGAACAGGTTCTTTCAACTTAGCCTCAAGAGAAACAGTGTAAGCATGCATCTCATCAATTTTCTTGTGGAAAACAGGGCAAGAAGTGCAAGCACCTAGCAAAGAAGGTCTAGACTTAAGCTCAGCCACTTCAACCTTAAGCACATCTAGTTCCTCACACTTGGAGGCATGCTTTTCCTTAAACGTTGCAAGATCAGCTAGAAAGATAGGACAATCAGCACATTCAACTTCATCAGAAACAATAGGTAAAGCCTTAAGCGAATCAATTTCAAGCTTAGCATCCAAGTTCTGTGTTTCTAACTCAGCCACTCTAGTCCTTGCATCCTCAAGCGAAGCCCTAAGTTCTTTCCTCATCTTCTTAGACTCTCTAAGCATATCATCACGATTATCAAGCAACAAGCCAAGCCGTTCATTCTCCTAACGCAAGAAGGGCAGTTCATCACGTACCTCGTCATCGGAGTCGGAATCCGAGTCGCTCTGGTTGCTCTTCTTGCTGCTGGAGCTTAGCGCCATGGTACAGAAGCCATGTCTAGTGAAGCAGCTCAGCCCACTCAAGTTGTAGGATGGCTTCCTGCCCTTGTGACGATCACCTTCATCTTCACTTCGACTCGAGCTCGAGGTGGAGTACGCGGAACTGGAGTCGACGTCGCTTGCTCCAACCATTGCCCGGGTCTTGCCTCGGCCATCCTTCTTCGATCATCGCTCGTCCGTGTGCTTGCTTTTGTGCTTGTGGTTGTGGTCACGCCTTAATCGGTACTTGCCATCCGTCTTTGACTTGTGCTTGTAGTTGTCCTTGTTCTCGACCTTCTCGAGGCAGTTGGCGACGAAGTATCCCGGCTAGCTGCACTGGAAGCATGTCCTTGTGTTCCTCCTCATGTTCACTCGGTTCTCGTGCATCCTCTCGAATCGCCTGGTCAGCAGCGCCAGCTCATCCTCTCCAAGCACGTCGAACTCCTCATCTAGTACAAACATCAAAAAGGACAAGAAGAACATCCTAGTGGATGGATTAGCGTTAGACTTTCCCTTCGAGCCACAGATGAGGGAGAGACTGTGAGAGTCAGTCAGACCCTCAATCTTGGTTGTCATGCCCTGATCCACCTCAGCCGACTTGAGCTTCGAGAATAGGTCGTTCACGGTCAGGGTATCATACTTCTCAGACTCCACAATGGCCTCAAACGTTCCGCCCCAAACCGTACGATCCAACGAGTGTAAGAGCTTGACGGCTCTATCATGATCATCATACGGGAGCACGTCCACATTGGCCCTCATGTTGTTCACCACAACCGTGAACCTCTGAAACAAGGCATCGATGTACTCACCTGGGAGATGAGTGAAATTCTTGTACTCTCTCCGGTAAGTCGCATACATCTGAGCCTGAACTTGAGCATTTCCAACATGAGCTTCCTTCAACACTGACCAGATTCTACAAGGCAAGTGCTCAGTATGCACCCGATCGAATTCGGATTGACACAGAGCACGAAACAAGTAGTCGACTGCCTTGTTGTTGGCGTCGAACATGTCCCTCAATCTTGGAGTGAGGAAGTTCATCGGTTGGACATAACCTGTGTCCACCGTGGTCATCCCAAAGGATCTGACCCTTTCCACGGAGGAACGCCGCAATCCGCTTGCTCCACATCTGGTAGTTCTTCCCATCGAAGTGTGGAGGACCCGAACCCCGTTCCTGGTACGCCATCTTTGGATCTTAGACTGGCTAGAGTCAACAAAGACCCGAACCGGCTCTGATACCAGTTGATGGACCGATTAGGCGACCAGAGAGGGGGGAGTGAATGGGTGCCGATAAAAATTCTTCTCGAAGGAGATTGCAACTCCAACAAGACAAACTCGGTCAGACACCCAAAATTACACGCTCCGCACTCAACCTTCCATTTGCCAAAACCACGTAGCCACTGAAGTGCTACTGGTCCTAGGAACAAATACAACCAGCAGTCTCAAGTCCTACATGCACACGACAGCGGAAATGACTCGGGAGCAGGCTGTCTGAAGGGGCGGTTAGACCGGGTATGGGAGGCAGTTAGACCGCCTCCACAAGGCAACCGAGAAATCCTTCGAAACACCTCTTCCGAGCACCAAAAAGCACCATGGTTTCACCAACAAAAATCTCTGTTCAAGGCCAAGCTGGCTACCAAGAAGTCTTGGCGAAAACCAAAATTTCACCCAGGGGCCTATGGGCGGGTAGACCAGCTACCACATGTGGTCTAACCTCATGTACCCAGCGACAAACTCCAAGCATGAACTCCTAGCAAATAGCGCTGAAACAAACCGAGATTTCACCTGAACGCTTCTTTGATTAAGGCGAACAAACTCATAGAGGAAAATCTGGCAAAATCAAAACCTTCACCTGGATGACCCAGGGCGTTAGACCGCCCCCTAGCGGTTAGACTGCCCTACCCAGAAAATCTGACCGCAGGTCAATCCTCAACTTCCCATCACCTGATCTCCCGATTCACCCCACGGATTGTGGCAAAACTTTGGGGATAGCTGGGTTACCTCCTAGGCAACCTCGCCCTCAAAGGAATCGAACCAAAATGCCCACAATCAAAGGGAATAGCTGGTTTAGGCCCTCTAGGTCAAGAACTCAAGAAACTCGAAAAACCACCAAATCGAGGTCGATTCAAGGGAGTTCTTGGAGCAAGGTCACCAGCAAAAAAGGCACAAGGTCCTCATACGTGACACCCAATAAGAATCCCCAAGAAAACGCCCTCAAAACTCTGCCAAGAAAATCACATGCAAGAGCACCGAAAATCACCAAAAGGGAAAACGGGAGACACAACACAAGGCCTTGAGGAACCACGCCGAATCATCTATACATACCATGAAGGTTCATACAAGGTCTAGCTTGCCACCTGATCATCCATCCCTCTCTCTAGATCTCCCATGAAGCACTCAAGCTAGTCGTAGAAAACTAGTGGAAAATAGAAACGAAAATCGGAAAACAAATGAGCTAGGGTTCCAAGAGTTGGCTGCCATCCATCCCCTCAAGTGTTTATATGGAGGCACCCAAAAGTCTAAACTACCCTTACTAAATAACTAAGGATACATGCCCCTCAAGGGTGATTTTGGAAGTCTTCAGTTTTTCTCCATCGGACGGATGCCCGGCGACCGCAACCTTACTTACCATCAACGCACGCCTTGAGATCCTGACGCGTGTCCTCTGCTTCGAAGCTTCTTGGCGGCAGCGACCAGGGCGGTCAGACCGTCCCCCTGGGCGGTTAGACCGACCCAGGTGGTCAGACCGCCCCTTTTGGGCAGTTGAACCGGCCTGGGTGGCCGCACCTCGTCGTTGAGTCTTCGGCCTCGGTTTTGTGGCTCAACCGAGTAACCCAGTGGTTTTCTGGTGAACCACTGCAAACCACACGAACTCGGTGTAGCCTCCGCCAATTGCCACTCATGACTCGGCTCCCACGTAGTCCCAGCTCAACCTTGGTTTTGAGGCTCAACCAAGAAACCGTCCACGACTTCGTCCCGCTGTTCTTGCCACCAAGCGACCCGCACTTGACTCCGCTGGCCATCGGGTCCCTCGAACCAAGCCTACTTGTCTTCTCCACACCTGGGGGCCTCACTGACAACGACCTTTCGCACTTGTTCTTAACCTATACCAACACCAGTCAAGCTACGACCCATACCTGCAATACTTAGCCAAGAGTCAGTCCACACAACGTTGTCAATCACTCATCACACCAGGAAGCGACCATCCATCGGTCCTCGAACCACACATGGTCCTCATAGATCGAACGAGGTGAATTTGAACTTGAAGGACCCAAGTTGGAGTAAAGTGTTGCCTTTGAGATGATGCACCTTGAACCTGACAGCTGCTCTGGGAGGCGATGATGGCCTCTCTTGATGTGGAGGTACTATCATCCTTATTTTTATGGTTGATCGCTCGTAACAGCCTTTTGTTTAGAATATTTGTCAAATAGCATATCAAAGGTGACCTTTGGCTTTGGGACACTCCCTTGATTCTTTGCCACATTGTGCTTCCAGTATCAAATCTCCGGTCACTTCGGAACAAGCATCTTCTAGGGACCATGTGTAGGGGCGGTCTGACCGCCCTGCACCGCTGGTCTAACCACCCTGTATTGGATAGGTCAGTGTTGACACATTTTATCTATGAATTTTATCCCTCATATTTACGGGGAAAAGGACTAAAATATAAATAGATCACCTTATTAGGGTTTATATTGACAATTTTCATGAGTTTTGGTGAATCTATGAATTTACAAGGACTATTCAGAAAATATGCAAAGAAACCACTCTAGAAGGCTCCAGAAGGCTCCGAAACTCAACATGACTTAGCACCTAAGAAAGAAGCATCTAGGAGTATCAAGGACCCACCTGGCCGAAGTGGACCCCGAGGGGGCCCACACCAGCCCGAGCAGCCTGGTGGTGGGGCCGGAGTAGAAACACCATATAGCAGAGTAGAGCTAGTCTAGATCTAGGAGGAGGCAAGGCGTCTACTTGGCTTGATCGTCTAGAGGTTGATCAAGATACTGATATAGCTTCGCTCTTGTAAGTTCTTATCTAGGTCGTTACATTTGTTATACAAACATATGTTCTTAACAATGATTATATTCGACAATATATGCTTTGGTGTTTATTATGATTACATGTTTAGCATAGTTGATTTTCCTTTATATTCATGTATGGAGTCGTATAGCCCTCACCTAGATCATTTGTTAACATGGGTGAATGGTAAGGACAGTGTAAGCGTGGTGCTTATATTGTATTTATCTGCGATTGCACCCTATATGCTGGGTCGTGTGGTAGATCATGGTTGTGACAGTACTATTGAGTCCTTCGCAGTTCACCCCTCGTGTATAGGACTAGTGGAGCCTTATACTGTTTGGGTTGTTTCATGCTTCGGCCTTGATCCTCCTGGATAGTCTCCTCATGCATTAATATAATGGTTCTTCTTCCATGATTGTTAAATGTTTGCACTAATCATAGTTTGCATTGACATATAATTTAGAGTTACCGTGGAGTATCTGTCGGTGTTTTTGACCGGCAACCTACTAAGGGGAGTACCCGAAGTAGATGAATGTGGCCTCGCCGAGATCGGTAACTCGAAGGAAGAGACACGTGGCACACAATTTAGACAGGTTCGGGCCGCGAGGTGCGTAATACCCTACGTCCTGTATGTTGCGTAGCTCTATATTGATTGGGTACGATTACAAGATGGAGTAATAGTACGCCGTGAGATGAGATTGGATTGGATGCTAGAGAAGGGTCCCTGCCTCACCTTATATAGTCCAGGAGGCAGGGTTACAAGTCGGAGCAGGGAGAGAGTACTAGTCGAGTACGTCTAGGAGTCTTCCATACAGTGCAGGACATGTACAGCTTCCTATTCGAGTACTTCTCCTCCGTAGTCCTTGTGCTCCACGCCATCAGGTGCCGTGTAGCGCAAGCCGGGTAGTCCCAGGGGCCCACCGAGTAGTCGGTCCTGGTACCCACCGAGGTAGTGGGCCCGGTGGAGGTCCATACGACAAGCCCCCGAGTACTTTGTAGTCGAGAAGGATAGCTTCAAGTAATCTTGACGGCCTTAACGAGTAGTCCTCAAGCGTCCCCGAGTACTACAAGTCAAAAGTCCTCAAGAGTAGTCGAAGCATCCCGAGGCTGGAATGTACTCCAGCTGATATCCGAGCAATCTTGAAGTCTTCTCGAGTAGTCCCAAGCGTCCTCGAGTGCTGCCCTCCAAGGTCTTCAAAAATTCCAGCGTTGTCTTGAAGCCGAGGCTGATATGGAAGTGCGATTGCAAAATCGCACTCCATATAGAGTAGCCCCCAAGCCTTAGGTTGAGTTGTAGACTCTGGCTGAGGGTCCATCTGAAGTTTTGGCAAGAATATCCTGAAAAATCCGGAGAGAAAAAACCGAAGGACACGTGGCACGGAGCCCCCGAGCCTTGAGTCGAGTACTTCCTCTCGAATTGAAGGGTCATCTTGTAGAATGTGTCCTGAGATGCTCCTGAGTCTTGCCACTTCCCAGGTAGTCGAGTAGAAGTAGCCGAGCCCCCGAGGTGAAGCGCGTCGACTAGTAGAATACGAAGAGTCACACGCGGCCGCTGAGCCAGCCGAGCGCGGACTTATCCATCCAGCCGTTGGAGGGCCGTTTTGACTTATATATAGAAGCCAAAACCCTTAGGGTTTTCCACCCATCGTTGCTGTAGCCATTTCGAATAGATCTGCGCACGCCGCCGCCACTGTAGATCTGAGCGCACCGCCACCCAGAGCTGCCAGAGTAGCCCCCGAGCGAATGCGCGTGAAGACGCCGTGCACTTGGAGAATGAAGCCATCACCGTCCAAGTCCGCAAAGACCACCGGGAAGAAAAGGGGCCGTGACGAGACCGTCGAGGCTGCCACAGGGGCAGTGCCGCCGATGTCTCCACCGCGGCCAGATCCGAGCCGCGAGTGGAAAAAGTCGAAGATGAAGACCGAAGATCTGCTGGCTCTCCTCAATAGCGGATTCATCCGTGAGAAGGAGATGGACGGTTGGAGGGCCGCCGCCGGGGACCCGTACCCCATGGAGAAGAGCGAGGACGAGATTCCGATGTTCGCGCGCTTCGCGGAGCGCGGACTCGCGCTTCCGGCTAGCGACTTCTTCAAAGGCCTCATGGGGTACTACGGCGTCGAGTACCTCAACCTCAACCCCAATGGTATTTTCCATACCGCAATCTTTGTCCACTTCTGTGAAGCGTTCCTGGGGATCAAGCCACACTGGATCTTGTTTCGGAAGTTCTTCCGGGTGAAGCCGCAGCCGAGCGCCAGCAACCCGCGAGTAGTCGGTGGAGCAGGAATCCAGATACGGGAGGACGCGGCCGAGCAGTACCTCGCATACAAGCTCATCGACTCCAACCAGGACTGGAAGGCGAAGTGGTTCTATGTCACGAACCACCACCCAGGACTGCCGAAGCCGAGCGGGAAGCAGCCGAAGCATCGCCCGTGGTGGAACACAGAGCCGACGATGCACGAGGGGATCCAGCTCCCCGAGCTATTGGCGCGCATCAAGATGTTGAGAGAAGCCAGGCTGAGGGCCGAGCACGTGGCCTTTAGCTTCATGAAGCGCAGGGTGCAGCCACTGATGGCTCGCGACACCTTGGGCTTCGAGTACACCGGCAACGACGACACGTCGCGGATGCCTGGAGGCGAAGTCGACGACGACGACATTGTCGATAGGCTGATGCGCATCTTCAAGGACATGCCACCGTACACGGCGTGCCCTACCCCAGAGTACTCTGCCGCGCGCCCACCTAAGGAGGTAAGTAGTCGTACCCCCTAGTCGAGTACCCATTTTTGTGAGTAGTCGCGCTGATGTCTTGTGTCTTGTAGGACGACTTGAAGAAGTTCGTCTCCGAGCCGCAGCCGCCCCCTCAGGAAGTCGAGATCCTGGAGGAGGGAAAAACCAAAACCAAGGAGCGGCGGGAAGTCGGTGAAGGGGACGACACCGTCATTGTGGAGGACACGTCCGACGAGGACGATGACTAGGAGATACTGCAGGACCGCTTTCAGCTGCGGTCGAGGTTCAGTCGTCCCGGCCTACCTCATGTGCCCCTCGTGCAAGATCCGCCGGCTAGCCTGGAGGCTAGTCTGGCTGCGCCGCCACGGAAGCCGCGCAACCCCGCCCGCAAGCGGGTGACAAAGAAGCTGAAGGTCTCTGAGACCACGCCTCAAGAGGTAAGACGTCTTGAGTAGTGTAGTCGAGTACTAGTCTCTCGAGTTCACTTGCTGATGACTGAGCTTCCTTGTATGCAGGAGGTGCCGCCAACAGAGCCCGTTAATGAGGGCGACAAAGGTGAGTGGGACACGGTGGGGGAACCCGCTGGGAGTCGCAGCCCAGCCCCCACAGTGGAAGAGCTCTTGGCGCAACTAGAGCGCCAGCCCCCTGCTCCTCAAGGGAGCACGGAGCCCGTAGTCGCTGCTACCGAAGAAGTGGTGGCCACGGGAGCGCAGGAGAGCACTGTACCAACTGCTGTCGCTGCCGAAGAGGCGACAGCCGTAGAGGCGCAGGAGGAGGCACCCGCCGAGACTCGACTGGTAGACATTGCCAGCATCCTTGGCGCCCCGACCATGACGATAGTCCGGTCAAGCTTGTAAGTGCTGAACCTTCCCGAGTAGTACTTGGTGTAGTAGTCGAGCTTGATTGACAACCGATTTGTGAACTTCTGCAGGAAATCAACAGATCTGTCCTGGGAGGGAGATGAGCCCTCTACGGCGGTGGTGGAGGAAGAAGCCGCGCCGCCCGCCGAGGAGTCCACTCTTGCCCCTCAGGCGGAGTCCGAAGCGCCGGCGGCTGGAGCTGCATTGCCCGAGGCCAGCGTGGTCGAAGGTAAGTACTCTGCTGAGGCTTTAGTATTCCCCATAGAGTAGTCGTAGTCGCTGATGCACTTGTCTTCTTCTTGACAGGTGCCGAGGCCGAAGGGAGCGACATCCCCGCGGCAGTGCCTATGCAGAGGTTGACACCACAAGTGTCAGAGGCTACTGAAGGAGCCCCCGAGCTGATGGAGGAGGCCGCCGAGGAGGCCGCCGTGGCCATCGGAGGAGAAGAGGCCGCCGTGCTGCCAGAGGCTGCTCTGGAGGTGGTGGTCCGTTCCCCGGAAATCCAGGACGCAGAGCCCATCCGCTTTGCGCCGATGACCGAAGCCGCCACAAGTAGTCGTGGCGGGGTGGAGCTGCTGGCCGACGACTTGGTGGACCCGGCGACGGTAGCCAGGCACCTAGAGGCGGTCCGCTAGGCTGAACAGTGGATGAAGGTGAGTAGTCTTAACTCCTGAGTAGTCAATCCTCTGTTGTTGAGTACTCATTTGACATGTGTTGTCTGTGCAGGACGTCGTGGAGAGGTCCCGCTAGAAGTCTAGCATGCTGCAAGGCTTCGGCGACGCGGTGCTCCAGGCTGAAGCGCTGGAAGACCAACTCTTGAAGTCGCGGAAGCATGCGGCCGCCATGCAATCCAAGCTTGATGCCTCCTTTGCCAAATATCACAATGACATCCAGGAGATGCAGGCAAAGAACGACGACTTGGTGCGGAAGAACAAGACACTCCGCAACAAGAACAAAGGTACGCCACTTGACTTGTCGAGTAGTTGCTGGAGGTCGAGAGGTAGTCTAACCCGCTGCGCCTTGTTGTTTTGCAGAGCTTGAGACCCGGGTAGAGCAGTTGAGGACCTTAGAGACAGACATGAAGAACCTCTTCTACCGGGAGCAGGAGGCCCGCCAGGTACTCAAGCTTGACTATAAGGAACTTACCTTCGAGTGCGACAAGCACATGGAGCTTCGCATTGCTTCCGATCGTGACCTCGTCAACTGCTACAAATCGTTGCAGAAGTTGAACGAGGACTACTAGGCGCTGCGGGCCCAGCTGAAAGAACTTGAAGAAGCCGCGATTCCCATTGCAAGGCTCTTGGTGCCTCATCCTGGCAGCCCCAAGATAGCACCACTCGTGGATCACCTCAAGGAAGCCCCCAGCCGGCTGGCGACGTATGTGAAGCATCTGGCGAGGTCGATCCCAAAGCAGGTGTTGGCCTTCATGAAGTCTTACTTCCCGAAGGCACCCGTGGAAGTAGTCGCTGGCGGGGTAGCCGCCAATTGTACAGACGAGCAGTATGCGGAGCTGCTAGAGCAGATGGCACCCATTGCGGAGCAAGTAGCCGATAAGATTAATCTCCAGTAGTCCTGTAATAGTTAGCTCGTAGCAATAGTTGTACAAAAACAATTGTAATGGAATTGCTTAAGTATTAATGAAGAAAAGTTCCATCAATGAGTACTCGTAGTCGCGATCTTAGAGTGCGGAGCCCCATCGTGGAGTTGATGCGAGTAGTCGTACTCGGCAGTAGTCCCGTTGAGGGAAGGAGACAGTAAAGAATTTGATGATCGATCAAACTTTATTACTGAAGAAGTACACCTGGATGGCCAGGGCCGTAGTTATAGAGTAGTCGCCTGGACTCGAAGGCCGCTTACAGCTAAGTGGTGCTACGGCGGGTAGCCGCTTATAGCAGTAGATCCGTAGGTAGCCGTGTAGGCTGGATCTTGGAGTATGGTCTCTCAGTAGACTGCTGCTAGAGTCCTTTGTCGCTCGTCGCAGCCCAGGATCCGTAGGTAGCCGCGCGGGCTGGATCCTAGAGAGGAGTAGTCCGGAGACTGGAGCCAGGACCCGGAGGCCGCTTACGGTGGAGGGGTGTTGATGTAGTCATGTAGACTTGAACCCCGGAGTAGTCGTGTAGACTAGGCGTAGAACCGTCAGAGTTGGTCGACGTTCCATGAGTTGTTGATGTCTTCGCCTTCAAGTGTCTAGAGGCGGTAGGAGCCCAGCCCGGTCACCTTTGCAATCGTGAAGGGGCCTTTCCAGGGGGGCTGAGCTTGTGTAGTCCTTCCGCGTTCTGGATACGACGGAGGACGAGATCACCAACGTTGAAGGAGCATTCCTTGACGTTGCGATCATGGTACCTTGCTGATTGGACGAGGGCGGCGCAGCGAGCTTCTTCGAGGCTGTTGATGTCAACTCGTCTGCTGTCTTCAGAGATGCCTTCGTCGTAGTGCTCCACTGCTGGTGAGTTCCACATGACATCAGCAGGGAGGATGGCTTCGGAGCCGTACACCAGGAAGTAAGGGGATTGCCCCGTTGGCTTGGAAGGCTGAGTACATAGCCCCCAGAGTGCATTGGCTAGTTCCTTGATCCACTTGCCTCCTTTAGAGTTAGCAGCGTCGTGTAGCCACTTCTTGAGAGCGTCGAGCACCATCCCGTTGGCGCGCTCGACTTGTCCATTGGCCCAAGGATGGGCAACTGAGACGTATCAGACGTCGATCCCGCTGTTCTCGCAGTACTCCCAGAACTGGTGGTTGTTGAAGTTGGAGCCCAGATCTATGATGATGTGGTGGGGTAGTCCGTAGCAATGCACGAGTTCATCCAGGAAGTCGAGTAATCTGTCAGCCTTGGGGCATGTGACCGGCTTGACCTCGATCCACTTGGAGAACTTGTCGATGGCCACCAATACTCTGTTGAAACCACCTGGCGCAGTTGGCAGTGGCCCAATCATGTCGAGCCCCCAGCAGGCAAAGGGCCAGGTTGGCGGTATGGTGACTAGCTTGTAGGCTGGGACGTGTTGCTGCTTGGCGAAGTATTGGCATCCTTGGCATCTTCTGACGAGTTCTTCGGTGTCGCCCGCAGCCGTGGGCCGCAGAAAGCTCGCCGAAGGCCTTGCCGACCGCCGTGCGGGAGGACATGTGGTTGCCGCGGACACCCTTGTGGATCTCCTCCAAGATGTCCTTGCCTTCTTGCTCGGGGACGCACTTCATGAGTACTCCGAAGATGCGCCCCACTTGTAAAGCTTGTCTCCGACGAGGACGTAGGACTTGGCGCGGCGGATGAGCCGCTTCGCCGAGTTCTTGTCGAGGGAACCTTCTCGCTCGCCGAGGTAGTCGATGAAGGGTTGCCTCCAGTCCACGTCGATCATCATGACCTCCTGTCCAGCCGGCGGGTGCGCTGCGATAGTGGTCGGTGGCGCCTGCTCCGGGATGGATGGCGCGTGAAGCTCGTGGACGAAGACACCCGATGGTACTTGAGCGCGGGTAGATCCAAGCTTCGACAGGACGTCCGCTGCAACGTTGTTGTCACGGACGATGTGGTGGAACTCGAGACCATAGAACTTGTTCTCGAGCTTGCGGACTTCTAGGCAGTAGGCGTCCATGTTCTCCTTGTTGCAGTCCCAGGACTTGTTAACTTGGTTGATGACCACTGCGGAGTCGCCGTAGACTAGTAGCCGCTTGATGCCTTGTGAAGCCGCGACGCAGAGCCCGTGTAGGAGAGCTTCGTACTCGGCTTCGTTGTTTGAGACCTTCCAGAAGATCTGCAGGACGTACTTGAGTTGTTCGCCCGTTGGAGAGATCAGCAGTACCCCTGCACCTGCACCCTCGAGGTTGAGTGAGCCGTCGAAGTACATCACCCAATGCTCTGGTCGCACGGTTGGAGTAGGTAGCTGATTCTCCCGCCACTCCGCCATGAAGTCGACTAGCGCCTGCGACTTGATGGCTGTGCGTGGCTTGAAGTCGATGGTGAGGGCACCGAGCTCGACTGCCCACTTGGAGATCCTTCCAGTAGCATCTTGGTTCCGCAGGATGTCGCCGAGCGGGTAGTCGGTGACGACGGAGATCGAGTACTCCTGGAAGTAGTGTCGTAGCTTTCGCGAGGTAATGAGTACCGCGTATAGGAGCTTCTGCACAGGCTGATAGCGTGCCTTGGACTCTGATAGGACCTCGCTGACGAAGTAGACTGGACGCTAGACTGGGTAGGTGTGGCCGTCTTCGTGCCGCTCGACGATGATGGCAGTACTGACCACATGAGTAGTCGCAGCGAGGTAGAGCAGTAGCTGCTCGCCTTTGCGAGGAGCCGTGAGGACCGGTGGCTTCGATAGGAAGTCCTTGAGCTGGGCAAGGGCTTGATCCGCCTCTGGAGTCCACACGAACTTCTCTTGGTGCTTGAGTAGTTTGAAGAAGGGGAGCCCCCGTTCTTCAAGCTTCGAGATGAATCGAGCAAGTGCCGCCATGCACCCGGTCGCCTTCTCGGACATCTTTGATGCACGTGGGAGCTTTCATGCCGGTGATGGCGGAGATCATTTCGGGGTTGGCTTCGATGCCGCGTTGGTCGATGATGAAGCCGAGTAGTTTGCCCGAAGGTACGCCGAAGACGCACTTGTTCGGGTTGAGCTTCCGGCGGTACTCGCGCGAGGATGCGAAAGTCTCTTCAAGGTCGTCGATGAGGGTACTGGAGTTTCTGGTCTTGACGACCACGTCATCCACGTAGGCTTCGACGTTCTTGTTGAGTTGCTTCTTGAAGCAGGTCTGGATAGCTCGTTGGTAGGTGGTGTCGGCGTTCTTCAACCCGAAGGACATGGTCGTGTAGCAGTACGCGCCAAATGGGGTGATGAACGCGGTCTTCTCCTGGTCTTCTTCCTTGATCGCGATCCGGTGGTACCCGGAGTAGCGATCGAGGAAGCAGAGCAGTCGCGCAGCCCCGCCGTGGAGTCGATGACTTGGTCAATCCGCGCAACCCGAAGGGGTCCTGGGGGCAAGTGCTTGTTGAGGCTCGGTGTAGTCGACGCACATCGTCCACTCGTTCGAGTTCTTCTTGCGGACGAGGACAGGGGTTGGCGAGCCACTCGGGATGGAAGACTTCTCCGATGAAGCCCACCGCGAGTAGTTTGGCGAGTTCCATCTTGATGGCGTCCCGTCCGTCGTCGGCAAAGCGTCGGAGGTGTTGTCGCTTGGGGGTGGCCTTAGGATCGACGTTGAGGCGTGCTCAATCAACTCCTTGGGCACTCCTGGCATGTCCGCTGGCTTCCATGCGAAGATGTCGCGGTTAGCCCGGAGGAAGTTGATGAGTGTGTATTCCTATTTGGGGTCGAGGTCGGCCCCGATGGTGGTGGTCTTGCTGGAGTCGCCTGTTCCGAGGTCGGTCGTCTTGACGAGAACCTCCTCAGCTGGCTGAGGCTTGTTGGCGTTATCAGACTTCTCCGGGATGTCAAGTTCACTTGTAGCAAGCTTCTTCGACGCAGCGTAGACCTCCATCATAGCGTTGGGTACTTGATTTGTAGAGGCGATCTCCACGGCTTCTGTGTCGCAGTCACGGGAGATCTTCAAGTCCCCTTGAAGAGAGAGTACACCCGCTGGGCTTGGCATCTTGAGTACCAAGTAGGTGTAGTGGGGCACCGCCATGAACTTGGCGATGGCCGGTCTGCCGAGGATGGCGTGGTCGGAAGTTTCGAAGTCCGCGACCTCGAACTTGATGTACTCGGTACGTAGTTGTCCCGAGATTCCCCGAAGGTAACTGGCAGGACCACTGAGCCCAGTGGGATAGGCGCGTTACCGGGGACGATGCCGTAGAAGGGCGTGTTGCTCTTGGTGAGCTTGTGGGTGATGTCGAGCTTCATCTTCTTCAAGGTCTTGGTGAAAAGGACGTTGAGCCCGCTTCCACCGTCGATGAGGACCTTGTTCAGCTTGGAGCCCGCGACCACCGGCTTCAGGACGAGGGGGAACCGTCCTGGTTCGGAGAAGCTAGCCCATTGATCCGCGCGGGAGAAGGTAATGGGTACCTCCGACCACCTGAGAGGGGTCGGGACCGCTGGTTCAATGCTCATGACTTCTCGACGGGTAGCCTTCTGCTCCCGCCTGCTGGGTAGTCCGCTGAAGAGGACGTTGACGGTCTTGTCGGGTTCCTGGAAGTCGTTGTTGTCTCCGTCGTTCTTCTTCTTGCCCTTTTTGTCGTGAGGGTGTGGTGGCTCTGGAGTACCCTTGAGTGCATGCCTGAGTTGGTAGCACTGCTCGGTGGTGTGGTTGCCGTTTAGATACCACGGGCACTTCTCCATTAGCAAGTCTTTGAAGCCACCGGAGTTCTTCTTCGAGTTCTCATTCGTAGGGCGCTGGATAGCCGCGAAAGTGTTGTCTCGCTTGCGCTTGCGGTTGGGACCCGAGTAGTAGTAGTAGTTGTTGTTGTTGTTGCAACCGCCCTGGTTCCCGTTGTTGCCACTGCCGCCGCCCGCGTTCTGCTTGTTCTTGCCACGGATGGCGTCGTACTTGGCGTTGGCCTTGTCTTATTCATCCGCCCAGGACGTGATCATGTCCTTGAGGTGGGGGATGGACGGGGCGGTGACGACCGAAGTCTTCAAAGGTGCGGCGGTGGTAGAGGCCATCTTGGAAGAGGTCGATGACCTCATTGTCGGTGACGTCGACTACGGTAGCGTGCTTGTCGAAGAAGCGGCGCATGTACTTGCGGAGGGTCTCGCCCTGTTCCTGCTTGACCATGGCCAGGTCCATGCGAGTACCCGATCGACCCATGGCGCCCGCGAAGTTGCTAGTGAATCGCTCCTTCGACCGGTCCCACTTGTCGATTGAGTGCTTGTCCGGCCGACTCGAGCCATGTGAGTGGAGCTTGGTCCGGCGCGAAGGGGAAGTAGAGGCACTTGGTGTCGTTGTTGCCGCCGCCGTTCTCGATGTAGAGGGCATAGCACCCGAGCCACCGGATGGGGTCCGCTCGCGTCGTACTTGGTGATCCCCAAAGGCTTGAACTTGTCGGGGGAGGAGCAAGTTGCGAAGTTGAGGTGAGAAGGCGGGGAAGCCGTCGTTGTCGCTCGCGGTGGTCGACTTCTTCCGCCGCGGCTCCTCAATCTTCGGCGGGCGTCGTAGCCGCCCGTGAGGCACCGCAGGCATGGTCGTCCGCGTGGCCACGGCCGCCGCGACCGCCGCCGCCGCCGGCCCTCCTGTTGGCTCCATGGTTGTAGCTTCCGCCGTCGCTGCTGCCGCCGTCAGGGTCGCGGCCGCTGCCACTGGCAGGAGCACGGTGAGGGACGACCTCGCGGTTGCTGTTGCCACCTTGTGGAGGTCCGCCGGCATTGGAGCGAGTACGGTTGGGCTGAGCTGGGAGCTCAGCTCGAGTACGGTTGGGACCGTGGTTGGCGCTGCGACTTGTAGCTTCGTTGTCGCGGTACCTGGAGGAAGGAGGCTGGTTGACCCTGTTGTCGACCCGCATGAAGTAGGCGTCTTCAGCGAGCTTGGCGATGACCTCCCCGGCGCGAATTCCCTGGGCCTGGCGTGCGATCGCTGTGATCGACATGAGGCATTGCTCAGGGGTAGTATGTACTCTGCTCTCGACCACCTTGAGAGCTTCCGCGAGGTTGCGGATGGGGAGGTTGTCTCGGAGGCGCCGGCGTCGTTCGCTGTGCTTCCTGTTACGCTCACGTCGAGCGTCTCTGTCGGCGGGGGTCTCGTTTGCTGGTGCATCAGCGGAGAGCTCATCGGAAGAGATGTCTTCAAGGTACTTGTCTTGAGCCGTCCCTGAAGGTCCTGGGGTGTCGCCGGCGGCCATGAAGACTTGGCGATCGGGGGTGCCGAGGCTGGACTCAGAAACCGCCACCTCAGTTGGTGTGTTCGAGTCAGCCCGGGCTAGCGGTGTTCCCTCCTGGAACGGGAGCGAGTCGATGTAGGCGACGTAGCGCGAGTCTCCACTTATCGGGTCGGGCGGGCTTGCGGTCCGGCCGCAGACGAATCTCCCGGCCGGTGTGGAGGTTATAACCAGCCCAGAGGCCGGCCCTGATAAGGGATGCTCAGTGGAGTTGTCCTCGGACTCGGGATCCTCTGGGTCCGACCCGAAGTCGAACTCGTATGCAGAATCCGAGTAGAACCCGGAGAGGGGGTTGGAGTCCGAAGCGTGGCCGGGGGTGGTGTCGGAGTCTGAGTTGTACTCGGGTACGGGCTCCTTGCCGGCCCGGCGCGAAGGAGGAGCCTCCTTGCGGGCCCTACTGAGGATGCGAGTACCACGCGTGGAGCGCTCACGGGGTGGTGGGACCACGTGCGATGGCTGAGTAGCCGGCTCGCATGCGATAGCCCATGGAGACGTCGAGTTCGAGTTGGAAGCGGACTCGAGCTCGAAGTCAGCGTGATGATCGAAGAGCGAAATTTCGCCGAACTTGCCGGCGAGTTCGCCTGTGACAACTTCTGGAAGCGTCACGAAGTCGGTCTTCGGGTTGGGCGGCATAGTGAGGTGGCGCTGGAAGGATCCTGCACCGTCAGCAGTGCAGACCTAGGCACCGAACACGAAGGTGTCGCCACGGTTGAAGGCGACGGTTGGCTTGAAGTAGACAGGAGCCGTCGAGTTCGCCATGTGATCTCGGGCGAGAGCCCCTACCGGGGCGCGCGCCCCGTTCGGTGTTTTAGACCGACAACCTACTAAGGGGAGTACCCGAAGTAGATGAATGTGGCCTCTCCGAGATCGGTAACTCGAAGGAAGAGACACGTGGCACACAATTTAGACAGGTTCGGGCCGCGAGGTGCGTAATACCCTACGTCATGTATGCTGTGTAGCTCTGGATTGATTGGGTACAATTACAAGATGGAGTAATAGTACGCCGTGAGATGAGATTGGATTGGATGCTAGAGAAGGGTCCCTGCCTCGCCTTATATAGTCCAGGAGGCAGGGTTACAAGTCGGAGCAGGGAGAGAGTACTAGTCGAGTACGTCTAGGAGTCTTCCATACAGTGCAGGACATGTACAGCTTCCTAACCGAGTACTTCTCCTCCGTAGTCCTTGTGCTCCACGCCATCAGGTGCCGTGTAGCGCAAGCCGGGTAGTCCCAGGGGCCCACCGAGTAGTCGGTCCTGGTACCCACCGAGGTAGTGGGCCCAAGGAGGTCCATACGATAGTATCCTCTCTAACTAGACTTTGCTATGGTTCTCTTGCGAGAATACACTTTTTAGCTACTCATGATGTTATGACTTGAACAATGCTATCAATATCTTTACCTCTATGTGACTTACCCCTGTTTATAGCAATTGATATATTTTGGTGACTCTACATTATATAAATGAGAGATGAGCATGTATTAGCTATTATGGATTAGAAAGACTTCTTTCCCTGTGGTAGAATATAAATACGATACCTGGTTTTACTCATGGTTAAAATGCTACAATGGTATATTCATATTTGTGCGCTTGCAGATTCCCTGTTTATATATATCTTCTTTTCTAGAGATCCAAGTCCTATGTAAGAGTACCATATCCATGCGTTTTCTGGCACACCTATCAGAGCTGACAACCTATATCGAGTTGTGCTATGAATCATGTCGGTGTTCACCTTTTAGTTTAATCTCAAAGCAACATCTGATATACACTTAGCATCATGTTAAGATATACCTTTGCATTTCTGGTGTTGTCGATAGAGATGATCTTATATCTGTTTCTAGTCGATGACGTTAGCAATGTCAACAAGCATTTTTGGCGTTGTTGCCAGGGAAAGAAAGTCTATAACCTAGATGAAAAAGTTTCAGTAATAGCATGCATGCATCTCTCAGACCTAATGTATCGAGAACCCAAATAATCATTGCTTAAACAGATTTACCCTTGTTCTTTCCACTTTTGTCTATTTTATTTGAGGGTAATGTATGAATAAGAATTGTCCAGAAAACTTCATTTCAGATCTAGAGAAAATTTTAAGGAAGGCAAGGTCAAAGCTCATGTCTCCTGATTCTCGGCCCACGACTTCTGCCTTGGAAGATTCAACAGCGTGAAGCTTAACACCCACGTTTGAGGTAATGGCAAACAAGTCCCCACGTGAATACTCCGCACCGACCCCGGACAACATTCGTACTATTCTGACAGTCGCTGTAGGAAGTGCTCCTTTTGAGCTCAAGCCTGTGCTGATCAACATGGTACAAGCTAGCTAATTTTGTGGAAAATCTCATGAAGATGCCAACAAACACCTTCAACATTTCTTGGAGATATGTAGCACCTTCACGATCAAAGATGTGCCAAGTGATGCAGTCCTACTTCATTTATTCCCATTCTCATTATTGGGGCGAGCGAAGCAATGGTTATACTCCAACAAAGACAAATTTACAACTTGGACATTGTGTTCTACTGCCTTTCTGGCAAAGTTCTTTCGTATAGGCAAAACCAATGCCTTACGGGGCAAAGTTCTTTCATTTATTCGTATTAAACTTTGAGTGGACTTGCAAGCGGACAAATCTTCCGTCGTAGTCAAGTGACCCTTCTTCCTTCAAGTGTGAACTTAAGGTATCGAATCCGTGGAACAATGTGCGATGCAAGAATCATTCTAATAAAGCCAAGAACTTTGATCTTCGAAAGGTGAAACCTATGCATCTAATCTTAAAGAACATCTTGAAAACGAATCTAATCTATGAAAGTCGGAGGTAGCAAGAGACAGAGGGGGATAAATAAACCAATCTAGAGAGATTGGATCAAGCCTTCGTTGAAGTTCTAAGCAAAGGAGAAGTAAACAAGTTCAATCTCATAAAAAGCGTTTTAGACCATGGTTTCCCGTCCGACTCCGAAAACGCCCGCCATTTGGAGCCACCGTTCTGTCACAACACACCCCTATTTGTGTGGGTTAGTCTAGGGTGAGTCCAAAGACAAGTTGAAATCTCTCGGAATGTCAGGCATGCACCTCTAGCCACCATGGCTACAAGAACATCCTCGGTGATCTATATCAAGAATAGATCTTAAGATACGAAAAGCCGATTGAAATCAAAGATGTAGGAGAAACACTCGATCGCTAGAAATCGGATTGCAACTTGATAATTCAACATTACATGATACATGAATCAATATCACCACCGGGATCCTACCTTGATCTCGCTTCTAGCTTCGGGAACTCCGACGTGGTCTTCCTTGCAAGGTTCCCACGCCAGCTAGGAAGATCCTAGTCAACTAGCTCGACCCTCTCCTTTCCAAGATGGTGTCGCTCTCTTCTCTGCTCCACGGTGGCTGATGATGAATGAGTTGATGCGTGGCTCTTGGCCTTGGGGTTATAAATAGTCCAAATGGCGGTTAGGTCAAAGAGGGGTCGACTGGGCCCCGAAATGGACTGGGCCGGCCGGCCTGGGCCCACTTCGACCCAGCCGACATCCTACTTTTCCTGGTGTTGCTTCCCAAGTCTTCTAGAGCCTTCCCCCTTCTGCATGTGGGCCCTTGTCGTCAGTTTCTCTTCAGATTGGATGAAGCTTCTTGACCCTCAAGATTCAGTAATTTTCTGACTGGGTCCTCGGAGTTTTTCATCTTCTTGGATTTGGTCCCTGGGCTTCTTGGAGTCATGTTTACTTCATTGCGTAACTTGTACCGGGCTTCAAGGTCTTGTCAATGAGGTGCTTGAGGAACTTATCCCGGAAGTCTTGCTTTCAATACTAAAATCCTGCATAAACACTAAACTCCAAAACCGACATGCACGAACGAACTTATTACACCAAGGGGGTTAGTACCAATGGATAGTATATAAAATTCATGCCAACACCGAAGGTAAACTCATGGCTAGGTTGAGGAAATTTCACCGTCAACATCTTTCCCATGCTTAAACCTTGCTCATCCTCGAGTAAACCTTCGATGGATATCATCATTGCCCTTCATTGTTTAAACCTTGCACTTGATTATACACAAGAAAACATAATGCTCTCAAAAATTTAATTCGTTTAAGTTTCATAATGTACTAGCCTTCATCCCTAGAGAGGGTAGATTATCAACTAAGCCTGTCCCACAAGTACTAATATGCTCCCAAAATTCAAATGGATCTCAGAAACTTTCAAATAAAGAACAAGATGAAAAAGAGCTAAACCAAGTTCACAAATTTAAATCATCTTGCATATTGCTCATGAACTCTCATCTCATCTTTTCTCTCAAGCCTATTTATTCTACTCCTTTCCCTCTCATAACATTCATATAAGTGGTAGGCTTTATATGGAGCTTTTTGGGAAAGTTTAGTCCTACCAAGATATTATAAATGAGACATTGTCAAAAGAATACATGTTCTCATGGCCTCAACGAGACACATCAAAAAGGTCATTGGAAAATAATGTTACATCAAAGAGGGGGAGAGAAAAATACACACACTTGAGATAGGTGGACATGTGCAAATGGCAAAGAGTGATCCCGAGGCACAAAGGAAGTCCTCGTTATCGGATTGCACATTGTTGGAAAAATGAGTATGGATCTTTTAATCTTGAAACCTTGAAATTCCTAATGCACTTTAGAGAACCGGGGAGTTCACTTTATTTTAATTTTACACATACTCATATTTTTTCTCTTTTTCTCTTACATATATTTTTTTCTTTTTCTTACTCATTTTCATTTGTTTTTATTTGCTCCCCTTTGAACGCTAAAATTGCATTGTAACGACCTCCTCCCCCATGCTTAGACGTTTGCTCGTCCTCGGGCAAAGAGGTGATAGAGATAAGGTAGGTACCGGGAAAACTTTTTCTTTGGAGAGATACTTGAAATCTTCAATCTTGGCACCATCTTCCAATCTTCCTTGAATTGATGATCTATTCTCAACGATAGGTTGTGGTCAAGGAGGTAATCATAAAAGATGATATTTGGTTTTAAGGGTGGATCTCTAGCGAGGTTTGTGAGATCTCCGATGTGGGGATACACATTGCACGGATAAGAGGCTAGCAATAAGATAGATGCGCAAAAATGGAATGACCAGCTTCTTAGTCTCGGGCCAGAGAAATCATGGCCTGCAATAACTCACCCAAAAATAAATCTTGTACACTAAGGTTTATGCACTCAAATATATATAAGGCTCTGGATAGGTAGAGCAGCACGCAAGTGATATTTATGACAAGGTTAGCAATACTTTTAGGAATAAAAATCATCTTTAATCCATCTAAAACTTGAGAGCACATAAACTATGGGTCTTTATTTTTATCATAACCTCTGCTAAAGATTAAGATAGCATTTAGATAAATTCAGATTTGTATTTAAGAGAGAATTAGCTTAATCATGCATAAAACAAATACAAAGATAAACAAAGCAGCAATTATAATCATACATCATCAAGGCATAAATTTTGTAACTTTACCAAAGGTAAAAGCAAGGTGGTGACTTTATTAATGATGAAATCAAACTGACACACATGCAAGAATTTAAATAAAAACTGTAAACACTACGCATACATAAGCAAACACAAGCTGAAAATTAAAGAAAAAGGGAAAAGAAAAGAAAACTAAAGCTCCTCCTTCTTCTAATCTTCCGCCGGTGGTTGGTATTGATAATCTTGGTGGTTGTACCTGTTGACACCCAAAATTGCCAAAAGCCGACTCGGGCCAGGCAGGCCGGTTGGACCGGGTCCCAGGGGCGGTCTGACCGAGTGTCTTGTAGCCGGTCTGGCACAAAGGCGCCAGGCGGTCTAACCGCCCCCCCGGGGGCGGTCTAACTGGGTCACCCCGATTTCAGGTAGAATTAGGAGTTTAGTTTGATTCTGAGTTGTAAAGTGCTATTTGCAGGGCAAGACCTCCCACCCTATAAATATAAATAGTTGTGGCCGATTGACACCTATCATCCAATCGTCATTATCAATTTTATCTTATTTTCACCCTAACTTTTCCAACCTCCATTGCTCTCCTCCTTCGTCTCCATGGCGGTTGACGGAGTTCTGAGTGGCCTGCCGATCTGAGGACAACCATAGGCGCACTGTTCCCAATGGGGTCCCTCCCGGAGCAGCGAATCTAGGTTTTCGACGTGCTTCCTGTCCAAGGCGGTTAGACCGCCTCCAGGCGGTTAGACCGACCCATGTTGGGAAGTTCGGGGAGTGGATTTCCGACGACCGCGCGATCTAGTGCATTCATGTGTTCGACCGAGAAAAGCGTCAACACACTTTTGGCGACTCGGCTGGGGACATAGATCTAGTTTCACAACCGATCTTTCGATTTTTGCATGGGATCACAGTGCGACATTGATCACGGTGAACATC
Organism: Cenchrus americanus; assembly: GCA_947561735.1. Lineage (NCBI taxonomy): Eukaryota > Viridiplantae > Streptophyta > Magnoliopsida > Poales > Poaceae > Cenchrus > Cenchrus americanus. Next base: position 142,551,950 of record OX387241.1, on the reverse strand, counting down.
GAAGAACACAACGAAGAAGACCAGAGGAAGTACACGGAGCTGCAAGAGTACATCAAGCAGCAATTCCTCTCTGGTGCCAAGAAGGATTGTTCAGTCAAGGTGACGCTCAATCATGATTTCGAGTTGTCGGCGATCAAGCTGAACAAGGACAAGGTTGAGGTAATACCCACTGTAAGTCAAGCATCCCCTCCTGATCTAGTTACACAATTATCTGCTATTACTGATAGATTTGAACATGCATTTAACGATCAGAGTAGTTTGGTTGGTAGTGTTGTTACTCGCCTTGAGAAAATAGAGGGTAAGCGTGTTATTAACATATCTAATGATGGTATCCCTCAAGTAGATTCGCAAGGGGTTCTGCATTTGACCACGTCGGCGGCACTGGAAGCTTCACCTGAAGCTCCTCTGTATCGTATGCCAATGAGGTTTTATCTGGAGCAATTACCTTTGCCTAAGCTGACCCCGGTTAGACCGCCCCTCAGGCCGGTCTAACTGCCCTGTCTGGCCAGATGGTCATGGTTCTGAATTAGCCGTTGCCTTTATCAGTTGTGCCTAGTACATTGGTTCAGAGTCAAAATAATGCTTATGGTACTGTTCCACCAATGTATAGCACAATAGCTCACACATCACCACATATCCCTAATGTTGCTCCATCATATGGTGTGCCTAATGATGTATTTACCGACTTGCATCGCATGCAAAATCCTAATCAACCCTCTGTGAATAATTTAAGAACAACTGCAATGTAGTCTCAGTTATCTGCTAGGAATGAATTGGCTCAATTTAAGGAAGACATAGCTAACATGATGAAAAATAAACTCAGTGTTGATATGGGTAATAGTAGGTTATATCAAAAACCATATAGGGGCGATTTTGATTATGTGGCTTTACCCCCTGGTTGGCGTATGCCTGATTTTGTTAAATTTAGTGGTGATGGCAACCGTACAACCTGGGAACACATTAATCAATATACTGCTCAACTAGTTGAAGCTGGTACCTTTAATTCTTTAAAAGTTCGCTTGTTTTCTTTGTCTTTGACTTGCACCGCTTTTGCTTGGTTCTCTTCGTTAGCTCCCAACTCTATTGATTCTTGGGATCAACTAGAGCAAAAGTTTCATGATCACTTCTTTAGTGGGAGCTACCAACTAAAATTGACAGATTTAACACCAGTTAGACAAAATAAAGAGGAATCGATTTCTGATTACCTTAAATGCTTTAAAGAAGTTAAAAATTGGTGTTTTAATTTGTCTCTCACTGATTCTGACCTTGCTGGTCTTGCTGCTAAGGGTTTAACACCTGCTATTAGAGATAGATTAGAGGATGCAGAATTTCATACGCTTGCTAATGTGCTTGTTAGCGGTATGGCACAAGAATTAAAACTGAGTAAAGAAAAAGAACACTCTAAACCTCGTCGGTCTAATGTGCATGTGGTTGAATATGATTCTGATAGTGCAGACGACGAGAATGAAGTGTGTGTTGCTGAATTTATGTGGCCATCAAAGTCTAAAGCTAGTTTTTGTGCATCTCTTAAGCCAGCTACTAAAGGTCGGCAACAAGAACTAAAAGTTACTTTTGATGTTTCTAAATGTGATCGCATCTTTCATGAGTTACTTAAGCTTGGAAACATTAAAATTTCTTATACTATGCCTGCACTTGATGAAATTAAACGACGTGCATATTGTAAGTTTCATAATTCTTATTCTCATTCCACTAACGATTGCAATGTGTTTCGTCGTCAGATTCAATCGGCTATTAATGAAGGTCGTTTGATGCTTCATGAGATGCAAGTGGATAAGCAACCTTTTCCCATCAACACCATGGAGTTGCAGCAGCCTAAGGTCTTGGTTCGGCTACATCAAGCCGAAGCTAGTAAGGGCAAGAATGTGATGGTCAGGGAAGCTAAACCCGATTTGAGGGGAAAAGAGTTGACAAGAGAAGTGGCACTTGAAAAGACCCCTGATGGCAGAGAAACTTTCAAGATTACTGTCAAAGCTTCTGGACATGAGGGGAAAGGATCGTCCACGCCATCTGGTCAACAAACAACCGAGTCTGTCCTGGACAGGGCAGTTAGACCGGGGGTACAGGCGGTCAGACCGCCCCTGCACATGGCCGCCCAAAGATGCTTGTTCCGAAGCGGCCCGAGATAGGAAACTGGAAGCTTAACATGGCAAAGAATCAGGGAAGTATTCCAAAGCCAAAGGTCACTTTTGATATGCTATTTGACAAGTATTATAAACAAAAGGCCGTTACAAGTGATCGGCCTATAAAAAAAGGATGACATCACCTCCATATCAAGAGAGACCATCATCGCCTCTCAGGGCGGCCATCAGATTCAGAGGTGAATCATCTCAGAGGCAACACTTTACTCCAGACTGGGCTCCTACAAGTTCAAATCCGCTCCGTCCTATCTATAAAGACAATGGATTAATGTGGGTGTCGTATCAGCAATCCTTTTATCCTAGATGGGGAGGACCAAGGAGATCAGCACTGGATTGAATCTCAAGACATAAACGATATCGCTGGGCTCCACGACAAATCAGGCAGGGTCGTCAGGATGACCCGGTTAGACTACCCCCTACAGGCGGTCAGACCGCCCTGCCCAGAAGAGGGCAATTTCCTCCGAAGAAGGTGTACAAGCCTAAGATCAGAGAGGAGGAAGATCAGGTGATGGATGTCGACTCAGAATGGACTACTAGTCTTGATATTATTCAGATGGGGATGATGAACATTCCCATTGAGGGAAGTGGTAAAAGACCGGTTGTGCCAAACAACCAGGTTGTGACAACAACTCAAAAGGGATCTATTGCTAATGATCATGAGGCCAGCGGAAGCAAGTCGCGTCTAGAGTGCTTTTTTCCAAGATGGTACCCTCTCGGTCTGACTCATACTCAAAGGCGGAAGCTTCAGCGACTAAGGCTACGTGAGAAAAGGGAGAAGGAATTAGAGAAGAAGAGGGATGCGGATTTCAACAACTACAGGCCCATGGTGCCACAGGGGAAGGAGTGGAGAGTCAAGACGGCGCTCCAGACAGAGGCGGTCAAATTGCCAGAGGGGGCGGTTCAACCGCCTGGGGCGGTTAGATCGGGTGACCAGGCAGTCAGACCGGGGTATCCAGAAGTGCCACCTGATTTCGCTTATTCGATCCCCATGGCTTGTGATAACAAGGATTCATTTGTCCATACTCTAGAGGACGACGAAGAGCTTGCGGACTACGGTTCTTCTCCAGAGCGGATGAACCTTGAGATCAATGTGGTTCATTTTGACTTTGGCCCTAAAGATGCTATATTTCAGAAGCCCAAAGACACTGATAATCATCTGAAGGCTTTGTACATAAAGTGTCATATCAGTGGGAAGCCTATCTCTCGGATACTAGTGGATAGAGGTGCCATTGTTATCCAGATGCCGTATTCTCTATTCAAGAAGCTTGGAGGTTCAGATGAGGAGCTGATCAAGACCAACATGACCATCAGCGGGGTTGGAGGAGGCGAGCCAATGGGAGCTAAAGGCGTGATCTCCATGGGGCTCACTATTGGAAGCAAGACGCTCGCCACGGCTTTCTTCGTCGCTGAGACACAAGGTAACTTCAGTCTTATCCTTGGTCGTGATTGGATTCATGCAAATAAATGTGTTCCTTCTACTTTGCACCAAATGTTGATACAATGGGTAGATGATGAAGTAGAAGTAGTGCATGTTGATAATTCTTCTTGTGTAGCTATAGCCGATAGTCATTCTATAGGAGTCCATGATGATGTAAAATGTCTTTCTGGTTTAGATCTATCTAATTATGAGTTTGTAAGTTGTTCCAACAATGGTTTCATTCCCGCTGTCATAAAGTCGTTTGATAATCGGCTAAACCACTTCATGTGACTCAATGAGTTCAACAAAAGAGTGGTTGCAGCAGGGAATTGATCACTGTCGGGCGCATAAGACCGATACGTGTGAAGCCATTGAGGATCTTAATGATTTGGGCAAGTTAGGACAAGAGTTTACATCGGCTGATCTTCTTGAGGAGGTAGATATTGGTGATGGAACTATACCTAGGCCGACATTTGTAAACAGGAATCTTGATCCTATGTTTAAGCTTGAATTAATAAAGATATTGAAAGAGTATGTTGATTGATTTGCTTGGAATTACAATTAAATTCCTGGTTTAAGTCGTGATTTGGTAGAACATAAACTACCTATTAAACCTGGTTTCATGCCTTATAAACAGCCTCGTAGGAATTTTAATCCTGATATTTATGGCCGAGTGAAAGAAGAAATCAATCGGTTGCTTGATGCTAAGTTTATTAGGCCTTGTCGATATGTTGATTAGATCTCTAATATTGTGCCTGTTGAGAAAAAAATGAACAAAGAAACTTCGTGTTTGCATTGATTTTAGAGATCTTAATAAAGCAACTCCTAAAGATGAATATCCTATGCCTATAGCTGACTTTCTTGTTAATTCTGCATCTGGACATAGAATACTTAGCTTTCTTGATGGTAATGCTTGTTACAATCAAATCATTATGGCCGAAGAGGATATTTCCAAAACAGATTTCATATGTCCAGGATTTGTGGGGTTGTTTGAGTGGATAGTCATGACTTTTCGTTTGAAAAATGCTGGTGCTACTTATCAAATGGCTATGAACTTGATTTTTTATGACTTGCTTGGTATTATCGTAGAAGTCTATATCGATGATATTGTTGTTAAATCGGCTAGTCTAAATTCTCATTTAGCTGATTTAAGACTTGAATTTGAAAATATGCATCAGTATGGTTTAAAGATGAATCCACTCAAATGTGCTTTTGGGGTGTCGGCTAGCAAGTTTTTGGGTTTCATTGTGCATGAGAAAGGCATGGAGACTGATCCTAAAAAGATTGAGTCGATTAAAAAGGTTCAAGCTCCTACTTGTAAAAAAGAGTTACATAGATTCTTGGGTAAGGTTAATTACTTGAGGCGATTCATTTGCAACTTGTCTGGGAAGGTTGCTGCTTTTACTCCTTTACTTCAGTTGAAAAATGGAGCTGAATTCACTTGGCGGGCAAAACAACAAATGGCTTTTGATGAGATTAAGAGTTATTTGACTTCGCCGCATGTTCTTCAAGCGCCTAAGAGTGGTGTTCCCTTGCGGCTTTATGTTGCGGTGGAGCCAAGTGTGATTGGGGCTGTTTTGACTCAAGAGGCCGATGGCAAGGAGTATGTTCTTTCTTATGAGAGTAGAAGATTGCTAGACACCGAAACGAGGTACACCTTTATTGAAAAGCTTTGTCTATCTTTATATTATGCTTGTACCAAGTTAAGGCATTATTTGTTGTCTAGTACTTGTTATGTTGCATGCCAAACCGAGATAATTAAATACATGTTGCAAAAACCTATTATTAGTGGTAGAGTCGGCAAGTGGGCTTATGCTCTTGTTGAGTATGATTTGTGTTGTGAACCTATTGGATCAATAAAAGGTCAAATAGTAGCCGACTTTATTGTTCAACATAGGATTGATAGGAAACTTGCTTTAAATGTTGATTATGTAACTTTTACTCCATGGAAATTACATTTTGATGGATCGGCTTGTAGAAGTGGTTGTGGTGTTGGAATTATTATTATGTCACCTAGTGGCGCTATTTTTGAAGCCCTCAACCGGTTGGATCATAAAAGTACTAATAATCAAATTGAGTATGAAGCTCTCTTGTTTGGATTGCAAATATTACAAGACATGGGAGTGAAACATGTAGAAGCTTATGATGATTCTTTATTGGTGGTACAACAAGTATCCAAGGTATGTCAATGTCTAAATGGTTCTTTAAATACTTACCTTGATAAATGCTTGGACATTATATCTTGTATGCATGACTTTGTGATATATCATGTACCCCGGGAGAAGAATCTAAAGACTAACGCTCTGGCTCGGCAAGCATCTGGTTATAATGTTCAGAAAAGAAATTTTCAAGAACAGAAACCGATGTTTAGTGATGCCGAGGGTTACGTTCTGGAGGAACCGGTTCAACCGACCCCTCCGGCCGGTCAAACCGGGTATCCCGGTCAAACCGCCCCCACGGGCCAGTTAGACCGCCCCTCGGGGGGCAACCCTACTTCGGCCACTGTTTCTTCCAAAATTGTTGAGGGCGAAGTGGGAGATTGGAGAACGCCTCTGATTAAATATTTGCAGGATCCTAAAAGTATAAGTGACAGAAAAGTCCGACGATGGGCACTTAAGTTTATCTTAGATGATGATGAATTGTATCGTCGAACGACGGATGATTTGCTTTTGAAGTGCTTAGGTCCTGATCAAGCAAGGCTAGCTATGGCAGAGGTACATGATGGGATTTGTGGTACTCATCAATTGGCTCCTAAGATGAAGTGGCTTCTGAGGAGGGCTTGCTTTTATTGTCCTACTATGATAGCTGATTGCTTTAGATACTACAAAGGATGTGAAGAGTGTCAAAAGCATGGGGATGTTCAGTTGGTGCCCGCTGTGTTGTTGCATCCAATTATCAAGCCTTGGCCATTCATAGGCTGGGGATTGGATTTCATTGGCAAGATACATCCTCCGTCGACCAAAGGGCATTGATTTGTGATTGTGGCAACTGATTATTTTACCAAGTGGACTGAAGCAATTCCTCTCAAGAACATGACACACAAGGAGGTAATTGGGTTTATTACGGGGCATATCATACATAGGTTTGGTATTCTGCAAACTTTAACTACCGATCAAGGTACTTCATTTGTGGCTAAAGAGGTGCGTGATTTTGTCAATTCTTATGGTATTAAGTTGCTCGATTCATCTCCATATTATGCTCAAGCTAATGGTCAAGCCGAGTCTAGCAATAAAACTCTAGTTAAGATAATTAAGAAGAAGACAGAAGACAATCCTAAGAGATGGCATGAAGTATTATCTAAAGATTTATGGGCTCATCGCATCTCTAGACACGGGGCTATTAAAGTTACTCCTTTTCAGTTTGTGTATAGTCAAGAGGTCGTTTTACCTGTTGAGGTGAATTTGGGCGCATATAGACTTGCAAAGCAAAATGATCTTAGTGTTGATACATATCATGCTTTGATGATGGATAACATTGATGAGGTGACCGACAAGCGTCTGGAGGCTTTGGAAGCAATTGAGAAGGATAAAAGACGAGTTGCTAGAGCTTATAATAAAAGGGTAAAAGCTAAGTCTTTTCAAGTAGGAGATTTGGTTTGGAAGACTATTTTGCCTATAGGATCCAGGAGCAACAAGTTTGCTAAATGGTCTCCAAGTTGGGAAGGTCCATACAGGTTGTGAGAGTTTGCTCCTGGAATTTTTATATGGCGGAATCTTTGAAAGGACAGCAGCTACCCAGGGTGCTTAATGGAAGATATTTGAAGAAATTCTATCCAAGTGTATAGCAAGATGCTTGAAGGTTCATGGCCGGTTTCTATGAAAATCGCCCTTAGTTTAAAAAATGGCCAATAGCAGCTTTCTCGTCCTTAGAATTATTTTTTAGCATGCAAGCTTTACTAAAAACAGGAAGGCATGTGTTGACTCCCAAAATTGGCAAAAGCTGACTCGGGCCAGGCGGCCGATTAGACCGGGTTCCAGGGGCGGTCTGACCGGGTCTCCTGTAGCTGGTCTGGCACAAAGGCGCCAGGCGGTCTAACCGCCCCCCAGGGACAGTCTAACCGGGTCACCCCGAGTTCGGGTAGAATTAGGAGTTTAGCTTGATTCCGAGTTGTAAAGTGCTATTTGCAGGGCAAGACCTCCCACCCTATTATAAATATAAAGGGTCGTGGCCGAATGTGACCTATCATCCTATCGTCATTATCAATTTTATCTTATTTTCTCCAAACCTTAACTTTTCCAACCTCCATTGCCCTCCTCCTTCGTCTCCACGGTGGTTGAGGGAGTTCTGAGTGGCCTGCCGATCTCGGGACAACCCTAGGCGCACTGTTTCCCAACGGGGTCCCTCCTGGAGCAGCGAATCTAGGTTTTCGATGTGCTTCCTGTCCAAGGCGGATAGACCCCCCCAGGCAGTTAGACCGTCCCGTGCTGGGAAGTTCGGCGACTGGATTTCAGATGACCGCCCGATCTAGCGCATTCGTGTGTTCGACCGAGAAAAGCGTCAACAGTACCTTTGCTCATAATAGGATTGGACATCCCCTCCAACGAATTGATCCGGTAGTACTAGGTGAAGGCGCCAAAGCTCATAGGCAATGTTTGCATTGCCTTCTCCTAATTGAGTCGTGTTGGATTGGATGGCTGCAATGTTTTGCATTTATCTTGCAGCATATCCTCCGATTATGGCCACACTTTGTTGTGGTTGAGGAAATTGTGCATAGGTCTCCGCAAAGGTTACGTTGGGCACCACATAACTTTGTGGGGGCATGGCTGCTCCACTCCCCCATGCTTGCATTGGTGGCCCTCTGTAGTAACTTGGCGGTGTAGGAATTCCTCCATACGGTGGCACATAGTTTTGTTGTGCACCTTCCTCTTGTGTAGAGGAGGATCCTTCTTCTACAATTCTTCCTCTTTTATTCTTCCTTGCCGGCACAAGGAGTCCTTCCTCCAACCAATCTTCCTTCCCTTGAATAAAGAGTCTTAATCTTGCATCCGAAAGGGGTAAGTTCACTTTGGCCACATTAAAGCCTCCTCTCTCATCTCCACTTATATATTTTCCTTGCTTCAAGTATTCAATTCTGAGAGAGGTCCCAGGTAGAAAATGTTTGGGATTTCTTGGAATTCCCGGCCTTTAGGAGATGGCCAACATGGAGAGGTAGCACCCCGAACCAATATCTCCTGATCCTGATGTTCCTTCACTACACCATCGGTTGATCATGAGGTAGGAGGGGTCTATTGACTGCCTAGCAATTAAAGCCGAGTAAAGCCAATTCAACGCAGTGTCGGTCACCTTTGTTTCCCTCATCCTCCCCAAAATCCTTTTAATCATCCATGAGTGAAACACTTGGATGATGGGGTTCCGGATGGAATTCCTTTGTTGGTGGGCTTCCCCCAAGATCAAGTTCCAAAATCCATCCAATATGCCTTCCGGCATGTCTACTTTCTTCGGAGCACCCTTTTGGAAACCAAGTAGCTCCCTAATATTTTCATAGGGAACCACTTGCTGAATCCCCTCCAATCGGAATGATAAACTCGGCACCCCCTCATCAAGGATAGGCGCCATGGTCATTAGAATTTCCAAGGAAAATTCCTTGTGGGTATTTGCCGACACCCCGTTGGAGAATTGCACCCATCCAAGGTGCCCCAACATATAATAAATGTCTGTGCCAAAACCCAATGAGTTGAGAGCTTGATCATCGAAATCGACGTTTGCCACAAGCCTCTTCTCAAGGCGAGAGAGTTTCTTCTCCTCCACCTCCGACATGATGATGGAGCTATATGCGGAGTACCGTGGAGTGTATGGAGGTGGAGCGGATGATCGGGTCGATCGACGAGGTGGGACGGGTGGCTCCTCCGTACGCCCTTGAGGTTCGGTAAATCTCATGGACGAGCTCCTTGTGGCCCTCATACCGCTGAGGAGGAGAGTGTCGTTCCTCCTCGGCGGTGTCGTGTCCTCCTCCATGCTCCGAGGAGACTCGGAAACTGAGTGTCTCCTCGAAGACGTCGTCGAAGATGACTTAGACGACGACCCCTTCTTCTTCGTGAAGAGACTTGTGGTTTTCTTCCACATGATTGCAGCACTCTTCTCTCTAATATAATTCTGGGGTTTTAACCAGTAACAAAGCACTCAAGAATTATTTCATAGTATGGACTTTGAGTGGAATAAGGGTGTGATTTGTTGGGCAAAACAAACTTGGGAAGGATGACTAAGTCTAAGGTGGTTCTGGACTAAAACTTCGAGCACACAAAAAGAGAGATGGGAGAGTTGTTTGCCTGCCAAAGAAAAGCACCGGGGGTGCATTTATAAGGGAGGCCGGCTGGCCTAGGTCGACCGGCCTGGGTGGCCTCGTGCCCCTCCATGGCTCGGTTTTCTCAGTCTTGATCATTTTCTCTTTGTGACTTTTGTGCTCGCGTGCTCCACAAGTTGCACCGCCCAAACCCTCTCATCCACTCCTTTGCTTGCATTATTCGTCCTTCCACTTGATGCCTTTGCTTTGAGTCATGTCCATGCTCCTTTGCTTCACATGCCACCACGAATTTTCTGCAAAAAATGCTTGCTGCCCACCCATGCTTGTCCTTTGCATGTGACCTTGATGAAAGTTATTGGAAGGGCATCCCGTGATGCATCATGGTGCATGCATGATTTGCTTAACTAGATTGCCTCCCTCTAAACATGTCTTAAGGCTAAGCACTCCTCTAATTTAGAAAATTAAGAATAAATTCAGAGCTATGGGAGAGCTCAAGCATAAATTTAGAGAAGTTTTTAAAGCATTAAATACAAGATGTAAGTCGAAAATATTTTTTGTCATTTATGTCGGTCTCACCGGTATTGTTTGCTTTCATTAGTTGAGAGCAAACTTTCCCGGTTGGATCATGGGGGCATAGGTTTAGGTTCTAATTTTGGCTAAATAAGAGAGATTTTGAATGAAATAAAATTAAATGAGAGAGAAACCAAGGATATATATTTTTAAACCAACCAAAAGTTAAGTTTCTAGGTTCACACGAGTCCTACCATGTGTTGAAATTTAAATAACATCTAGATACAAGTCGTGGCTCTACTCGTATGTTTTTAGCATGGAAAACAAGTCAACCACAACATCATAAATAGGATGAAAGGATGAGATAGGTTCTGAATTTATTTGGTTTTGGTTTCTCGAAAAGAAGCAAACAAAACATAGGATGGTTCATGTAAAGGGTTTCTCAGCCAATCAAAATATTTAACCAAGAATTATGTCTCTAATATTGTTCAACCACTCTAAGTGTAATGTCTTGCATAGTAAATTTCTTAACTAACTTACTTGAAAAGGCTCGAAAAACCTTTAATCGGGTTGTCCTCCCGGTAGCCTATTCTTGACTCGACAAAACGGGTTGCCTCCAGCCTAGCACTTCGTTTGTAGTCCATGGCTAGACTTCATCACTTGATTACTTCGGATCAACGCTCTTTGCGGGCGTTGCAATCTTGGGTACCTGTTGACGGTAGATTATCGTATCAAAGTTCATATGGATTTGCAAGCGGACAACTCCCCCGTCTTAGTCAAGGGACCCTTCTTCCCTCGAGTGGTGAACCCAAGGTATCGAATCCGTGGAACAATGTGCAACGCAAGGATTCCATCTAGTAAAGCAAGGTAATATATCTTATGAAGAACAAGTTGCATCTAATCTACTAACTCATGAAGGAAACACATCTAATCTAATCTACTAAAGAGGTAGCAAGAGAAAGCAAGAGATAACCGATCTAGAGAGTCTAGATCATGCTTATGTTGTAGCTCCAAACAAGATAGATGAAGATAGAAAACGGAATCTCATTAAAAGCATCTTTAAATCGTGGCCTCCCGTCCGACTCCGAAAACGCCTGCCTTTCGGAACCCTCATTCTGTCACAACGTATCCCTACTCATGTGGGTAGTCTAGGGCGAGTTCGATAATAACAAGTTGAAATCACTTGGTCGGTCCGGTATGCACCTCTAGCCACTGCGGCTACAAGAGCACCCTATGTAATCTATCTTAAGTATAGATCGTAGAAGAAGCAAAACCAATAAGAAAAAAAAATCATCGAGAAGGCACTTGATCGCTAGAAATCGGATTCACTATAAAAACTTCACCATGAATGATTACATGAACAAGATCACTACCGGGATCCTACCTCGATCTTGATCATTGCTCCGGAGCTCCGATGTGGTCTTACATGCAAGGTTCCCACGTCGGCTAGGGAAACCCTAGACAACTAGCACGACCCTCATCTCCGAGATGGTGTCCCTCAAGCTTCTCTGCTCCTCGGCGGCGGATGACGAATTAGTTGATGCGTGGCTCTCGGTCAAGGGGCTATAAATAGCCCGAGATGCAACTAGGTCAAAGGGGAGGCAGACTGGGCCCCGAAATGGGCTGGGCCGGCCGGCATGGGACGGCCGGCCTGGGCCCACTTCGGCCCAGTCCGCGGTCTCCTTCGCCCGACATTGCTTCCTGAGTCTTCTAGATCCTCCCCCCTTCTACATGTGGGCCCTTGTCGTCAGTTCCTCTCCAAATTGGACAAAGCTCCTTGTCTCGCAAGATTCGGCACTTTTCTTGCTAGGTCGTCGGAGTTTTCCATCTTCTCGGGCTTGGTCCTTGGGCTCTTGGAGTCCTATTCACTTCGTTGCTTGACTTGTACCGGGCTTCAAGGTCTTGTCATGAGGTGCTTAATGAACTTATCCCGGAAGTCTTGCTTTCAACGTTAAAACCCTGCGTAAACACTAAACTCCAAAACCGACATGCACAAGTGAACTTGTTATACCACGGGGGTTTGTACCAATGGATAAGGTATAAAACTCATGCCAACACCGAAGGTAAACTCATGGCTAGGTTGACGGAATTTCACCGTCAACAGCTCCCCCATGCTTAAACCTTGCTCGCCCTCGAGTAAGCCTTCGATGGATATCATCGTTGCCCTTCATTGTTTAAACCTTGCACTTAATCATACATGAGAAAACATAATGCTCTCAAAAGTTTAATTCGTTAAAGTTCCATAATGTACTAGCCTTCATTCCTACGGAGGGTAGATATTTAATTAAGCTTATCCCACAAGTATTAACATGCTCCCAAATTTCAAATGGATCTCAGAAATTTTGAAATAAAGAACAAGATGAAAAAAGCTAAACCAAGTTCCCAAATTTAAACCACCTTGCATGTTGCTCATGAACTCTCATCTCATCTTGTCTCTCAAGCCTATTTATTCTACTCCTTTCCCTCTCATAACATTCTTTTATTTGGTAGGCTTTATATGGAGCTTTTTTTTGGAAAGTTTAGTCCTACAAAGATATTTTAAATGAAATGTTGTCAAAACAAGACAAGCTTCTCATGGTCTTACCGAGACTCGTCAAAAAGGTCATTGAAAATAATGTTAAATCAAGGAGGGGAATGAGAAAAGTACACACACTTGAGATAGGTGGACATGTGCAAATGGCAAAGAGTGATCCCGAGGCACAAAGGAAGTCCTCGTTATCGGATTGCACATGGTTGGAAAGATGAGTTTGGATCTTTTAAATCTTGAAACCTTGAAATTCCTAATGCACTTTAGAGAACCGGGGAGTTCACTTTATTTTTATTTTTACACATACTCATATTTTTTTCTTTTTTTCCTCATACATAAACTTTTTCTTCTTTATTTCTTTTTCTTTCTTTCTCTTTCTCGTTTTTTTTCTTTTTCATCAAATTTTTTTATTTGCTCCCCTTTGAACTCTAAAATTGCATTGTACCTACCTCCTCCCCCATGCTTAGACATTTGCTCGTCCTCGGGTAAAGAGGTGATAGAGATAAGGTAGGTACCGGAAATACTTTTCCTTTGGAGAGATACTTGAAATCTTCAATAATGGCATCGTCTTGCTATCTTCCTTGATTTGATGATCCATACTCAACGATAGGTTGTGGTCAAGGAGGTAAACACAAAAGATGATATTTGGTTTTAAGGATGGATATCCGGCGAGGTTCGTGAAATCTCCGATGTGGGGATACACAATGCACGGATAGAAAGGCTAGCAAAAAGATAGATATGCAAAACCAGCTTCTTAGTCTCGGGCCAGAGAAATCAAGGCCTGAAATAACTCACCCAAAAATAAACCTTGTATACTAAGTTTTTGCACTCAAATATATATATGGCTCTGGATAGGTAGAGCAACATGCAAGTGGTATCTATGACATGGTTAGCATTACTTTTAAGAACAAAAATAAATTATATTTAATCCATCTAAAACTTGAGAGCACATAAAACACTATGGGTCTTTATTTTTATCATAACCTCCGCTAAGGATTAAGCTAGTATTTAGATAATTTTAGATTTGTATTTTAAGAGAGCATTAGCTTAAACATGCATAAAACAATTACAAAGATAAACAAAGCGGCAATTATAATCATATATCATCATGGCACAAACTTTGTAACTTTACCAAAGGTAAAAACTAGGTGGTGACTTTATTCATGATGAAAATAAATACTAACACACATGCTGAAATTTAAATAAGAACTGAAAACACTACGCAAACACAAACTAATATAAGCTGAAAATTAAAGAAAAGGGAAAAAAGGAAAGATAACTAAAGCTCCTCCTCTCTCTAATCTTCCGCCGGTGGTTGATATTAATAAACATGGTCGTTATACCCTTGCTCATAATAGGAATGCACCACTCGTCCTATGAATTGTCCGACGGTGCTAGGTGAAGGTGTCAAAGCTCATAAGAGATGTTTGCATTTCCTTCACCCATTTGGTTTGCATTGGTTTGGATGGCTGCAATAATTTGCATATTTCTTGCAGCGTATCCTCCAATGGTGGCCACATTTTGTTGTGGTTGAGAAAGGTGTGCATATGGCTCCGCAAAGGCTACGTTGGGCACCGCAAAATTTGGTGGGGGCATGGCTGCACCAATCCCCCATGCTTGCATTGGTACATCGCCGTAGTAACTTGGTGGCGCCGGAACTCCTCCAAATGGTGGCACAAAATTTTGTTACGCACCTCCTTCTTGGGCCATAGAAGATCCTTCTCCTATAATCCTTTTATTTTTCTTCGCCGGCACAAGAAGTCCTTCCTCTAACCAATGTTCTTTCCCCTCAAGAAAAAGTCTTAATCTTCCATCCGAAACGGGAAAATTCACCTTGGCCACTTTGAGGCCTCCTCTCTCATCTTCACTTATATATTTTATTTCTTCATATATTCAAATCCTAGGGAAGTCCCGGGTAGGAGATGCTTCGGGTTCCTTGTAATACCCGGTTTCAAAGAGATAGCCAACATGGAGAGGTAACACCCCGAACCAATATCTCTCGAACCCGATGTTGCTTCACAACACCACCGGTTGATCATAAGTTGAATGGGGTCGATTGGCTACCTGGCAATCAAAGCCGAGTAAAGCCAATTCAACTCCGTGTTGGTTATCTTTGCTTCTCTCATTCTCCCCAAAATCCTTTTGCACATATGAGTGAAACACTTGGATGATGGGGTTCCGGATAGTATCTCTTCGTTGATGGTCTTCTCCCGCAATCATCCTCCAAAAACTTTCCATGTGCCTTCATGCACATCCACTTGTTTCGGGGCTCCCTTTTGAATCAAGATAGGAGACATTCGCCTTTGGGTCTACGATACTAGAACATGCAATCGTTTTGAACATGAAAATCAATCTAATCTATCGGGGGTTGTGACCACGGTTTCGCCCTTTCCCTACTCTCGTACTCTACGCGAAGGTATTCATGACTAGACCGATGATGGACACGATGTGTTGAATGGATCCAAGGAGGCATTGGGGGCTCTACTCCCTTTACGACATGGTAGCTAACCTTAAGCATTAAAGTATATTCAACACAAGATGATAGATAGATAATTCAACAAAGTATGATTACATCTCAAGATCGATTACCACCCATGGATGAAAGGAGATTACCCCCATCAAGGTGCTAGACATAGCACCGTTGATCAAGGTTACCCTTCCGACGGTGTCTTCCTTCTTTTCCACTTGTGGGCTCCCTCCAAACGGAATGAGAGACTCAGCACTCCTTCATCAAGGATATGCGCCATGGTCATGAGAATTTCCTAGGCGAATTTCTTGTGGGTGTTTGCCGACACTCCGTTAGAGAACTGCACTGGTGTCCCGTATGAAAACCCAATATGTGGAGAGCTTGGTCGTCGAAGTCGACATTCTCTATAAGCCTCTACTCAAGGCGAGCGAGCTTCTTCTTCTCCTCCTCCATTGTGATGATAAACCCATTGGAATACCACGGAGCGTATGGAGGTGGAGCGGATGATCGTGTCAAGTGGTGAGGTTGGACGGGCGGCTCCTCCATATGTCCTTGAGGTTTGGTGAACCTCATAAACGAGTTTCATGTGGCCCTCATGCCATCGAGGAGAAGAGTGTGGTTCCTCCTCGGCGGTGCCGTGTCCTCCTCCATACGCGAGGAGACTCGGAAACCGAGTGCCTCCTCGAAGAGGTTGTCGATGATGGCTTAGACGACGATGATCCCTTCTTTTTTGGTGAAAAGGCTTGTAGTTTTCTTCCATGGTTGCAGCACTCTCCCTCACAAATATATATCTGGGGTTTTCAACCGGTAACGAGGTACACAAATATTATTTTGGAGTCTGGACTTTAAATGGAATTAGGATGTGATTTGTTGCACGAAACAAGCGAGGTGGATGTTGTCTAAGGTCGTTCCGGACTACAAACTAGAGCACACGAACAAAGAGTCGGATGGAAGACTTACCTCCTTCCTCCTCTTGGCTCGGTTCATCTCTAGCGCACTATTTGCTTCGTGACCGCTTGCACCTTCCAAACATTCTTGTCCACTCCTTCGCTTGCATTATTATTCCTTCCACTTGATGTTTTCGCTTTGACTCACTTCCATACTCCCTTGCCTCACATGCATCAATGATATTCCTGCAAAACAAAGCCTTGGCTGCCCCCCCATGCTTGTACTTAGCATGTGGTTTAATAAAAGATGTTGGAGGGGCATCCCGTGATGTATCATGGTGCATGTATGGTTAGGTTAACTAGATTGCCTCCCTCTAAGCATGTTTTAATGTTAAGCACTCCTCTAATTTCGAAAATTAAAAATAAATTCAGAGCTATGGAAGAGCTGAAGCATAAATTTAGAGAAGGTTTGAAAGCATTAAAAACAAATGTAAGTCGAAAAATATTTCCGACTACTTTTATGTTGGTCTCACCGGTATTGTTTGGTTTCATTAGTTGAGAGCAAGCTTTTCCCGACTTGATCATGGGGGCATAGGTTTAGGTTCTAATTTTGGTTAGATGAGAGAGATTTTGAATAAAACAAAATTAAATGAGGCTTACAAAAATTCTAATATCAGAGAAACCAAAGATATGGATTTTTAAACCAACCAAAAGTCAAAATTCTAGGTTCACGCGAGTCCTACCATGCTGAAATTTAAATAACATCTAGATACAAGTCGTGGCTCCACTCGTGTGTTTTTAGCATGTAAAACAAGTCAACCACAACACCATAACTAGGATGAATGGTTGAGATAGGTTCTGAATTTATTTGGTTGTGGTTTCTCGAAAAGAAGCAAACAATCACATAGGATGGTTCATGTAAAAGGTTTATGATCAAAACAAAATATTCAACCAAGAATTATGTCTCTAATATTATTCAACCATTTTTAAGTCTAATGTCTTGCGTAGTAAAATTCAAAACTGAATTATTAAAAAGACTCGAAAAACCTGGAATCAGGTTGTCCTCCCGGTAGCTTATTCTTGACTCGACGAAACAGGTTGCCTCCCGCCTAGCGCTTCGTTTATAGTCCATGGCTAGACTTCTTCACTTGATTACTTCGGATCAACGCTCTTTGTGGGTGTTGCAATCTTGGGTACCCACTTCCGCACCATCTTGGGCATGGGCTTATTCTTCGGCTTAGTCATATTTTTGGTCTTCACAGGCTGGCTTTGTCTTTTGGTCTTGACGGATGCAACAACTTCCTTCATGTAATGGCTCGGCATCTCAAACTCTGGTCCTTCGGTCGTGATCTTCGTGGTGTCCTTAGTGTGATCCTCCATCTCTCCCGAATGAGTTTGAGTAGCCTTCGCCGTCTTGGGACCTTGGGGTTATCTCGAAAATTCTCCTTTGTTACCCATCGGGCGCTCGGCAAGTTGTCCCACTTGCGTTTCTGACATCTTCATCACAATGAACACTTCACGTAAAGAGCTTCCAACCTCCGTCACCTTGCCATCTAAATTCTTCAATATTTTCTCCATAGCCTCGAACTTAGTGAAGACGTCCTTGTTGATCTTAGCTTGCTCATCCATCAAGTCCTTGAATTGTGCACAAAGAGGAACCAAATCTTGAATGGACGAACTTGCATTAAATCGGGGTTTACCTTGGACATGGTCGTACTCCTCACACTCCTCACATGTGGATATTGCCTTGGCAGCCTTTAGGTGTTGAGCTTCTTTCTCTATCTCCATCTTCTCCATCCTCCTCTTAAGTAAACCGATATGCCACTCAAGGAATCGGCTCGTATGCATTCATTGAAATTCTCCAAAGCTCTCGCAATCGTCATGCGGATAGTTGAGACCTTGATCTTGAATGGCCTTCGGCGTCTTGAAAGTTTATGATAGGTAGATCACGATGTCCGGGGTGCATAGCTCGATCTTGCGCTCCGGTGGTTGTGGTTGATCTTCCTTTGGACTTGGAGGTGGTGATCCCCTTGGAGATTTTGACGGTCCTTCCACTTTGGCTTTTAGATCTAGGGTTTCCAACCCTTTAGCTTGTGTTGCACGCCTCCTTTGCTCGTAAAGATTTCCCGGGTCATCCACAAAAAAGTTTGGGTTTCTTGGAGAGGTAGCCAACCATCTCCGGTTAGGGTTAGCAACAAAACAAAAATCTAAAAAGAAAAGAAAAATTAGGGTTAATCAAAACTAGATTAGATTGATTTTTTTCTTTTTGAGGATGATCAAAGTTAAGAGATGCAAAAGAAAATCAAAAGAAATACTAAAAAATAAGTGATACTAGATCGGATCTTGATTGCTTGTTCCCTGACAACGGCGCCAGAAAAAGGGGCTTGTTGACGGTAGATTATCGTATCAAAGTTCATATGGATTTGCAAGCGGACAAATCCCCCGTCGTAGTCAAGGGACCCTTCTTCCCTCGAGTGGTGAACCCAAGGTATCGAATCCGTGGAACAATGTGCAACGCAAGGATTCAATCTAGTAAAGCAAGGTAAGCTATCTTATGAAGACAAGTTGCATCTAATCTACTAACTCAGAAAGGAAACACATCTAATCTAATCTAATCTAATCTACTAAAGAGGTAGCAAGAGAAAGCAAGAGATAACCGATCTAGAGAGTCTAGATCATGCTTATGTTGTAGCTCCAAACAAGATAGATGAAGATAGAAAAGCGAATCTCATTAAAAGCATCTTTAAATCGTGGCCTCCCGTCCAACTCCGAAAACGCACGCCTTTCGGAACCCCCGTTCTGTCACAATGTATCCCTACTCATGCGGGTAGTCTAGGGCGAGTTCGATAAGAACAAGTTGAAATCACTTGGTCGGTCCGGTATGCACCTCTAGCCACCGCGGCTACAAGAGCACCCTATGTAATCTATCTTAAGTATAGATCGTAGAAGAAGAAAAACCAAGAAGAAAACAAAATCATCGAGAAGGCACTTGATCGCTAGAAATCGGATTCACTATAAAAACTTCACCATGAATGCTTACATGAACAAGATCACCACCGGGATCCTACCTCGATCTTTATCCTTGCTCCGGAGCTCCGACGTGGTCTTCCATGCAAGTTCCCACGTCGGCTAGGGAAACCCTAGACAACTAGCACGACCCTCATCTCCGAGATGGTGTCCCTCAAGCTTCTCTGCTCCTCGACAGCGGATGACGAATTAGTTGATGCGTGGCTCTCGGTCAGGTGGCCATAAATAGCCCGACATGCAACAAGGTCAAAGGGGTGGCCGACTGGGCCCCGAAATGGGCTTGGCCGGCCGGCCTGGGCCGACCGGCCTGGGCCCACTTCGACCCAGTCCGCGGCCTCCTTCGTCCGACGTTGCTTCCCGAGTCTTCTAGATCCTCCCCCCTTCTGCATGTGGGCCCTTGTCGTCAGTTTCTCTCCGAATTGGACGAAGCTCCTTGTCTCGCAAGATTCGGCACTTTTCTGGCTAGGTCCTCAGAGTTTTCCATCTTCTCGGGCTTGGTCCTTCGGCTCTTGGAGTCCTGTTCACTTCGTTGCTTGACTTGTACCGGGCTTCAAGGTCTTGTCATGAGGTGCTTAATGAACTTATCCCGGAAGTCTTGCTTTCAACGTTAAAACCCTGCGTAAACACTAAACTCCAAAACCGACATGCACAAGTGAACTTGTTACACCACGGGGGTTAGTGCCAATGGATAAGGTATAAAACTCATGCCAACACCGAAGGTAAACTCATGACTAGGTTGACGGAATTTCACCATCAATAGTACCCACTTCCGCACCATCTTGGGCATGGGATTATTCTCCAGCTTAGTCATCTTTTTGGTCTTCACAAGCGGCTTTTGTTTCCTTGTCTTGATAGATGCAACAACTTCCTTGATTTTATTCACTTCCTTCTTCTTTGGCTCTTCCTTCTTCTTCGACTCTTCTTTCTTCCTTGGTTCTTCCTTAACAACATGACGATGAGGTGGAACATATTTAACTTCAAACATATTGCATACCTTGAGGTGTGGTCGAAACTTGAAGGAACTCCTTTCACCGTTAATGTCGAACTTGATCTCCCCCTTGCCAACATCAATGGTAGCTCCCACGGTCTTGAGGAAAGGTCTCCCAAGGATGAGTGGTGGCTTCTCCCTCTCTCCCATCTCGAGTACCACAAAGTCAACGGGGATGAAGTGGTGTCCGACCTTCACGGGCACATCTTCGGTGATGCCCAAGGGATAGCGAATAGAGTTATCACCCAACTCGAAGCACATACCCATAGGCTCCAATGGTAGGCGTAGCTTCTCAAACACATCTATTGGCATGACGCTCACACTTGCTCCAAGGTTGCATAATGCCTTCTCAAACTTGAATGAACCAATGGAACATGGAATTGTTGGGCATTCGGGGTCTTTTTGCTTCTCTAGTCCATTTGTAATAGCGGCACTACATTGCTCAGACATCTTGACATGATCTACCCCGAGTGTTGCTATTTCATATTTACTTGCATGGATATCTTTGAAGTAACGAGAATATGTAGGAACTTGAAGGGTATCCAATAACGACATGTTGATACTTAATCTACGCACAACCTCCACAAACTTCTCAAGGTGATTATCAAGTTTACCTCGGAAGTAGCGTGGCTTGAGTTGTAGTATCATTGTGTCTTCTCCCGACATCTCAAACTTGGGCTCTTCGGTGACGATCTCCGTGACTTCCTCCTTAGATAATTCCTCCATCTCGGTGGATGGTTTAGGCTTCCTTGCTCCCGCAGGACGTTCCGGATCTTAGGTCTCCTTCCCCGAACGAGTTTGAATAGCCTTCGCCATTTCGGGACCTTTGGGTTGTCCCAGAAGCTTCCCTTCATTAGCGGATAGGCGTCCGACAAGTTGTCCCACTTGCATCTCGAGCATCTTCACCATGTTGAGCACTTGATGGTTGGAGCTTCCGACCTCTGTCACCTTGCTTCTCCAAAACCTTGTCTATGCCTTGAACTTGGTGAAGGTGTCCTTGTTGATCTTAGCTTGCTCGTCCATGAAGTCCTTCAATTGTATACGAAGCGTAACCGAATTCAGAATGGATGAGCTTGCATTAAATTGTGGTCTACCTTGCCCATAGCGGAAGTTCAGCAAATCTCCCTTCGTCATGTAGTCGAGCACCTTGGCTTCCTCCGGACAATCCTTGTGGACATGGACATATTCTATGCATTCTTCACATGTGGATCTTGCTTCGGCAGCCTTTAAGTCTTGAGCCTCTTTCTTTTCTATCTCCATCTTCTCCAACCTTCACATAAGAGAATCGATCTTGCCCTTGAGTATGTCTTCCTTCTCCACTTGCAAGACTCCTTTGACATTCCCCACGGGTTGAACCGGAAGTAAGCGTCCGGACGACGCCCATGTGTCCTTGTCCGCGACCTTGAATAGAGTGAAAGCTTGAGTCGACGTAAGTTCGATGATAGATCGTCCTGCCGATGCATCGATGATCGTCCTTGATGCCATGGTGAGTCCTTGGTAAAACTTTTGAACGAGGTCCTCCTTCCGGAACTTGTGATGTGGAACTGCCTGAGTGTACTCATTGAAGCACTCGAATGCCTCCGAGATAGTCTCCATAGGATATTGAGCAAAGGTAGCAATCATATTACGCAAGCTTTGAGTGTTACTCTGCGAGTAGTATTCCTTCATGAAGGCTCTCATCAATGCATCCCAATCTTGCACCGTCTCCGCCGGTTGAGAGTAGAACCATTGCAAAGCCTTCCCGAGTAGTGAGAACGGGAAGAGCCTCAACCTCATTTGAATTGAGTTACCCCGTCCATGTTGAATGTTTGACATAGTTGAACAAGCACTTGGAGATGAAGGTTCAGATCTTCTTTTCCGGTGAAGGGTGAATGTTGCACCATGCGGATTGTTGAGGTCTTGATCTCGAACGGCCTTTCAATATCTGCGAGGTTCAAGATTGGTAGGTCGATGATGTGCGGGGTGCATAGCTCCCCGATCTTGCCTTCTTGCGGTTGTTCTCCCATCAGTGGAAGCTGATTGTCCCGAGGACTTTACGGTGTTGGATTCTTCAGAGATTCCGACGATCCTTCGTCTTCCGACTTCGAATCTACAAAATCCATCTTCTTATCTTGTTGTACTTCGCGTCTCCTTAGCGTGTAAAGTTTTTCTGGATCATCCACAAAATTATCGGGTTTGTTGGAGAGGGAGCCATCCATCTCGTGTTAGGGTTAGTGATAAACAAAATATACAAAAATGAAAAATAAAAACAAATCTAAGAAAACTAGGGTTAGAAAAACTAGATTAGATCGATTTTAAGGATGATCAAATGTTAGTAGATGCAAAAAGAAAAACCAAAATAAAACTAAAAATTATATAAAAAGCAATAAAAGATTGAATCTTGATCACTTGTTCCCCGACAATGACGCCAGAAAAAGGGGCTTGTTGACAATACATATTCGTATTAAACTTCGAGTGGACTTGCAAGCGGACAAATCCTCCATCGTAGTCAAGGGACCCTTCTTCCATCAAGTGTGAACCCAAGGTATCGAATCTGTGGAACAATGTGCGATACAAGAATCATTCTAATAAAGCCAAGAACTTTGATCTTCGAAAGGTGAAACTTATGCATCTAATCTTAAAGAACATCTTAAAAATGAATCTAATCTATGAAAGCCGAATGTAGCAAGAGACAGAGGGGGATAAATAAACCAATCTAGAGAGATTGGGTCAAGCCTTCGTTGAAGTTCTGAGCAAAGGAGAAGTAAACAAGTTCAATCTCATAAAAAGCTTCTTTAAACCATGGTTTCCCGTCCGACTCCGAAAACGCTCGCCTTTTGGAGCCACCGTTCTGTCACAATACGCACCCCTATTCGTGTGGGTTAGTCTAGGGCGAGTCCAAAGACAAGTTGAAATCTCTCGGAACGTCAGGCATGCACCTCTAGCCACCATGGCTACAAGAACATCCTCGGTGATCTATCTCAAGAATAGATCTTAAGATACGAAAAGCCGATTGAAATCAAAGACGTAGGAGAAACACTCGATCGCTAGAAATCAGATTGCAACTTGGCCTCGGGGCTATAAATACTCCGAATGGCGGCTAGGTCAAAGGGGGGTCGAATAGGCCCCGAAATGGGCTAGGTCGGCTGGCTTGGGCCCACTTCGGCCCAGCCGACGACCTGCTTTGCCTGGTGTTGCTTCCTGAGTCTTCTAGAGCCTTCCCCTTCTGCATGTGGGTCCTTGTCATCAGTTTCTCTCTGGATTGGATGAAGCTCCTTGTCCTGCAAGATTCGACAGTTTTCTGTCTGGGTCCTCAAAGTTTTTCATCTTCTTGGGTTTGGTCCCTGGGCTTCTTGGAGTCATGTTTACTTCATTGCTTGACTTGTACCGGGCTTCAAGGTCTTGTCATGAGGTGCTTGATGAACTTATCCCGGAAGTCTTTCTTTCAACACTAAAATCCTGCATAAACACTAAACTCCAAAACTGACATGCACGAACGAACTTATTATACCAAGGGGGTTAGTAGCAATGGATAGGATATAAAATTTATGCCAACACCGAAGGTAAACTCATGGATAGGTTGACAGAATTTCATCGTCAACAGCTTCCAATGATAAAATACTCGAAACTATTAGTAATAAAATGGAAAGTTTTTCTTCTGCCATCAAGAACCAATATAGCTTTAATAAAATGCTAGAATCTCTCAGCTGGCATCATCTGTTCCCACGGCTAACCCAGGTAAGATTCCAGGCTAGCCGGAAGAATGAGAATATGCAAATCTTGTCGATATCTATTCTGCAAATCTGTGTTCGAGTAAGATAGAAGAAGTCATAAGATGGACTAAATGGGGCACACCCGCCAAAAGAGGAGATTCAGGAAGGCCCGTCATCACCATCACTATTGGAGCCTACACCTTCAAGAATGCACTATGTGACTTTGGGTCTAGCATCAACATAATACCTAAGGTAATATATAAGAAAATCAATGGTTCACCTTTATTGTATACAACAATGTGCTTGCAGCTTGTAGACCTGTCACTATCCCACCTCGAGGGCATCCTAGACGACATATGTCTGGGGTAGGACGCTCCTACGTGGCTGCCGACTTCGTTGTTGTCGAGACTAGGGGATGTGAGAACGCTCCAATCATATTGGGACATCCTACTCCTTTCCTTGCCACAGACAAAGCCATCATATACGTCGGCGCTGCTGTTGACGCATTTTATGGTCAACACACGAGAGCACTAGAGCGTGCGGATCACGAACGAACCAAAAAGGTAAAAATGTTGCCTAGGGAGGTTAGACCGCCCTGGCAAGGGGGTTAGACCGCCCCTAGGGTTTTGGCTCGGGGTGGTCATTCGGGAAGGTAAATACCACACTTATGTGATGGCAGACGGCTAGGTTTATGAGCAAACCAGCAAAGAGATAAACAACGCACTTACGTGGCGAAGAACAACTAGTTTACGAGCAAACTAGCAAAGGTCGTCGAAGCTCTCGCCCGGGAGGGACCCCGTCAAGGTGTGGACGTCGTCGGCGTGTTCTAGGTCGACCAGCAAGCCTTAGGACGTCATCTATGACCGTGGAGATTAGTAGAGGAACAACATGGAGGTTGGAAAAGCTACGGTTTGGAGATAAAAAGTAAAGGTAATGTTTGATTCAATTGTCTTCTCCTCAATCGGCGTGACCCTTCATAAATATAGGGTGGAGAGGTCTTGCCCCAGTAGGAGTGAAAACCTATACAAATTCCATATTGAAATACAACTCCTAACTCAGATTTTGCAGGGTAGGCCGGTCAAACCGCCCCCCGGACCCAGTCTAACCGCGTGTCCGATGTGCAGATCTTCCAGAAGCCATATCACTCTGATCCGGACTCCGAATTGGACATTCTATATATGGATCTTGATCTACTCGATGAGAACTATCCAATGGTGGTGTCAAAATCACCTTTTGAAAAACTTTCCTAGGCCGATCTAACCGGGTTGTCATGCTACCGGGTCCTTCCAGACCTGCCAAATTCGGGTGTCAACAGCCGCTAAGATCGTCTTCACCATCAATGGGAGAAAGGAGAGATTCAATTTCAAGAACAAGCTTCTAAAAGCTCATGCACACCTCTGATATCCATACCCCCAAGAACATGAGCCAGTTGTTGAGATAAAGAGAAGAGATAGAAGGAGGAATAAGAAGAATAATCGACCTCAACCGCATGTGAAGGAAGTTTGGGTGATCAACACGATTCAATCAGAGAATGAGAACTCGTTCCCTTCACCATTACTGCCAAAGCTTGAAGACCTTGGAGTTCCATCAATCCACTGCTCCATCAATCAATGGAACTTGCAGCGAGTTGTCTGCGACACGGAATCGGGCACCAACCTAATGTCTAAGGTAACCTACGAATTAATATATGGTGACCTGCCTTTGTATTCCTCATATATAATGTTACAGATGGTGGATCAATCACAACGGTTCCCGGAAGGAATTGCACGAGATGTACCTATCAAGATAAAGGACCACTATGTCCTGGCTGACTTTTTAGTCATAGACATGGGAGATGACCAAGATCCTCCCATCGTGCTTGGAAGACCGTTCCTGAAAACAACAAGAGCCATCATCTACATCAGGACTGGCAAGATCCACTTCTAGTTCAGAACTGAAAAGGTACATTGCTACTTCAATACTTATACTAATCCTGAACAGCCCAAGAAGAACAAGATGCTGAGACGCCTTCAGAAATTACAACGCAAGCTGAACACAAAGTTGACGGGTGTCAAGAACATTGAAGAAGAGATTAAGAAGAAGTCCGCTCAACTGCTACCAGCCTAGTATCTAAACCTGTTACTCTAGAAAGGTCTCCACCGAAGAAACAAGTTTGGAGGAAGAAAGATCAAAGTACACCTTTGGAAGACTAATCACAACCCGCGTCATCAACTGATCAATCAATGGCCACTACATCTACGCCATGGGAGTAAGTACTCTAAACTCTCACCGAGAGGTAACTTGGTATTTATCTTTATATTCTGCACTGCATATTTAGATTAGCATAATTATTTTCCTATACCTGCATTGAAAAAATCATAAAAATATTTTATGCTTTTGCATTCTTTAAGGCCCCATGTACTCCATACCGTGGCGGCATAAAAAATATAATAAAAAATTGCATTCACATGTTTTTGTTTTAGCATCCCTTTTGCATATGAAAATTCACAAAAAACATACGTGGGCATATGAAGGTCCACACATTTCAGAAAAACCCAAAAAAAGAAGTGGGCACATGAAGGCTCACAACAGAATCCTAGAATTTGTTCCTTCGGTTATGTGCGAGACTAATATTTACAGGGAGAATTAATAAGGACCTGAAGGAAAACAAGTTCCAAGGATGAATCAAGAATCACTTCAAGATCCAGCTTGGGGGAGAGCATCCCTAGTTATCACGATAAGTACTATTATCCTATGTTTTTAGCTAGTTATTTGAGTATTAGTTAAAAGTCTTAGTTTGAATAAAATGCTAGAGTCTGCTAGTTGGCTTTTCTCTTTAATAATGATCTTGATGATATATGCTTGGAGATGATGAACAGTTGCTCCGCTGTAATCCCTTTTAAAAGTGCTTAGTTTTCAGACCTAGATTCTCCTGAAGCTTAAATGCTTAATTTTTTCTAAACCCAAAACCTGTGCAAGTACATGCTTAATATGAGTCTAGGCTTTGAAAGATGATTCATGAAAAATTGAGTTGCTATTGATCATTTTCCTAGAGAAGCTTTACTCATGGATTTATCTTAAAAATCATGAAAACTTATATGATGAGTTCCTGTGTCTATGATCCTTAAGAGCTTGTCATACTCCTTAAGATCATTCCATCATTTATGCTACTTCTGACATGGAAGTACGCATTTTCCATCAAGCCATATAGCTCATGCAACGCTAGGATATATCTCTCTCAATGTTCAAAAGGATTCTAGGGCTACATTAAAAAAAGAGAGGACAAAGTGAAAAGAGAGAGGGAGAGAAAAGGACAAGTGTCATACTAGGCGAGAAGGGCCTACCTCCCTAAGGAGACGTGTCCGAGGGCGAGTAGAGATGATTAAAAAGAAATAAATTTAGAGATGATTAATGGACACGTGTCCGAGGGCGAGTAGAGCCCACATCTCTAAGGAGAGAGAAAAATGGACAAAAGTCTGGGGCGAGTAGAGTCCACCTCTCCATGAATGGAAAGCCCAGATCTTAAAAATGTTAGAAAGAGAGATATAGTCCAAGAGCTAGGCTAAAAGTCTTACCACCTTTCACCCTCATCCATCCAACACTATCATTGACTCCATGCTTGAGAAGGCATACACAGGATCTCTGAGTTTTATCTGAAAAATGTGCAAAACCCTAGGATGATAGCTGATCAAAGAAATTGAGATATACTGATTGACTTGATTGTTTTGTCTTTTATTTGCTCAAGATTTATGAAAAGGCTATGCTTAAAGGTTGAAGGTAAGAGAGAGCAATCTTGTTGAGGAGAATTGGTTTTTTGAAAACCATAGTACTTTTGAGGTGTGAAAGCGTTGTAGCAACTCCTGATCCTGCTAAAGCATATCTTTGCTAGGGACTAGCGAAGGTTAGCCTTGGGGGAGTTTATTGACACATTTTATCTATGAATTTTATCCCTCACATTTACCAGAAAAAGTACTAAAACATAATTAGATCACCTTATTAGGGTTTATATTGTCAATTTCGACAAGTTTTGGTGAATATATGAATTTACAGGGACTATTCAGAAAATATGAAAAGAAACCACTCTAGACGACTCCAGAAGGCTCAGGAACTCAAAGTGACTTAGCACCTAAGAAAGAAGCATCTAGAAGGATCAAGGACCCACCTGGCCGAAGTGGACCCCGAGGGGGGCCCACACCAGCCCTAGCGTCCTGGTGGTGGGGCCGGTCGGCCCCCCTGGTGCCAAATGGGCCCAGCTTCCGAAAGGTTCTTCCACCACCTATGAGGATCAATCTAAACCACTCGTTAGGTCGGTTTGATCAAACGATGCACGTCTACCCCTCAAGGCTATATAAGCAGCCCCCTGCCCCGTCGCAGAGGCATCTAGAAACTCATCTAAAAACTTGAGTTTGCATACACCAGATCAAGTCATCATGTCAGAGTTACTACGCCCTAGAAACACCTTATAGCAAAGTAGCTAGCTAGTCTAGATCTAGGAGGAGGCAAGGCATCTACTTGGCTCCTAATCGTCTAGAGGCTGATCGAGATACTGATCTAGCTTCGCTCTTGTAAGTTCTTATCTAGGTCCTTACATTTGTTATACAGATATATGTTCTTATCAATGATTATATTCGACATTATATGCTTTGGTGTTTATTATGATTAAATGTTTAGCATACTTGATTTGCCTTTATATTCATGTATGGAGTCGTATAGCCCTCACCTAGATCATTTGTTAACATGGGTGAATGGTAAAGACAGTGTAAGCGTGGTTCTTATATTGTATTTATTTGCAATTGCACCCTATATGTCGGGTCGTGTGGTAGATCATGGTGGTGACAACACAATTGAGTCCTTCGCAGTCCACCCCCCGTGTATAGGACTAGTGGAGCCTTATACTGTTTGGGTTGTTTTAACTTTCGGCCTTGATCCTCCTAGATAGTATCCCCATGCATTAATATAATAGTTCTTCTTCCATGATTGTCAAATGTTTGCACTAATCATAGTTTGCATTGACATATAGTTTAGAGTTACCGTGGAGTATCCTCTCTAACTAGTCTTTTCTATGTTTCTCTTGCTATAATGACACTTTCTAGCTGCTCATGATGTTAGGACTTGAACAATGCTATCAATATCTTTATCTTTATGTGACTTACCCCTATTTGTAGCAATTGATATATTTTGGCCACTCTACATTATAAAACTGAGAGATGAGCATGTCTTAGCCATTATGGATTAGAAAGACTTCATTCCCTATGGTAGAATATAAATACGATACCTGGTTTTACTCCTGGTTAAAATGCTACAATGGTATATTTATATCTGTGCACTTGCGGATTCCCTGTTTATATATCTTCTTTTCTACAGATCCAAGGCATATGTAATAGTACCATATCCATGTGTTTTCTAGCACACCTGTCAGGGCTTACAACCTATATCGAGTTGTGCTATGAATCATGTTGGAGTTCACCTTTTAGTTTAATCTGAAAGCAAGATCTGATATACACTTAGCATCATGTTAAGATACACCTTTGCATTTCTGGTGCTGTCGATAGATATGGATCTTATATCCGTTTCTAGTCAATAATGTTAGCAATGTCAACAGTCGGTTCATTGCTGACCAGACATTGTGGATGATCCTTGGCCCTCGTGTCTAAAAGCTGACTATGATTTTGAATGTCTCTCTTCCATCAGTCTCATATGCTACTTCCCTTGTCAACTCTTTTCCTCTCAAATCGGGCTTAGCTTCCCTGAGCACCATGTTCTTGCCTTCGGTAGCTTCAGCTTGATGTGGTCGAACCAAAACCTTGGGCTACTGTAACTCCATGGTATTGACAGGAAAAGGTTGCTTGTCCACTTGTATTTCATGAAGCATCAAACGACCTTCATTAATGGCCGATTGAATCTAATGACGAAACACATTACAATCATTAGTGGCATGAGAATAAGAATTATGAAACTTACAATATGCATGTTGTTTAATTTCATCAAGTGGAGGCATAGTATGAGATATTTTATTGTTTCCAAGCTTAAGTAATTCATCAAAAATACGATCGCACTTAGAAACATCAAATTAGCCGACTTACGTGATGCACAAGAACTAGCTTTAGCCTTTGAAGGCCACACAAACTCAGCAACATATACCTCATTCTTGTTGTCTGAACTATCAGAATCATACTCGATCATATGAACATTAGATCGACAAGGTTTAGAGTGTTCTATTTCCTTTTTCAATTTTAATTCTTGTGCCATACCTCTAACAAGCACATTAGCAATAGTACGAAATTCTATAACTTCTACTCTATCTCTAATAGCCGTTCTTAATCCTTTAGCAGCTAGATCAGCAAGCTCAGAATCGGTAAGAGACAAATTAAAACAACGGTTCCTAACTCCTTTAAAGCGCTTAAGGTTATCGGAAACCGACTCCTCTTTACGTTGCCTAACCGATGTTAAATCTGTCAGTTTTAATTGATAGCGCCCATTAATGAAGTGGTCATTAAACTTTTGCTTTAATTGATCCCAAGAATCAATAGAGTTCGGAGCTAACGAAGAAAACCAAGCAAAAGCAGTACCAGTCAAAGATAATGAAAATAAGCAAACTTTTAAAGAATTAAAGGTACCTGCTTCACCTAGTTGAGTAGTGTATTGGCTAATGTGTTACCTGGTTGTGCGGTTGTCACCAACACTAAATTTAACAAAATCAGGCATATGCCAACCAAGGGAAAAACTATATAATCAAAATCGACCCTATATGGTTTTTGATACAATCTAGCGGTACCTATATCAGCACCGAGTTTGCTTCTCATCATGTTAGCTACCTCTTCTTAAATTGAGAAAATTCATTCCTAGTAGCTAACTTGGATCGCATTGCAGTTGATGTAAAGTTACTCGCAGGGGGTTGATTAAGATTTTGAATGCAATGCAAGTCGGTAAACACATCATTAGGCACACATAAGATGAAGCAACATTAGGAATAGGTGGTGATGTGTGAGCTATTGTGCTATACATTGGTGAAATAGTACCATAAGGATTATTTTGACTCTGAGCCAATGTACTAGGCACAACCGACAAAGGCACCGGCCATTCTAGAACCATCACCATGTGACCGGACAAGACAGTTCTAGTTCTATATATTCCCTTTCTAGTTTTTCTCTTTTGATGTCGCAAAGTTGAAACCAAGAAATATCTGGTACTTTCCTGATGTTTCCGAACACTTTCAATAAAACCCTCTCGTAGAAGTATTTTAACAATGTTCTCGGTAATATTTGTGGATACTATTTGAACAGTTCCTTTTTTATTCATGTTTGCGTTTCTTATAGAGGTTAGTAAATCAGAAATAGTGCCCTTGCCCATAAGACTCTAATTCTAGGTTCCTCCTAATTTTTCTATAATCAACATGTTTTCCTTTTTCTTTTCATTTTAGATTTTAAAGCATATACGTGAGACACAATCTACTTATTTTTTCTTTGATCTATATCTCGTCTACTAGTGTTTATAATACTTCAGGAGCTAATGAAACTATTTTAGTAAAATTCAGTTCTCTCAATTATTCGGCAATCGCGCCAAAAACTCGAGTTCCTTTTGGATTTCCTTTTTGATCAATGATAATTGCTGCATTGTCATCATAGCGTATTATTATACCATCTTCGCATTTGAATTCTTCACATGTACGTACAATCACAGCTCGAATTACTTCTGATCTTTCTAGAGGCATTTGGGGCACTGCGTCTTTGATTACAACAACAAGAACATCACCAGTACGAGCATATTGCTGATTACCAGCGGCTCCTATGACTCGAATACACATCAATTTTCTAGCTCCACTATTATCTGCTACATTTAAAAGGGTCTGAGGTTGAATCATATTATTTTGATTTCAATTTGTTATTTCAATGCAAAAGGATGAAAGAAATATTGCCGAAAAAGGATGAAAGAAATATTGTCTTTCCAGAAAGAAAAACCTGGGTTTTTTTTATCTTAAATACTCTTTTTGGGGTTCTATATATCTAATCGAAGAAATTGACTTCGTATGGGCATTTTACTGGCAGCTATAGAGATAGCTGCTCTAGCTACAGTTTCGGATACTCCGCTCATTTCATAAAGTATTCTACCTGATTTAACAACGGCTACCCAATATTTGGGGGATCCCTTTCCTGAGCCCATACGTGTTTCTGTGGGTCTTATTGTAACTGGTTTGTCGGGAAATATACGCACCCCTATTTTTCCACCACGACGTGCATATCGTGTCATTGCTCTTCGTCCTGCTTCTATATGTCTTGCGGTGATCCAAGCGGGTTCAAGTACTTGAAGAGCGTATCTACCAAAACAAATACGATTGCCTCGGCAGGATTTTCATTTCATTCTTCCTCTATGTTGTTTACGAAATCTAGTTCTTTTGGCGTTATAGTCGACGATTCTTTCTTAGTTCCATCTCTACTGCAAAACTGAACATGAGAGTTTCTTCTCATCCAGCTCCTCGCGAATTAAATGAGAAAGCGTGCGGATTTCTCAAATTCCATAATATTTTAGAATCTCCTTATTTTTATTCTTATTGAATCGTGGTAAAGTATTCTAATCCAATAAGGATTTCGTGGGCGAATATTTACTCTTTCCTGTCTTATTTGTTAATTTAGAATCTTATCAAATAAAGTAATTTTTTTGGTTTGTTCCGCCATTGAGGACCAGGAGCGTCCCGGTGGTCGGTGGATGACCGCTCCTCAGTGATGAGTGATTGACAATGGGTGTTGGACTGTCTCTTGGCTTAGTGTGCAGGTGTAGGCTGCGGCCTAGTTCGTGTTGTTGCAGGTGAAGAACGGGTGCGAAAGGTCTTCAGCCTTGAGGGGCCTCCGGGAGATGGAGAGACAAGTAGGCTCGGTTCGAGGGACCCGGTGGACAGCGGGACTGGGTGCGGGCCACATGGTGGCGACACGAGCAAGACGAAGTCATGGACAATCGAGCCGGTGCACGGTGGCGGTCGAGTCAAGTGGTTTGGCGGGAGGCCGGACCGAGCACGCGGGGTTTGGTGGTTTGCCCACAAAACCATCGGCGGACGGTTTCTTGGTTTGGGCCTCAAAACCAAGTCCGAGGGCCCAACACGATGGAGACGGGATCCGGGCGTGTCGGGAAGCTTCGAAGCGGAGGACACGCGGCGGGATCGCATGGCTTGCGTCGGGAGGACGCGGGGTGCGGCAAAGGCGTGGCCGTCCGATGGCAAGACCCACAAACATTACCTAAATGCCCCTACGTGGGTTGTATCGCCAGTAGTTAAGTTAGGGGTAGTCGAGTCATTTACCACTCGGGCGGGACCTGATATATAAGCCATGAGTGTGTGTGGATGGCTCTCTCTCTCCGCGACTTAGGGTTTCATTTCCTCCCTCCCATTTCTCATTTTCATAGCTATTTTTCCTTCCATTTTCTCTAGGCTAGCATGAGAGCTTCATGAGAGATTTGTTGAGAGGGATGGTTTGCTAGGGCGGCATGCTAGACCTTGTGAATCTTTCCTGGTTTGTATAGAAGATTCGGAGTTGTGTTTTTCGTGGTCTTTTGTGCTTGTTTTTGTGCCTTTGTTCTCGGTCCGATTCCGCGGATTTGAGTGGGTTTCTCCCCGGATTTCTTTGAGGGAAACATGGATAGATGTCTTGTGCATCTTTGTGATTGATCTTGTGCCCTCAAACGCCGGGAAAGCACTTCGATTCGAGAGTTTTCGTTCGGTGCTCAAGATTTTGGTGGTGCTCAAAGGATTCGCGATTCCCGGTGATTTAGGGAGTTAGGATGCAAGATTTTTGGGCTATAGCATCCTTGTGTGACGCTTTTCAAGTCCCCAAACCCTTGTCTCCACAGCTTCAACCGTTTGGGAAATCCGATGATGATTTGGGGGAGTTGACCTTCGAGGTCGAGCGAGTTTCGTCGTTCGTCCGCGCGGCGCGGACGGTCCGGGGGGGGGGGGGGGGTCGCGGACGGTCCGCGGGTGGCGTGTTCGTCTCGTGTTCTTCGTGTTCTTGCTCGGCTTTTGTTTCGATCCGTCGCGTTTTTGAGTTTTGGTTGGACGGAGTTTCGGACGGTCCGCGCGAGAGGGCGGACGGTCCGCGGCGAGAGGGCGGACGGTCCGCGGGTGCCTGGCAGACAGTCCGCGTGCTCCCCGCGGACGGTCCGTGGTGCGGGTGCGTCCCTGTTGGTTCTATGTGTGTTTAACGGACGGTCCGCGGTGAAGGCTGGACGGTCCGCGGTAGCAGGTCGGATAGTCCGCGCGCCTCATCGCGGACGGTCCGCACTGCCTGGCCGGACAGTCCGCCAGAAGCTGTGAGCTGTGCTTCTTGTTTCGATTCCTCCCTTCCTTTCTAGTGCTTCCGCGTGTGCTTCAAGGAATCGTTCCTAAGGCTAGAGGTTGTTCCATAACCTCGTTGTCTTGGCGATTGCTGTGTGATTCGATCCATCGCTCGTGTGTGACCGGGATTTGACTAGGGCATAGGCCGGATTCTTTTGGAAGAATTTTTACCGGCTCCTATTCACTCCCCCCCTCTCTAGTCGGCATCCGATCCTTCAATTGGTATCAGAGCTTGGTGCCGGATTCTTTGCGACTTTGACAAGTCTCGAATCCTAAGATGGCGTACGTTGAGCGGGGCGGTCCGCCGCACTTCGATGGCAAGGGTTACCACAAGTGGGCTGCTCGTATGATGATCTTTCTTCGTGGGAAGTTGTTGGATTTCATTGTGCTTGACAAGACCTATGCTATTCCGGTCAACATCCATACTCTTATGGTGACCGATGCCGGTGCTAAGGCCAAGTATGAGGCTAATGCAAAAGCCGTTGATCACTTGGTCCGGAGCTTGTGTGATCCAGAGTTTGAGCGTGTTCGCCATTTGAATCTTGCTTGGCAAATTTGGGAGAAGTTGTTGGTTGCTCACGGTGGTGATAACCATGTGAAGGCTCGCCTCTTTGTCTCTTACCGGATGCAATATGAGACCTTCACTCCACTTCCCGGTGAGGACATTGATGCGATGTTTCAGAGGTTCACCGCCATCGTGAACAACATGAAAGCTAATGTTGAGGATTTTCCTTACACCGAGCATGATCAAGGCTTTGAAGCTCTTGCATGTCTTGGACCCAAATGTTTGGGGTGCTAAGGTTGAGGCCATCAAGGAGTCTGGGCATTATTTGACTATTGAGTTGGATGACCTCTTTTCTAAGCTCAAGTCGGCCGAGGTTGACAGGAAGTTGCAATCCAAGCATGAGGGCTCGACCGACCATAGTCTTGCTCTTGTGGGCGGATCAAAGGGCAAATCTAACCCTTCCGTCGACGGTTTTCCTTGTCTTCTCTTATGTCCATTCCAGATGAGGAGTTTGATGTGCTGGGCGAGGAGGAGCTGGCCTTGCTCTCAAGGAGGTTTGATCGACTACACGAGAGTCGGAGGAACGCAAGGCGGAGCTCAGGGACGTGCTACAAGTGTGGCAAGCGTGGACACTTCATTGCCGAATGCCCGGAAGCGGAGGAGAACAAGTACAAGGTGAACGAGTACAAGGCGCACCCGAGGCGTGAAGACAAGTACTCCTCCAAGGGCAAGCACTTCAACAAGTCCAAGAGCAAGGACAAGGACAAGCGGCGACCGAGCAAGAGCGGCTACAAGAAAATCAAGGCAAGAGCGATGGTGGCCGGTGCGAGCGACGTTGACTCAAGCTCAAGCGAGGAGCAGTCAAGCTCAAGCAGCGAAGATGAAGACGCCGGGAGGCGCAAGGGCAAGAAGAGTGCAAGCCGGAACCTCAGAGGGTTGAGCTGTGTGGCGCTTGAGGGCTTTTGTGGCATGGCCCATAGCTCAAGCAGCAAGAAGAGCGAGAAGGAAGACAGCGACTCCGACTCGGAGGATGAGGTAAATCGTGACCCCGACTCTTTGCTTGCTGAGATTGCTAGGTTGAATAGCTTGATTGACAACCGTGATAGTGTGCTAAGAGATGCCAAAAAGATGAGGAAAGATCTTAGGGCTCAACTTGAGAATGCTAGCGAGAAAGTAGGAGAGTTAGAGTCAAAATTGCTTGAATTGAAACTTGAGAATGACTCTTTGAAACTTGCTCCTACTACTCCTGATGATGTTGAATGTGTTGAGTGTGATGCATGGTTGAATGAGATCAAACTCGCTTAATGAGAAGAATGCTTCTACTTTGGCTAAACTAGATGCTCTTAGGACCGAGTATGATGAGCTTAAGGCTAGACCTACTTTGCTTGGTGCTTGTAAATCATGTCCTACTATGCATGCTAAGCTTGTTGATGCTCGTTCTACCATTAGTTCTTTGGAAGCTTCTTTGAAATCTCCGTTGTCAACGCATGCACTAGCCGTGATGAAGTTACTTTGCGCAATCTTGAACTTACTTCCCGTTTGGATGTCATCTATGAGGAGAATGACTATTTGAGGAAGGTGTTGGGTTGGTTGTCCGAGGCGGGAACCTCAATTGAAAATCATGATTGAGGAGTTCAAGAGAGCGGATGGTCGTGGTTTGGGTTTTGAGAAGTTGGGTGAGAAAGTGGGAGAGAACAGTGGGGAGAGTGTGTATGAGAAGTGTGTTGAGTCTAACCCCGAGTTTGAGGTGATCGGACTTCCAAAAGCACCCAAGAACTCTTTCACACCAAAGCCCAACCACCTTTGCAACAAGCTTGACACAACCCAAGATCCACCCAAATTCCCACCTAAGACAAATGACTTCCAGAAACCGGTGAAGTTTGTGGGTGAGAAGGGTGAGAAGGCTAGAGAGAAGCCAGAGCCAAAACCAAAACCCATCCCCTTCAGGTGTGAGTATTGTGGCAAGGAGAGGCATCTTGCGGAGTTTTGCTACAAGAGGAAGAGGGATGAGAGGCTTGCTAGGGAGCAAGCGAACCAGGACAGGTATCGCCAGCCTCATGGTATTCCTGAGCCTAGAGTGCCACTTCCACGGGGTGTGGGAAGTGTGAAGAGTGTTGGTAGAGTTGGGGCTCAAAACGGTAGGTTTGTGAGGAGAGATGATGGTGTGCGTGCTGGTGAGAGGTTTGGTCGGGCTCGTGGTGGTTTTGCTGGACGTCCCCCTACTCGTCCTCAATACGGGTTTAGGGGAGATGATCGCAGCTTTGGGTTCCAGAGGAACTACGGACCATGTTTTCCCCCTCGTGGTGCTCGTACTCCTTCCATGGGACATGGGAAGTTTGGTGGCAAGGGAATGATGTTTGCTAACCCCTCTTTTGAGCAGATGGCTCGACACTGGTTTAACTTTCTTTGTGCTAACCCCAGTGTCGAGTCGCTAGCTCACTCTCGTTCTTGTTTCTGACTACAGGCAGGAGGCTTGGAGGACATTTGGTTGATCGACTCCGGGTGTTCTCGACACATGACCGGAGATAAGAAGTGGTTCTCCAGCCTCACCCCAGTGAAGGAAAAATTGTACATCACATTTGGGGACAATGGACGAGGAAGGGTGATGTCTGAGGGTGTTGTGCATGTGAGTGACAAGGTAACGTTGAAGAGAGTTGCGCTTGTGAAGTCTTTGGGTTTCAATTTGCTTTCGGTTTCTCAGTTGCTTGATGAGGGTTTTGAGGTGCGTTTCAAGTCTGGCGAGTCTCGTTTGCTTGATTCTCGAGGTGATCTTGTCTGTATGATCATCCCCGAGGGTCGATTTTCGTGGCTGATTTCTCTCGTTCTTTGGGTCCCGCTCGCCGTTTGGTGGCCGGTCCTTCTTCGATTTGTGGAAATGGCATAGGCGGTTGGGACACTTGAGCTTTGATTTGGTTTCCCGCTTGAGTGGTCTTGACCTTGTCCGAGGATTGCCGAGGTTGAAGCTTGAGAAGGATTTGGTTTGTGCTCCTTGTAGGCATGGCAAGATGGTAGCCACTCCCCATCCACCCCTGACCGATGTCATGACCGAGCGTCCGACATAGCTGTTGCATATGGACCTTGTTGGGCCAGCTCGAGTTCGCTCGGTGGGTGGGAAGTGGTATGTCCTTGTTGTGGTGGACGATTACTCTCGCTATGCCCGGGTGTTTTTCTTGGAAGATAAGAGTGAGACATTTGGTTTTGTTCGAGATCCGATCGTGAGGTTGAAAAACGAGAGGCATGGGAATGCTATTCGAGCTATCCGCAAGGATAATGGCTCGCAGTTCAAGAACTCTCGTTTTGATGCCTTTTGTCGTGATCTAGGTCTTGAACATCAGTATTCGACCCCTTATGTGCCCCCTC
Organism: Cenchrus americanus; assembly: GCA_947561735.1. Taxonomy (NCBI): domain Eukaryota; kingdom Viridiplantae; phylum Streptophyta; class Magnoliopsida; order Poales; family Poaceae; genus Cenchrus; species Cenchrus americanus. Next base: position 142,513,870 of record OX387241.1, on the reverse strand, counting down.
AAAACGGAGTCGTGGAAAGGAAAAATCGGACTCTTTGTGAGATGGCTAGGACGATGCTCGATGAGCACAGGACTCCTAAGAGGTATTGGGCTGAGGCGGTCAATATGGCTTGTCATGTTTCCAACAGGATTTTATTGCGAGCTTTCAAGAAGAAGACCTGTTATGAGCTTATGCATGGTCGGGCACCCAAGGTGAGTAATTTCCGAGTCTTTGGCTGCAAGTGCATTATTCTCAAGAAGGGAAAACTCGACAAGTTTGAGGCTAGGTCTAGTGATGGTATTTTCTTTGGATATGCTAACCACTCTAGAGCCTATAGGGTGCTTAACCTTGAGACTAACAAAATCATGGAGACTTGCGAGGTAACCTTCGACGAGACAATGCCATGTACCTCTCTTGGCTTCGAATGTGCAGGTGATGAAGAGATGGCCGAGGACCTGAGAAGGATGAAGCTGGAGATGATGATGGGGAGAACCATGCGCCTGAAGCTGAGTATGTACCCACTACCTCCCCTACGACCACTATGGAGCATGGACCGTCTACTTCATGGACAACGACGGTACAACAAGAGGACCAGGTGAGAGAAGCTGAAGTTGAGGGGGAGGTAGTCTCGAGGCGTGAGGCTCCCCGGCGGATTCAAGAAGTGCATCCCCTGTCGAAGATCATTGGGAACATCGATGAACGCACTACACGATCAAGGTCCAGGAATTCCTCTCATTTTGCTCATGCTGCTTTTGTTGCCACTTTTGAGCCGAAGGACATTGGACATGCTTTATCTGATGCAAACTGGGTCAATTCTATGCATGAGGAGTTGGAAAACTTTGAGAGGAACCAGGTGTGGGAGTTAGTTGAGCCACCTCCAAATTGCCATCCCATAGGAACCAAGTGGGTTTGGAAGAACAAAGAGGGAGAGAATGGGATGGTTGTGAGGAACAAGTCCGGACTTGTTGCTCGGGGGTTTAGTCGAAGGAGGGGATCGACTATGAGGAGACCTTTGCTCCTGTGGCCCGTCTTGAGGCAATTCGGATCCTTCTAGCCTTTGCCGTGGCTAAAGGGTTCAAGTTGTTTCAGATGGACGTGAAGAGTGCTTTTCTGAATGGGGTCATAGAGGAGGAGGTGTATGTGAAGCAGCCACCTGGGTTTGAGAGCGAGGTGTACCCACACAGGGTATACAGGTTGAAAAGGGCTTTGTATGGGTTGAAACAGGCGCCCCGTGCTTGGTATGGGAGATTGAGAGGTTTTCTGTTGAGTAGAGGGTTTGTGATGGGTACCGTGGATAGAACTTTGTTTCTCCTCAAGCATGGAAATGACTTGTTGATTGTTCAGATATACGTGGATGATATTGTCTTTGGTGGCTCGTCACATAACCTTGTTGCCAAGTTTGCAGATGAGATGAGCGAGGAGTTCGAGATGAGCATGATGGGCGAGTTGCGTATTTTCTTGGGCTGCGGATCAAGCAAGTGAAGGATGGAACATTCGTGCACCGGACCAAGTACACGAAAGACATGCCGAGGAAGTTCCGTATGCAAGATGTGAAGCCGATGTCGACTCCCATGGGGAGTACGGCCACTTTGGATGCGGACGAGGACGGAGAACCGGTGGACCGGCGGGAGTACGGGAGCATGATCGGCTCCCCCCTCTACTTGACGGCGACGAGGCCGGACATACGCGTTCGGCGCCGTGTGTCCGTGCGCTCGTTTTCGTGCTTCGCCGAGGACATCACATCGACAAAGCCGTCAAGAGGATTTTCGTGTACCTACGATCCGCCCCGGTCTTGGCCTTTGGTATTCGTCCTCCTCGACTCTTTCTCTTCATGGTTTTTCCGATGCGGATTTTGCTGGATGTCGAGTCGAGAGGAAGTCTACTTCTGGTACTTGCCAGTTTCTTGGTTCTTCGTTGGTCTCATGGTCTTCCCGCAACCAGTCGAGTGTAGCTCAGTCTACCACCGAGGCAGAGTATGTTGCAGCCGCGAGTTGCTGTTCCTAGCTGTTGTGGATTTCATACACTTTGAGAGACTTTGGTGAGGAGTGCACCGAGATCCCACTTCTTTGTGATAGCACCAGTGCCATAAGCGTGGCTAAAAACCTAGTGCTTCACTCCAGAACCAAACACATAGAAGTGAGGTATCATTTCTTGAGGGACAATGTCGAAAAAGGAACCATTGTTTTGAGTCATGTCCCTACCCAAGATCAGCTAGCCGACATTTTCACAAAGCATCTCGACCAAGCTACATTTGTGCGCTTGCTTGGGGAACTTGGGGTTTGTTGCCCTTTCTAGTTGATTCTTGGGGGATTTCCTTTTGTATCATATGTATATATATGCTTTTCTTGATGTATAAACCATGGTAGGATAGCCATCTTGTCATATATCATGTTGCATTTGTATCATATTACATTTTAGGATGATGAGCTTCTTTCATATGCCATATTTGAGTTTCTTTGGCTATTTGTGAGATATTGGTCATATGTGTGGAGAAATGGTGATGTGAGGCTATGCTCTTGGAATATTTGAGATATATGTGTGGTGAGATAGCCCTTTTTGAAATAAATGCTAATCTTGACTAATTTTTGATGAAATATGCTCCACTCGTGTGTAGTTGTGTATCCATGTCACAGTTTGGTCTAAATGTGCTTTTCATGCTTAGATTGTGCTTGGATGCCTTGTTCTTGCATTTGGGCCAAAGGCCGAATATCATTGTGAATGTTTAGCCTATGTTGCACTCATGGGGGAGCATAAGCTTCTTTTTGCCGCAAAGGCACTTCATGTACCATAAAATGAATTAATCTTGAAAAGAAGTGTGTATGCTTGAAAAATGCTCCATCCATCATGTCTATGCTTAAAATGTCTTATCTTTCACATATGGGTGCAAAACATGTTGCATGATGTTCACCAGTGGAGAAGTCTCCCCGAAGTGGACACATGGCTCATGAGCTTTGACATGACATGCTTTGCTTTACGGGTGTTTGCCATGATCTTTTGCTGAGAATTAGATATCCTTGTATGATCTTTGAATGGTATGCATGTTTGTGGCTCAAGTGTGACATGGATAGGCTTTTACATGTGAAGCGAGCTTTCTTTTGGTAAAACTGCTTAAATCTGAAAATTTTGCTTTGTCACATGCTTGTATTTTCATATATTACTTGTGGCAATGCTTTGACTATGCTATGATTCATATGTGTGATCTTTGTCTCATTTTTAGCCTTTGACACTAGATTTGGCCTATTTGAGAAGCTCATGTAGATGTTTATATGCTTTGTTTTGCATTTCTGCATTTTCACCTTGATTCATACATTGTCAACAAGGGGGAGAAGAGGTGAGCTTAATGAAAATTCAGAAGAGGTGAGCTGAAATCTGGAAGTTTGCATTCACATATTCAGGGGGAGCTTGCATTTGTTCAGGGGGAGCTTTCTTGCTGTTTTCGATGTGGAGTTTGTGCTTTGCTTGGCTTGTGACCTTTCTTCGCCTTTCTTTGGTTTTGGTAATGAGTTGAGCTTCTTTGTGTTTCTTTCTTCTTTCTTTCTTTCTCTAAATTTCATTTCGCGTTGTGTGTTGTCAATGCACTCATCAAGGGGGAGATTGAGGACCAGGAGCGTCCCGGTGGTCGGTGGATGACCGCTCCTCAGTGATGAGTGATTGACAACGGGTGTTGGACCGACTCTTGGCTTAGTGTGCGGGGTGTAGGCCGCGGCCTAGTTCGTGTTGTTGCGGGGTGAAGAACGGGCGCGAAAGGTCTTCAGCCTTGAGGGGCCTCCGGGAGATGGAGAGACAAGTAGGCTCGGTTCGAGGGACCCGGTGGACGAGGCGGGGATCGGGTGCGGGCCACATGGTGGCGACACGAGCAAGACGAAGTCATGGACAATCGAGCCGGTGCACGGTGGCGGTCGAGTCAAGTGGTTTGGCGGGAGGCCGGACCGAGCACGAGGGGTTTGGTGGTTTGCCCACAAATCCATCGGCGGACGGTTTCTTGGTTTGGGCCTCAAAACCAAGTCCGAGGGCCCAACACGATGGAGACGGGATCCGGGCGTGTCGGGAAGCTTCGAGGCGGAGGACACGCGGCGGGATCGCATGGCTTGCGTCGGGAGGACGCGGGGTGCGGCAAAGGCGTGGCCGTCCGATGGCAAGACCCACAAACATTACATAAATGCCCCTGCGTGGGTTGTATCACCAGTAGTTGAGTTACGGGTAGTCGAGTCATTTACCACACCGGCGGGACCTGATATATAAGCCATGAGTGTGTGTGGATGGCTCTCTCTCTCCGCGACTTAGGGTTTCATTTCCCCCTCCCATTTCTCATTTTCATAGCTATTTTCTTCTCCATTTTTTTCTAGGCTAGCATGAGAGCTTCATGAGAGATTTGTTGAGAGGGATGGATGCTAGGGTGGCATGCTAGACCTTGTGAATCTTTCCTGGTTTGTATAGAAGATTCGGCGTTGTGTTTTCCGTGGTCTTTTTCGTGCTTGTTTTTGGTGCCTTTGTTCTCGGTGTGATTCCGCAGCTTTGAGTGGGTTTCTCCCCGGATTTCTTTGAGGGAAACATGGATGGATGTCTAGTGCATCTTTGTGATTGATCTTGTGCCCTCAAACGCCGGGAAACCACTTCGATTCAAGGATTTTCGTTCGATGCACTAGCTTTTGGTGGTGCTCAAAGGATTCGCGATTCCTGGTGATTTAGGGAGTTAGGAGGCAAGATTTTTGGGCTATAGCATCCTTGTGTGACGCTTTTCAAGTCCCCAAACCCTTGTCTCTACAGCTTCAACCGTTTGGGAAATCCGATGATGATTTGGGGGAGTTGACCTTCGAGGTCGAGCGAGCTTTTTCGTTCGTCCGCGCGGCGCGGACGGTCCGCGGGGGGGTCGCGGACGGTCCGCGGGTGGCGTGTTCGTCCCGTGTTCTTCATGTTCTTGCTCGACTTTTGTTTCGATTCGTCGCGTTTTTGAGTTTTGGTTGGACGGAGTTTCGGACGGTCCGCAGCAGAGGGCGGACGGTCCGCGGGTGCCTGGCGGACAGTCCGCGTGCTCCCCGCGGACGGTCCGTGGTGCGGGTGCGTCCCCGTTGGTTCCGTGTGTGTTTAACGGACGGTCCGCGATGAAGGCCGGACGGTCCGCGGTGTCGGCGCGGACGGTCCGCGGTAGCAGGTCGGACGGTCCGCGCACCTCATCGCGGACGGTCCGCACCGCCCGGCCGGACGGCTCCGCCGAAGCCGTGAGTCGTGCTTCGGTTTCGATTCCTCCCTTCCTTTCTAGTGCTTCCGCGTGTGCTTCAAGGAATCGTTCCTAAGGCTAGAGGTTGTTCCATAACCTCGTTGTCTTGGCGATTGGTGTGTGATTCGATCCATCGCTCGTGTGTGACCGGGATTTGACAAGGGCATAGGCCGGATTCTTTTGGAAGAATTTTTACCGGCTCCTATTCACTCCCCCCCTCTTTAGTCGCCATCCGATCCTTCAGCCATCCCACCCAATGAAGTGTTAGGATTCTTTTCAATAAAATCCAATGCCTCATAGGTTTTGTCGTTCCCACAGCTTCTCCTTTAATGGTTAGGTTTGAATCCTGCAATGGAGCTTCCAAAAAATTTCTTTCCGAGTCAATTTTCTCAGTTTTATTAACGCGGGCTGCTCTTTTTTATTTCTTTAAATTTTGATTTGTTATTTCAAAAGTTATGATTTCAAATTCAGTTTTTTTTATTATTTTATTATATTGATGCTTTATCACATTGCTTTATTTTTATGATGTAATTCATAGACCGTACACATTGGAATTCTATATCTTTCTTAATCTTCTTCCTTCTATCTATCATCCCTCCTTTTATCCACATCTCTTTAGTTTTGCTTCACAGCCTAAAATCAGGTTTCTTTTGTAGAGAAAAAATGCAGTTGCTACAACTATATGATAGATCTACTCATTTTTTATAGATGTATTTATTCACATAGTGACTGGTCCTTAGTTAGGATCTCGGCAGTACGAAGCAATAGGTTGGTTATTAGTTAATTTTCTAGAATTACTAAGTTATTTCTATTTTTAGTAGGGTTCAGCAAATTTTTTTATAAATCCTCATTTTTCACCCTAAAGAAAAAACTAACGAGTCACACACTAAGCATAGCAATTATATTAAAAGATTTATCAATTTTCATTAAATCTTATAGAAAGAGATCTAATTTCATCTTTTTTTAGGGATTTTGGGAAAAAGAAGTTCTTGTTTTTTTTATTCTATCACAGGGCAGAATGGGAAGACTGGGTTAGTTATTCTTCTTCTACGAATATCAAAATTTTTACACCTAATACTCCATAGATAGTTCGATTTGGATAGCAGCAATAATCAATTTTAGCGCGAATTGTTTGTAAGGGCAGTCTGCGCTTTTTGATGCATTCAGCACGTGCAATTTCTTTCCCTGCTAGATGACCCGCAATTTTGATTTTGACTCCCTTTATGTCTGCTTTTTTAGTTAATTCAATGGCTTTTTTCATTGCTTTTCGGAATGAAACTCTATTTTTTAATTGGAAAGATATATATTCTGCAAGAATATTAGGTTGTCTATAAGGTTCTTTAACCTTTTCGATAGCAATATTAAGTCTCTGGTTTACAGAATTAACTTCCTTTTGGAGATCTTTCTCTAATTCTTCGATTGCTCCCTTTTTCTTTAATAAATTTGGGAATCCAATATGGATTATGACGTGGATTGTATCAATTTCTTTTTGAATTTCTATATGTGTAATTACTTCAGAACTTGAGTCTGATTCTATTTTTCTATTCGAGCCTTTTTTCCTATTCTGTTGTATATAGTTCTTGATACAATTCTGTATTTTTATCTTCTTGTAGACCTTCAGAATAATTATTTGGTTGTGCGCCAAAAGGAATGGTGATTTTGGGTTGTACCAAGTCTGAAACCAAGTGGATTTATTTTTTGTCCCATATTTTTCTATTCTATTTCTTTTTTATTGGGAATCGAAATCTTGGAAAGATCTAAAGATTATTTAGATTTCTTTACTGTATAAAGATAAAGATTATTTAGATTTCTTTACTATATTTAGTACAATTGTTATATGACACATGGTTTTTTTATAGAATAACTACGTCCTCGAGCTCGAGGTCTGAATTTTTTCATAATAGTACTCCTACTGACTTCGACTTTAGTGATGAATAAACTCGCTTTGTCGAAATCCCTATAATGAGTAGCATTTACTGCTACCGAATAAACCAACTTTAGGATGGGATAAGACGCTCGATAAGGCATGAGGTTCAGTATCATAACGGTTTCCTCGTAGTAACGCCAACGAATCTCATCAAGAACTCTTTGTGCTTTGAAAACAGACATATGTATGCGTTTTTGTGCTTTAAAAACCCGTTCAAATTTAAGTAGACGAACAGTTGGAACTTTTCTTGCGAGTTTCCTTAGCTCGTTCTTCTTCTTCTTTATCCTAGGGGTATACTTTACCAATTTGAAACTTGTCATAAATAAGGTTATTACCCGTCTATCTTTACTTTATTTGAATCCAATTATTTCTTTGTTTATTCTGAATCTTTCTATTCTGAATTTAGTTAACGACAAGATTTAATATCCTTTCTTGCACTTTCATAACTCGTGAAATGCTGAGTAGGCACGAATTCCCCCAATTTGCGACCTACCATAGGATTTGTTATGTCAATAGGTATATGTTCCTTTCCATTATGAATCGCGATTTTATGGCCAACCATTGCGGGTAGAATGCTAGATGCCCGGGACCACGTTACTATAATTTCTTTCTCCTCCTTCATATTAACCTTTTCTATTTTTGCCAATAAATGACAAGGTACAAAAGGATTCATTTTTTTCGTGTCACAGCTAATTACTCCTTTTTTCATTTTAAAGAGTGGCATCCTATGTCCACTATCTCTATCGAGGTATGGAGGTCAGAAAAAATAGAATAATGATGAATGGAAAAAAAAAAGAAAATCCTTTAGCTGGATAAGGGGTGGATGTAGCCAACTGGATCAAGGCAGTGGATTGTGAATCCACCATGCGCGGGTTCAATTCCCGTTGTTCGCCGATCGCATTATTGCAAATTCCAAAAATGCAATTTTCCATATTCCTAGTTACGTATTTACTTACGGCGACGAAGAATAAAACTATCACTATATTTTTTCCTTTTCCTAGTTCTTCTTCCAAGCGCAAGATAACCCCGAGGGGTTGTGGGTTTTTTCTACCAATGGGGGCTTTCCCTTCACCGCCCCCATGGGGGTGGTCCACAGGGTTCATAACTACCCCTTTTACTACGGGGCGTTTACCTAGCCAACACTTTGATCCGGCTCTACCCAAACTTTTTTGGTTCACCCCAACATTATCCACTTGTCCGACTGTTGCTAAGCAATTTTGGGATACCAAACGAACCTCCCCAGATGGTAATCTTAAAGTGGCCAATTTACCCTCTTTTGCAATCAGTTTCGCTACAACACCTGCTGCTCTAGCTAATTGCCCACCCCTTCCATGTGTGATTTCTATGTTATGTATGGCCGTGCCTAAGGGCATATCGGTTGAAGTAGATTCTTCTTCTTTTCTTAAAAAACCCCTTCCCAAACTATACAAGCTTCTTCCAAAGCATATGGATTTCTAGATGTATATGACGATCTCTAGACAGATGGATCTTATATGAATCGTATGATGAAGTACCACATGACTGGATATATAGAAAAGGAATCAAAATCTACTGAATCACTCATGTTATGATCTTCTACATCCTAGGTCTCCACGTTCCGTCATCTGGCTTATGTTCTTCATGTAGCATTCAGATCGAATGACTCTATGAAATTACGTCGATACTTCCACATATTATGGGTAACGTAGGAGACATCCCTATTTTCACCCGGGGGTCTTAATTACCACTACTTAGCTTTCAATTCGCCTCTGACCATCAAATGAAATGTGAATAACCCGTCCTCCTCTCTTTGAAACAAGGGGTGCTTCCGGTTCTATGCGTGCTTCAAACAATTTTGTCTTCTCCATATTACCATATCTCTAGAGTCAATAATTTTCTATGAGGAACTACTGAACTCAAATCACTTGCTATCGTTACTCAACAGTTTTCTGTTGAGGTCTATCCCGTGGAGGTAGTCAAATTGGATCAGTGATCGATTTCTACGTTCCGTCGTAAACCTAATTGGTTACTTCCAATTACGTAAATCAATAGTTCAAACCGCACTCAAAGGTAGGGCATTTCCCATTGATATAGGAACTTTTGTACCAGAAACAATAGTATCTCCAATTATAGCCCCTCTGGGATGTAAAATATATCTCTTCTCACCATCCCCATAGTGTATGAGACAAATGTATGCATTTCGATTAGGGTCGTATTCTATGGTTACAATTCTACCAGATATGTCTTTTTGATTCCGTCGAAAATCGATTTTACGGTATTGGCGCTTATGACCTCCCCCTCTATACCTTGCGGTAATGATTCCTCTGGCATTACAACCTTTACCACAATGGTGCCGTCCATGGATCAATTTATTTCGTGGATTGGATTTCACTTGCCTGTCTACGGTTCCCTTGCGTGTGCTCGGGATAGGTGTTTTGTATAAATGTTTCACCGTATTATTAAGTATTCTCCTTTAGTTCATTTCTCTATCTAGAAGTGGAATAGAATAACCCGGTTGCAGGGTAATGATCATACGTCTGTAATGCATTGTATGTCCCAGAATAGGTCCCATTCTTCTACCCTTTCTGGGTAGTCAATGGCTATTCACAGCTACTACCTTAACAACAAAGAAGAGTTCGACCCAATGCTTTATTTATGTCATAGTGAATCCCGATTCGACATGAGAAGTATATTGATTCTTTCCCAATAAACGAAGACTCTTTTTCGTAAATACCGCGTATTTGATTCCATCCATAAATCGACTTTCCCTCCTATGCTGCGAGTTCCAATATTGATAAGAATTCGAGTTCTTATTGTTCTTATGTTATGGTATGAATATACCATACCAATTCGTTATGTATGGATGATGGATGAGATTCCATAGATAGAGAGCCAGTTCCAATAGACTTATGGAACGTTCCCGTTCGCGTGCATCCAGCAGGAATTGAACCCGCAAATTTACGAATTATGAGTTGGGCGCTTTAACCATTCAGCCATGGATGCTTAACAGGGATCATCGTACATCGTAAATAACCAATTTTCATATAGAAAGACATATCATAGAAAAAATAAGAAAATATTCGGAGATGGCAAATATGAGGAGATGACTATGTAAACACCTCTTTGGATCCTCGAATTGAAAGAGAGATTGAGAGGGATCAAGAAACCTAATTCTCGCTATTTGGAATGGATCCAATTCTATTGAGTCTGACCCATAGCGATCATTTCTCTTTAGAAAAGAATGACCTTGGATATCATAGGATTGAACAACCGGGATCCATTTACTTATGATACCTAGTTGACATTGCTAACAAGGATCTAATGAATTATGAGTTTAATAGATGCTCTTTAGCAGAAAGACGTATATTCCTTGCTCATTATCAGACAATCACTTATTCTCAAACCTCGTGTGGGGCTAATCGTTTTCATTTACCATCTTATGGAACACCCTTTTCGTTCCGCTTAGCCCTATCGGATATTTTAGTGATGGGTTCTATAGGATCTGGACGATCCTATTTGGTCAAATACCTAACGAAAAATTCCTATTTTCCTTTCATTAAGGTACGAGGGCTTCTTATTCCACAAGAACGAAAGCACCTTTTCATTCTTTCATATACTAGGGGTTTTTACTTGGAAAAGACAATGTTCCATACTAAAGGATTCGGGTCCATAATCACGAGTTCCAGTGCACTAGATCTTGTAGCACTTAGCAACGAGGCCCTATCCATTAGTATTCCACATAAGAAATCCATTATAGAAACTAATACAATTAGATTTGCTCTTCATAGACAAACTTGGGGTTTGCGAGCCAAGATAAGACCGGCTCGGGATCATGGGACCCTTTTCTATCAAATAGGAGGGGGTCTTGTACAAAATAGACTTCTAAGTAATAACCCCATGGACTCCTCTATCTATCTATATAAAGAGGCAATCGTGTCAGGAAGCGGCTTTTTCTTTGGCCAAACGGTACTTCGAACTTGGAACGAACATGAAGAGATTAGCGAGACTTCTTTCTCTTTTGAGTTTTTCTGGCGGACCGGTCGCGCAAGATCTTTGGTCTTCCCCCGGAACCGATGAAAAAGTGAGTCGCTTCTTATGGACTTGCTCAGAATGATTCTTCTCTATCTAATCTATAGTTCATGGCCTATTGGAAGTAGAAGGTGCTCTGGTGCAATCCTTACCGATAGAAAAAGATTGGACTCGGGTTGATAATAATCGAGTGCCATTACTTCGTCGGTCCGAACCAAGGAATCCGTTAGAAATGTTTTGAAATGGATATTGTTCTCTCTTTGATTAGGGATTGCTATACGAAAAGAAGTGGAGTTTTAAAAAGGGAACAGAATGGTCAAACCGGAACTACTAGAGGAACGAATTTTCAATAGCATAACTTGGGATCCTAGAATATGGGGCCCTTGAGACTATCTATTTGAAGGATCAGATGGCGACTAGAGAGGGGGGAGTGAATAGGAGCCGGTAAAAATTCTTCTCAAAGAACCCAGCCTATACCCTAGTCAAATCCCGGTCACACGCAAGTGATGGATCGAATCACACATCAATCGCCAAGACAACGAGGTTATGGATCAACCTCTAGTCTTAGGAACGATTCCTTGAAGCACACGCGGAAACACACAAGAAGGAAGGGAGGAATAGAACCAAGGAACAAAGCACTCGGGCTCTGGCGGACCGTCCGGCCAGGTGGGGCGGACCGTCCGCACAGGCCACGCGGACCGTCCGGCCCGCCGCGCGCGGCAGACTGTCCGCACACACACCACGGACCGTCCGGCCCTGCGCCGCGGACTGTCCGAAAAAGCAAACAGAACCTCCAGAGACGACCCCGAATTATGGACCGTCCAGGAGGAGCACGCGGACTGTCCGCCAGGCCCCCGCGGACCGTCCGCCCGGTACACGCGGACCGTCCGAAACTTCGCCCAACGAAAACTCAAAGCCACGACAGATCGAAACAAAAGGCGAGCAAGAACACGAAGAACACCCGACGAACAGGGACGGACGCACAGCATCGTCCGCCTGGTCCTCGTGGACCGTCCGTGAGGTGCAGACAGTGCAGAAAACGCACGACCCCGAAAGTCAACTCCCCCAAATCATCATCGGATTTCCCAAACGGTAGAAGCTATAGAGACAAGGGTTTGGGGACTTGAAAAGCGTCACACAAGCATGTTATAGCCCAAAAATCTTGCCTCCTAACTCCCTAAATCACCAGGAATCGCGAATCCTTTGAGCACCACCAAAAGCTAGTGCATCGAACGAAAATCCTTGAATCGAAGTGGTTTCCCGGCGTTTGAGGGCACAAGATCAATCACAAAGATGCACTAGACATCCATCCATGTTTCCCTCAAAGAAATCCGGGGAGAAACCCACTCAAATCTGCGGAATCACACCGAGAACAAAGGCACCAAAAACAAGCACGAAAAAGACCACGGAAAACACAACGCCGAATCTTCTATACAAACCAGGAAAGATTCACAAGGTCTAGCATGCCACCCTAGCATCCATCCCTCTCAACAAATCTCTCATGAAGCTCTCATGCTAGCCTAGAAAAAAATGGAGAAGAAAATAGCTATGAAAATGAGAAATGGGAGGGGGGAAATGAAACCCTAAGTCGCGGAGAGAGAGAGCCATCAACACACACTCATGGCTTATATATCAGGTCCCGCCGGTGTGGGAAATGACTCGACTACCCGTAACTCAACTACTGGCGATACAACCCACGCAGGGGCATTTATGTAATGTTTGTGGGTCTTGCCATCGGACGGCCACGCCTTTGCCGCACCCCGCGTCCTCCCGACGCAAGCCATGCGATCCCGCCACGTGTCCTCCGCTTCGAAGCTTCCCGACACGCCCGGATCCCGTCTCCGTCGTGTTGGGTCTTCGGACTTGGTTTTGAGGCCCAAACCAAGAAACTGTACTCTGATGGTTTTGTGGGCAAACCACCAAACCCCGCGTGCTCAGCCCGGCCTCCCGTCAAGCCCCTTGACTCGACCGCCACCGTGCACCGGCTCGATCGTCCATGACTTCGTCTTGCTTGTCTCGCCACCATGTGACCCGCACCTAGTTCCGCCGTCCACCGGGTCCCTCGAACCGAGCCTACTTGTCTCTCCATCTCCCGGAGGTCCCTCAAGGCTGAATTCGTTTCGCACCCGTTCTTCACCTGCAACAACACGAACTAGGCCGCAGCCTACACCTGCGCACTGAGCCAAGAGTCAGTCCAACACCCGTTGTCAATCACTCATCACTGAGGAGCGGTCATCCATCGACCACCGGGACGCTCCTGGTCCTCAATCTCCCCCTTGATGAGTGCATTGACAACACACAACGCGAAATGAAATTCAGAGAAAGAAAGTAAGAAGAAAGAAAAAACAAAGAAGCGCAACTCATGACCAAAACCAAAGAAAGGCAAAGAAAGGTCACAAGCCGAGCAAAGCACAAACTCCACACCGAAAACAGCAAGAAAGCTCCCCCTGAACAAATGCAAGCTCCTCCTGAATATGTGGATGCAAATTTCCAAATTGTAGCTCACCTCTTCTGAATTTTCATTAAGCTCACCTCTTCTCCCCCTTGTTGACAATGTATGAATCAAGGTGAAAATGCAGAAATGCAAAACAATGCATATAAACATCTACATGAGCTTCTCACATAGGCCAAATCTAGTGTCAAAGGCTAGAAGTGAGACAAAGAGCACACATATGGGTCATAGCATAGTCAAAGCATTGCCACAAGTAATATATGGAAATATAGGCATGTGACAAAGCAAATTTTCAGATTTGAGCAGTTTTATCAAAGATGGCTCACTGCAAATGTAAAAGCCTATCCATGTCAAATTCGAGCCAAAAACATGCATATCACCCAGGGATCATACAAGGATATCCAATTCTCGACAAAAGATCATTGCAAACACCCATAAAACAAAGCATGTCATGTTAAAGCTCATGAGCCATGTGTCCACTTCGGGGAGACTTCTCCACTGGTGAACATCAAGCAACATGTTTTGCTCCCATGTTTAAAAGATAAGACATTTTAAGCATAAACATGATGGATGGAGCATTTTTCAAGCATACACACTTCTTTTGAAGATTAATTCATTTCATGGTACATGAAGTGCCTTTGCAGCAAAAAGAAGCTTATGCTCCTCCATGAATGCAACATAGGCGAAACATTCACAATGATATTCGGCCTTTGGCCCAAATGCAAGAAAAAGACATCCAAGCACAATCTAAGCATGGAAAGCACATTTAGACCAAAACGTGACATGGATACACTACAACACATGAGTGGAGCACATTTCCTCAAAATTAGTCAAGATTAGCATTTGATTCAAAAAGGGCTATCTCACAACACATATATCTCAAATATTTCAAGAGCATAGCCTGACATAGCCATTTCTCCACACACATGGCCAAGATCTCACAAATAGCCAAAGAAACTCAAATAAGGCATATGAAAGAAGCTCATCATCCTAAAATGCAATATGATACAAATGCAACATGATATATGACAAGATGGCTATCCTACCATGGTTTGTACATCAAGCAAAGCATGTATATACATCAAAGGAAAAGACATGGTATGATACATATAGTACAAAAAGGAAATCTCCCAAGAATCAACTAGAAAGGGCAACAAACCCCAAGTTCCCCCCGCAAGCGCACAAATGTAGGTTGGTCGAGAGGCTTTGTGAAAATGTCTGCAAGCTGATCTTGGGTAGGGACATGGCTCAACACAATGGTCCCTTCCTCCACATTGTCTCTCAAGAAATGGTACCTCACTTCTATGTGTTTGGTTCTGGAGTGAAGCACTGGGTTTTTCGCTACGCTTATGGCACTGGTGCTATCACAAAGAAGTGGGATCTGGGTGCACTCCTCACCAAAGTCTCTCAAAGTGTATGAGATCCACAACAGCTGGGAACAACAACTCGCGGATGCGACATACTCTGCCTCGGTGGTAGACTGAGCTACACTAGACTGCTTGCGGGAAGACCACGAAACCAACGAGGACCCAAGAAATTGACAAGAACCAGAAGTAGACTTCCTCTCGACTCGACAACCAGCAAAATCCGCATCAGAAAAACCATGAAGAGAAAGAGTCGAGGAGGAAGAATACCAAAGGCCAAGACCAGGGGCAGACTGTAGGTACCTGAAAATCCTCTTGATGCCCTGTCGATGTGATGTCCTAGGCGAAGCCTGAAAATGAGCGCACAGACACACACTGAACTGTATGTCTGGCCTCGTCGCCGTCAGGTAGAGGAGGGAACCGATCATGCTCCTGTAATCCCGCTGGTCCACTGGTTCTCCGTCCCCGTCCGCATCCAAAGTAGTCGTACTCCCCATGGGTGTCGACATAGGCTTCACATCTTGCATCTGGAACTTCCTCAGCATGTCTTTCGTATACTTGGTCTGATGTACAAATGTTCCGTCCTTCACTTGCTTGATCTGCAACCCGAGAAAGTACTGCAACTCGCCCATCATGCTCATCTCGAATTCCCTGCTCATCTCATCTGCAAACTTGGCAACAAGGTTATGTGATGTGCCACCAAAGACAATATCATCCACGTATATCTGCACAATCAACAAGTCATTCCCATGCTTGAGGAGAAACAAGGTCCTATCCACGGTACCCATCACAAACCCTCTGCTCACCAGAAAACCTCTCAATCTCCCATACCAAGCCCGGGGCGCCTGTTTCAACCCATACAAAGCCCTTTTCAACCTGTACACCCTGTGTGGATACTTCTCACTCTCGAACCCCGGTGGCTGCTTCACATACACCTCCTCCTCTATGACCCCATTCAGAAAAGCACTCTTCACATCCATTTGAAACAACTTGAACCCTTTAGCCACGGCAAAGGCTAGAAGGATTTGAATTGCCTTAAGACGGGACACAGGAGCAAAGGTCTCCTCATAGTCGATCCCCTCCATCTGACTCTATCCCTGAGCAACAAGTCTGGACTTGCTCCTCACAACCATCCCATTCTCTCCCTCTTTGTTCTTCCAAACCTATTTGGTTCCTATAGGATGGCAATTTGGAGGTGGTTCAACTAACTCCCACACCTGGTTCCTCTCAAAGTTTTCCAACTCCTCATGCATAGAATTGACCCAGTTTGCATCAGATAAAGCATGTCCAATGTCCTTAGGCTCAAAGGTGGCAACAAATGCAGCATGAGCGAAATGAGAGGAATTCCTAGACCTTGACCGTGTAGTGCGTTCGTCGATGTCCCCAATGATCTTCGATAGGGGATGCACTTCTTGAATTCTCCAGGGAGCCTCACGCCTCGAGACCACCTCCCCCTCAGCTTCAGCTTCTCTCGCCTGGTCCTCTTGTCGCACCATCGTTGTCCATGAAGTAGATGGTCCACGCTCCCTAGTGGTCGTAGGGGAAGTAGTGGGTACACACTCAGCGTCACGCACATGGTTCTCTCCACCATCATCTCCAGCTTCATCCTTCTCCTCTTCAAAGAGGTCCTCGGCCATCTCTTCATCACTTGCACATTCAAAGCCAAGAGAGGTACATGGCATTGTCTCATCGAAGGTTACCTCGCAAGTCTCCATGATTTTGTTAGTCTCAAGGTTAAGCACCCTATAGGCTCTAGAATGGTTAGCATATCCAAAGAAAATCCCATCACTAGACCTAGCCTCAAACTTGTCGAGTTTTCCCTTCTTAAGAATAAAGCACTTGCAGCCAAAGACTCGGAAATGACTCACCTTGGGTGCCCGACCATGCATAAGCTCATAACGAGTCTTCTTCTTGAAAGCTCGCAATAAAATCCTGTTGGAAACATGACAAGCCGTATTGACCGCCTCAGCCCAATACCTCCTAGGAGTCCTGTGCTCATCGAGCATCGTCCTAGCCATCTCACAAAGAGTCCGATTTTTCCTTTCCACAACTCCATTTTGAGGGGGCACACAAGGGGTCGAATACTGGTGTTCAAGATCTAAATCACGACAGAAGGCATCAAAACGAGAGTTCTTGAACTCTGAGCCATTATCACTGCGGATAGCTCGAATAGCATTCCCATGCCTCTTGTTTTTCAACCTCACGATCAGATCTCGAACAAAACCAAATGTCTCACTCTTGTTGTCCAAGAAAAACACCCAGGCATAGCGAGAGTAATCGTCCACCACAACAAGGACATACCACTTCCCACCCACCGAGCGAACTCGAGCTGGCCCAACAAGGTTCATATGCAACAGCTCTGTCGGACGCTCGGTCATGACATCGGTCAGGGGTGGATGGGGAGTGGCTACCATCTTGCCATGCCTACACGGAGCACAAACCAAATCCTTTTCAAACTTCAATCTCGGCAATCCTCAGACAAGGTCAAGCCCACTCAAGAGGGAAACCAAATCAAAGCTCAAGTGACCCAACCTCCTATGCCATTTCCACAAATCAGAGGAAGGACCAGCCAACAAACAGCAAGCAGGACCCAAAGAACGAGAGAAATCGGCCCTGAAAATCTGACCCTCGGGGATGATCATACAAACAAGATCACCTCGAGAATCCAGCAAACGAGACTCACCAGACTTGAAACGCACCTCAAAGCCCTCATCAAGCAACTGAGAAACCGAAAGCAAATTGAAACCCAAAGACTTTACAAGAGCAACTCTCTTCAACGTTACCTTGTCACTCACATGCACAACACCCTCAGAAATCACCCTTCCTCGTCCATTGTCCCCAAATGTGATGTACATCTTTTCCTTCACTGGGGTGAGGCTGGAGAACCACTTCTTATCTCTGGTCATGTGTCGGGAACATCCAGAATCGATCAACCAAATGTTCTCCAAGCCTCCTGCCTGTAGTCAGAAACAAGAACGAGAATGAGCTAGCGACTCGACACTGGGGTTAGCACACAGAAAGTTGGACAAGTGTCGAGCCATCTGCTCAAAAGAGGGGTTAGCAAACATCATTCCCTTGCCACCAAACTTCCCATGTCCCATGGAAGGAGTACGAGCACAACGAGGGGGAAAACGTGGTCCGTAGTTCCTTTGGAACCCAAAGCTGCGATCATCTCCCCTAAACCCGTATTGAGGACGAGTAGGAGGACGTCCAGGAAAACCACCACGAGCCCGACCAAACCACTCACCAGCACGCACACCATCATCTCTCCTAACAAACCTCTCACCAACATCTCTCTGTGGGAACCTACCACCCTGAGCTCCAACTCTACCAACACTCTTCACACTTCCCACACCCCGTGGAAGTGGCACTCTAGGCTCAGGAATACCATGAGACTGGCGATACCTGTCCTGGTTTGCTTGCTCTCTAGCAAGCCTCTCATCCCTCTTCCTCTTATAGCAAAACTCTGCTTGGTGTCTCTCCTTGCCACAATACTCACATCTGAAGGGGATGGATTTTGGTTTTGGCTCTGGCTTCTCTCTAGGTTTCTCACCCTTCTCACTCACAAACTTCACGGGTTTCTGGAAGTCATTTGTTTTAGGTGGAAATTTGGGTGGATCTTGGGTTGTATCAAGGTTGTTGCAAAGGTGGTTGGGCTTTGGTGTGAAAGAGTTCTTGGGTGCTTTTGGAAGTGGGACTTGGATGTCTCCAATCACCTCAAACTCGGGGTTAGACTCAACACACTTCTCATACACGATCTCCCCACTATTCTCTCCCACTTTTTCACCCAACTTCTCAAAACCCAAACCACGACCATCAGCTCTCTTGAACTCCTCAATCATGATTTTCAATTGAGGTTCCTGCCCAGACAACCAACCCAACACCTTCCTCAAATAGTCATTCTCCTCATAGATGACATCCAAACGGGAAGTAAGTTCAAGATTGCACAATGTAACTTCATCACAGCTAGTGCATGCATTTGCAACAGGAGATTTCAAAAATGCTTCCAAAGAACTAATGGTAGAACGAGATCAACAAGCTTAGCATGCATAGTAGGACATGATTTACAAGCACCAAGCAAAGTAGGTCTAGCCTTAAGCTCATCATACTCAGTCCTAAGAGCATCTAGTTTAGCCAAAGTGGAAGCATTCTTCTCATTAAGCAACTTGATCTCATTCAACCATGCATCACACTCAAGACACTCAACATCATCAGGAGTAGTAGGAGCAACTTTCAAAAGAGTCATTCTCAAGTTCCAATTCAAGCAATTTGGACTCTAACTCTCCTACTTTCTCACTAGCATTCTCAAGTTGAGCCCTAAGATCTTTCCTCATCTTCTTAGCATCTCTCAACACACTATCACAGTTGTCAATCAAGCCATTCAACCTAGTGATCTCAGCAAGCAAAGAGTCGGGGTCACGATTTACCTCATCCTCCGAGTCGGAGTCGCTGTCTTCCTTGTCGCTCTTCTTCTTGCTCGAGCTATGGGCCATGCCACAAAAGCCTTCAAGCGCCACACAGCTCAATCCACTAAGGTTCCGACTTGCACTCTTTTTGCCCTTGCGTCTCCCGGCGTCTTCATCTTCACTGCTTGAGCTTGACTGTGCGTCGCTTGAGCTTGAGTCGACGTCGCTTGCACCGGCCACCATGGCTCTTGCCTTGTCCATCTTGTAGCCGCCCTTGCTCGGTCGCCGCTTGTCCTTGTCCTTGCTCTTGGACTTGCTGAAGTGCTTGCCCTTGGAGGAGTACTTGTCTTCACGCCTTGGGTGCGCCTTGTACTTGTTCTCCTCTGCTTCCGGGCACTCGGCGATGAAGTGTCCACGCTTGCCACACTTGTAGCATGTCCCCGAGCTCCGCCTTGCATTCCTCCGGCTCTCATGTAGTCGATCAAACCTCCTTGAGAGCAAGGCCAGCTCCTCCTCGCCCAAAGACATCAAACTCCTCATCCGGAATAGACATAAGAGAAGACAAGGAAAATTGTCGACAGGAAGGGTTAGCTTTGCCCTTTGATCCGCCCACAAGAGCAAGACTATGATCAGTCGAGCCCTCATGCTTGGATTGCAACTTCCTGTCAACCTCAGCCGACTTGAGCTTAGAAAAGAGGTCATCCAAATCAATGGTCAAATATTGCCCGGATTCCTTGATGGCCTCAACCTTAGCACCCCAAACATTTGGGTCCAAGACATGCAAGAGCTTCAAAGCTTGATCATGCTCAGTGTAAGGGAAATCCTCAATATTAGCCTTCATGTTGTTCACGATGGCAGTGAACCTCTGAAACATCGCATCTATGTCCTCACCGGGAAGTTGAGTGAAGTTCTCATATTGCATCCGGTAAGAAAAAAAGAGGCGAGCCTTCACATGGTTATCACCACCGTGAGCAACCAACAACTTCTCCCAAATTTGCCAAGCAAGATTCAAATGGCGAACACGCTCAAACTCAGGATCACACAAGCTCTGGACCAAGTGATCAACGGCTTTTGCATTTGCCTCATACTTGGCCTTAGCACGGGCATCGGTCACCATAAGAGTATGGATGTTGACCGGAATAGCATAGGTCTTGTCAAGCACAATGAAATCCAACAACTTGCCACGAAGAAAGATCATCATACGAGCCGCCCACTTGTAGTAACCCTTCCCATCGAAGTGCGGCGGACCGCCCCGCTCAACGTACGCCATCTTAGGATTCAAGACTTGTCAACGTCACAAAGAATCCGGCACCAAGCTCTGGTACCAATTGAAGGATCAGATGGCGACTAGAAAGGGGGGGGGGAGTGAATAGGAGCCGGTAAAAATTCTTCTCAAAGAACCCAGCCTATACCCTAGTCAAATCCCGATCACACACAAGCGATGGATCGAATCACACACCAATCGCCAAGACAACGAGGTTATGGATCAACCTCTACTCTTAGGAACGATTCCTTGAAGCACACGCAGAAGCACACCAGAAGGAAGGGAGGAATCGAACCAAGGAACAAAGCACTCAGGCTCTGGCGGACCATCCGGCCAGGTGGTGCGGACCGTCCGCACGGGCCACGCGGACCGTCCGGCCTGCTGCCGCGGACTGTCCGCACACACACCACGGACTGTCCGGCCCTGCGCCACGGACCGTCCGAAAAAGCAAGCAGAACCTTCAGAGACGACCCCGAATTACGGACCGTCCGCGGGGAGCACGCGGACTGTCCGCCAGGCACCCGCGGACCATCCGCCCGGTACACGCGCACCGTCCGAAACTTCGCCCAACGAAAACTCAAAGCCACGACGGATCGAAACAAAAGGCGAGCAAGAACACGAAGAACACCCGACGAATAGGGACGGCGCGGACTGTCCGCCTGGTCCTCGCGGACCGTCCGTGAGGTGCAGACAGAGCAGAAAACGGACGACCCCGAAAGTCAACTCCCCCAAATCATCATCGGATTTCCCAAATGGTAGAAGCTATAGAGACAAGGGTTTGGGGACTTGAAAAGCGTCACACAAGGATGCTATAGCCCAAAAATCTTGCCTCCTAACTCCCTAAATCACCGGGAATCGCGAATGCTTTGAGCACCACCAAAAGCTAGTGCACCGAACGAAAATCCTTGAATCGAAGTGGTTTCCCGGCGTTTGAGGGCACAAGATCAATCACAAAGATGCACTAGACATCCATCCATGTTTCCCTCAAAGAAATCCGGGGAGAAACCCACTCAAATCCGCGGAATCACACCGAGAACAAAGGCACCAAAAACAAGCACGGAAAAGACCACGGAAAACACAACGCCGAATCTTCTATACAAACCAGGAAAGATTCACAAGGTCTAGCATGCCACCCTAGCATCCATCCCTCTCAACAAATCTCTCATGAAGCTCTCATGCTAGCCTAGAAAAAATGGAGAAGAAAATAGCTACGAAAATGAGAAATGGTAGGGGGGAAATGAAACCCCAAGTCGCGGAGAGAAAGAGCCATCCACACACACTCATGGCTTATATATCGGGTCCCGCCGGTGTGGGAAATGACTCGACTACCCCTAACTCAACTACTAGCGATACAACCCACGTAGGGGCATTTATGTAATGTTTGTGGGTCTTGCCATCGGACTGCCACGCCTTTGCCGCACCCCGCGTCCTCCCGACGCAAGCCATGCGATCCCGCCTCGTGTCCTCCGCTTCGAAGCTTCCCGACACGCCCGGATCCCGTCTCCGTCGTGTTGGGTCTTCGGACTTGGTTTTGAGGCCCAAACCAAGAAACTGTACTCCGATGGTTTTGTGGGCAAACCACCAAACCCCGCGTGCTCGGCCCGACCTCCCGCCAAGCCCCTTGACTCGACCGCCACCGTGCACCGGCTCGATCGTCCATGACTTCGTCTTGCTCGTCTCGCCACCATGTGACCCGCACCTAGTCCTGCCGTCCACCGGGTCCCTCGAACCTAGCCTACTTGTCTCTCCATCTCCCAGAGGCCCCTCAAGGATGAAGACCTTTCGCGCCCGTTCTTCACCTGCAACAACACGAACTAGGCCGCAGCCTACACCTGCGCACTGAGCCAAGAGTCAGTCCAACACCCGTTGTCAATCACTCATCACTGAGGAGCGGTCATCCATCGACCACCGGGATGCTCCTGGTCCTCACTATTTGATTGCAAGGATAGGTGCGCTGAATATGACTGGGGATTTTCCTATGGGTATTGGTGCGGGTCCAAGCAGATTAAAGAGGATGAGTTGTCAGAGACCGCTATTTATTCGAATTATTTCTGGTCTTTTCAATCTAATACTCTATCTGAGAGTTCTCAGTATTTAGCAAAGCTGTTCCTATCTAACGGAAGGCTCCTGGATCAAATGACAAAGACATTGTTTGTGGAGAAAGAGGTGGCTTTTCCCGGATGAAACATTTGATTTGTGTAACAGGAGAAAGATTTCCCACTCCTTAGCCGTAAAGATATGTGGCCATGAAAAAGGGAGGGGATTCGGTGGAACGAGATTGGCCGGGCGGTAGAGTTGTGGAAACACTTGTTGATTCCTATTTTGGACCCTAGCTCCATGGAACAATATGCTACTGCGGAAACATGGAAGAATTGCAATCTTAGATCAAAACACTATGTATGGGATGATATGAACTGCCTAAATAAGAATTCTTGAGCGTCGAACAACCTGAGTACTAACTACATCAAACAATTTGCATTAATGAAACTGTGTAAATCCACTGAATAATCAAAAATACGCATGTCTGATGAAATGGTTATTGCTATGTGATTCCATAACGAATCCTTGGTTTAACTGAATAAAATAAGTAAAGAAAATTGGCCCTTTCTATTCGTCTCAGATCGATGGATCTTCTCGATTGGAAGATCTCCCATATGGATAATACACATTCTAGTTGACCGAGCCTAATGCTAATTGTTTTGTTCCGAAGCAAAGATATCCGCGGAGGCCGGTTCGTTCGTCCTATTCTGATATTCAGGACCAAGAGGTCGTGGATTCTCTTTCGGATAGGCCCCGAAAGGAGAAGAGAAGCTGAAATGCCAACGGACCTCTATCTATTCTCTAATTCACCCGATCCGATAGTACCCGTTTTGGAACGTCCAGTGCCAAAGTCACTGAATGGGTAAGTCACCAATCCAATCCCTTTGACAAATCGGGTGTCATATTAGATATCATATTCTATATATATATAAAAATATCATAGAATAGACATATATAATTTTTGGTTGGGAAATTCGAATGAATCACTGAGTGAAAAAAGGAGCAAAGAATGACAAAAGATGAGACTCTACTAGTCTTCACTCTTGTGGTTTCCTCGGTTTCTGTTTTCTTATTCGGGATCTTGCTTTTCATGGTTCTCATCTCTGCAACTTGCAATTTTCGCGAGAGAACCAAATCCAAGTTGGTGAAGATCATGATTTGGGCTGGCATAGTAGTTATTACCTTTGCAATTGCGGTTCGAATCTATCCGATCTTTATCTTTTTGCTCAAAGAACGAATAAAACCCCTTGTTGAAGCCCTTTATGATAAGCTTCCTTGGATCTGGGAAGTTTCTCTTTCACAGTATTGGGATTGTTTGATCGATTTCCTTGATCGCTACTTAATGGGCGTGCGCTCAAAGGATACAAACAGGGATTCGCAAACAAAAAAGGAATTCGTAGTCACTTTTTCCTGTCGTGTAAAAAAAGGCTTTACGCGAGAGCAATAGAGGTTGGGAAACATCTATCTCTTCTGAGCAACCTCTTTTGGATTCTTAAGACCACCCTTGTAGTAGGATACCGTCTGCTTTAGGTTCTTTATTATCTCCTTCGAGGGGTTTTTAGGATCGTTCAGGCTATATTTAGTCTATTTTGGCTTTTACTGTCTACTTTTCTCAGGGAGATGGTTAAGGACCTCAGAAGATAGAGGAGAGCGTCAGGCGCAGATTTCCGGAATACTTCTATGGGGAATGCTCATTGAATGAGCATTCTCCATATTATGCCTTGAAGAGGACTCAAACCTCCATGCTCTTTATCACGATATTTTGAGTCTCGCGTGTCTACCATTTCACCATCAAGGCATCTTGAAAGTGAATCGTATTCCATGAATATGATATCTATCGAATGTGATATGTGGAATATATGACAAAGGTGGAGTCTTGGAGGGGTCGGTTTGGGCAATGATGATTGTCCCAGATAAAACCCCGTCGGCATACCATACATAGGAACTTCAGGTGAAGTTTCTGGTGCTGCCGATGAGTTTGAGTGTAAGATCCCCTGTGAATCGACTTGAGGGATATGATCATCAGGTATATAACTACTAGAACGTTTACGCTCTACTTTTTCAAGGAGAGTAATAACACTAGCAACTAAACTATTTTGATCATTAAACACACATTCAAACTTTCCTGAAATAGTAGATAGTTGCGTAATTAAATTAGCAGAAGGTGTTGGGCTTATAGTGGGTATTACCTCAACCTTGTCTTTGCTGATCTTGATAGCCGGCAACTCGAAAACCTGAGCAATTGTCACGTTTCCTGAGCAATCCTTCTTGATGCCAGAGAGAAATTGTTGCTTGATGTACTCTTCAAGCTCAATGTACTTCCTCTAGCTTTCCTCGCTGAGGTCTTCGATGTTCACCATGATCACATTGTTCTTGTCGAGATCATAATGTGCTCCCATGCAAAGATCGAAAGATCAGTTGTAAAAACCAGATCTTTCCCTAGCGGAGTCGCCAAAAGTGTGTTGACGCTTTTCTGGTCGAAACACACGAGTGCACTTGTAACATACCAGAAATTTGACTGTTTTTCCATGTATGAGTTTTCACAAAAATTTAAAACTTTTTGTTTGAATATGTGTGCTACCAAATTTCGAATCAATTTGCTAGCCTCGCATCTTAAATCCCGTATAAAATAAAACCATATATATAAATTATTTTCAAATTACGGTATAATTGTGATTTGGATTTTCTGAGATTTTATTTGGTTTTCATTTGAGAGTGTTTGAATTTGAAAGTAATCAAATTCAACCTAAGGTTTAAACTTATTTCAAAACTAAATTCAAAAACCCTTTTAAACTCTAACTACTAATTGGGCCCTATCTCTGCCATTGAAGTCTGCCTGAGACCCCTCAAACCAACTCCAAGCCATCAGGCTTCACCCTGGACTTCACTGCATGGCCCAGTTCGGCCTGCTTCACAGCCCAGCCCAGCCCGCCAGCCTTCTCCCTCTCCTAACTCTCACCGCCACCTGGGGCCCACGCGTCATCCGGGGAAGACTATTCCCCTTTCTTCCCCGTGACGCACGCGGGATGGCGACAGGGGTTGCGGTGCACCGCGCCCCTGGCCTTGCCCATGGCACCACCCCTTGCTACGCAGGCGTCCGCAGATGGGAGCCACGCGCCCCGTGTTGCATCTCGGCCGCCCGTGCTCGCCCAAACCCTAGCGTCCACCTATAAAATCCATCCGCAGCCACCTGTTCCTGAGTCCGCCGCCGCCTGGGAATTTTTCCCCTTCCTGTGCACCATCGCTCAAGAGGAGTAGAAGAGAGGGGCGCCTGTGGAGAGGAGGGCGGAGCCAAGCGCCACCGTGCCGAGCCGCCGGTGTCGTGTCGCGTGGAGCGCCACCGCGCCGGCGAGGGACGCCGGCGCCGCCGCGCTGAAGTCGACGTCGAGGAGGCCGCCAACGCCGTTGAAGCCGAGCGCCACGACGCGCTCGAGGAGGTCACTGCGGAGCTCTGGGACACCACCGTCCTCGCGCCGAATAGCTCTGGAGCGCGTCGAGCCTTCGCCATCTTGCAGCCTCTGCGTCGGCACATGCAAAGGAAGAAGGACGCCGACGCCACGGGAGGAATCGAGGACGCCGTGCCGTGCCTAGAGCACCGCGGGCCGCCAAGAAGATGAGGTCGCCCACGCTACCTTTGATGCCGTCACCGTGGACGACGACACCGCACCGGTCGTGAGCGCCACACCATCACCACCCTCGCCACACCGGGAGCGTCGCACCCTCGCCGCCGCGCGCCGACCTGCACCCGATGCCAAGCCCACAAGGTGCCATGCCAACCAGGAGCTGCTACTCGTCAAGAACGCCATCATCGCAACTTCAACCTCACCACGAGCTGTTGGTGCAGCCCGCTGAAGGAGCCATGTACACCTTCGACACGACGTCGCCATGTTCGGCGGCCGCGCCGACCAGAGCTTCTGTGCAGCTACACCAAGTGAAGACCGGCCGACTACATCATCCACACCGGTGCCGCCCTGCAACCACCGCTACTGGGCATGGGAACGTGAGCTCTAGTTTTCCTTGGCTTTGCCTGCAACCTGTTCGAGAGAATGGTTGAGCCAGCCCGTCAAGCCCCTAGGTGAGCTGCAAGGACCCGTCGCTCCTGCTCCCTTTCCCTTGAGGTTACCCAACCTTCCCTTGGACACAGCTGATGCGTTGCTTGTTTGTGTGATGCTGCCCACGACGACCCCGAGCTCAGAACGCTGCCAGTAGTACCACGACGTCGCGATCGATGCCGCCGCCGATGACCATGAGCTGAACCACGACGTTGAGCCTGCCTGCGTCACCTCACCACGGCAACGCCTTGCTTCCTGCCACGCCTTGCCCTCCGACGAAACTTCGGTGAGCCACCCTTCCAAGTACCATTCCCGCCCTCTAGTGGTTCGATGTTATACCAATACGTATCCTTGAGCTTTGGGTGACCGCCAGACCTTTTTGTCTAGCTATCTGCGATGGCCGGCCTGCGTGCCGAGCATGCTCCTACCTTTTCTGGAACACCATTGACCTGTGAAGGCATGGTTGAAGCTGCACTTTTGCATGCCCACCACATGTTCGATGGTTTGTGTGAGAGGTCGCAATCACACATTTCACTCTTCTGCACCGTGCTATATCTAGGCCTCGACCCGCGCTTGCTTGCCTTGCTGATGCGCCGCAAAGCCTCGCCATGTTTTGATCCAACGTCGTGTTCTTGTAGCAAGGATGTTGTGCGAGTCGGATGGCCGTGCCATGAACAAGGGGCCCTTGTGTCACGCACGTGCAACCTCATGCCGCACCCTTGTTGACTAGTCCGCCGCCGTGTCGTTGCCTTGCCGCTCCACCGTGGTCCCTGCGTCGCAGCACCTTGTCGTCGTGCTGCCCCGCCGCACCGTCATTGTGTCCGTCACGCTGCCTCTCTCGGCCGCTCGGCCATGATCTCCACCCGAAGACCGAAGCTTCCGCCTTGCTACTCTCTACCTCGTTTTCCCACACTACCTCACCTACCCTCTGTGCCTACCGGCGCACTAACCGACGACCTGGGCCCACCGCTGACGTCATGCTGACGTTAGCATGTTTTGAATAAAACTCTTTTCTAATCTAATAAATGTTTTATAAATGATTTTACCTTTGAAAAATCATAACTAATTATCCGAAGTTCCGGAAATTATGAAACCATTTGCGTTGGTTTCATAATTCCGACACACTCGCTGCTATCCTATCCTTACCCGCTCTTGCCCTTGAACCGAGCCCTTTTCGCCCTGTGTTCTTGGAGTAAAATTCGTGGCCACTGCTCGGCACTGTGCCAATGTGGGTCTGGGACACCGGAGCCCCGCAACTAACCTTTGGCGTGCCGTGGACAGGAATCCTACCCCATTATCTCATTGCCTACCTTTTCTACACCTTTGCCTTCCCTCTTTGCTGCTTCACGCATATCCAGTCTCGCACTACTTGGCTTCGTGCTGTGAAGCGTGTACCGTGTCGTGTGCTTGAAGCCAGGATGTCGCTCGTGATGGATGGCCGTGACGTGAGCAGAGGCCACTGCTTCACGAACGGCAACCCCAAGCTGCAACCTAGCTTCCTTGCCATGGACGGTGCCGCATCATCAGTACATGCCTCGTAGCGCTCTTAAGCACACCTTACCTCATCGCCACCGATGTCGGTCACAAGTTGATCCTTTCATCCCCTCTGAGATGTCGCCGCACATCTTGGCATGATAATGCCTTTTCTAGTTATCTTTGCTTCGCTCTGCTTTCATCACCCTTCGCGCTACCGCTTTGATCATCCAAGAGCTAAAACCTAGCAAGTGCTTGATCTCAGCCTCTCCGCTTTCCTGCTTGCAGGCTTGATTACCTAAGATGTTAGCCGTAAGACCCGTAAGCTAACTTTGAACTAACTCTTGATCCTACACTGCTTTCTAGGATATAAAAACTAGTTGCTAAAACTACTTTTGTTTTAAAATCAATTGCTCTATTTTCATTAATTAAACCAGTGCTCCTTGTATTTACTCTGGAGTTTATTTGGATCTTCTAAATTGGTTCTTATTGATGTTTTTGCATTAGATGAATGCTCGTTATTTATTTCCACGTCGCATCTCGTGTAGGCTTGTGTTCTTGTTGAAGACCCGAGCTGCGACGACTGAGGAGACGCGACTACCCCGACTTTGCCCGAGAGGACGCTCAACCTCTACTACTCTACGACGACTACCGCGCAGGTGTCATGTCACTCCCAACCATGTAGAACCCATGCATGCTATTAGTTGCTAGTGCTATATTTATGTTACTCGATTTGATGGATTGCATAGCCATTTGTTTAGCCCCGCCTTGATATTTGATATATCCTACTTCCTTGCTTTACCTACCTCGGGGCTAGCTACAGACCCCTAGCTAGTCCCATATACTTACTATCCATACTTTTGTTGCTTGATTATGGTTGGTATTCTGGGCTTGGACTGAGATGTGGGAGATCTCGATGTGTTCTAGCGTGAGTTCTGGGTGTGTTCCCCCTTGACGTGTTTCTGGCGGGAGCGAACCGTTTGGTTACTTGAGAACGCCTACCTCGGGGAGATGCGATCCGGCCTCTCGCCCGAGCGGTGTGTCGGACGGGATGGAGATGGTGAGTGCTTGCTCTCGGCCCTTAAGGACCGATCGTCAGTTGACCTTGCTTCAATGGACTTTTACCGTACAAACCGCCCGCCTTGTATTGGGCGGGGGTGCGGGGTGAGACTTGTAGTGGATAGTGTCCCTCCTGTAGGTGCATCGGTGTGATCGTGTCGGGAGACGACTTTCCTCCTTAGAAGACTTCGCCTCGGCGAGGCCGGGGAAGGGTTCCACAGCTTCGAGGGACCCCTCGCTGGCAGTATGAGCTCTACAGCAGGGGCTGCGCCAGACTCGGAGTCCACTTACTTGGACTCCAGCCGTATGGTCGGGTTTCGGGTGGTTCGCTACCATCCGGGCTCTATTCGGGCGGGTACAATTGTACAACCTTTGCAGAGTGTTAAACCTATAGCTATAGTCCGTGTCCACTGGTTATGGACAGTCCTATGATCTCTCACCTGGCTAGACTCTTTTCTTGTGCTTCTTCTCTTCCCCGAGTGTGTGAGCCCGGCCTGAGGCCGTTGAGATGTGGGCATAGGAGCAGGTGGGCCCCACATCGCAGATGAGAGTTGGGAGCTGGATCGTGGTTGTGATTCAGTGCTTTGGTGTGGACATCCTTGTTGAGGGGTGCGGACCCCGGAGGTGTCGACCTCAGAGGTGTGGACCTCCCGGAGGTGTG
The DNA here is from genome assembly GCA_947561735.1 of Cenchrus americanus. Classification (NCBI taxonomy): domain Eukaryota; kingdom Viridiplantae; phylum Streptophyta; class Magnoliopsida; order Poales; family Poaceae; genus Cenchrus; species Cenchrus americanus. The sequence continues at coordinate 142,483,967 of OX387241.1, read as the reverse complement.
GACCACGCTGTTTATTCTGCATACCTTGATTGTTGCTTCCGCGCTGCTGCACGCATAGATTTCTACAGCCAAATGTAAGTTTTAACCATGCATAATAGATTCAACCACCGCTTTTGCTCTTTGTTGGGAAGCTGACATGACCTACCCGCTTATCGGGTAGATGCTGGCGTTTCAGACTTGGTAACCGTCTACGACTACAACTTCTGTGACGAAGGTGTGAAGACTAGAACTGGTCCTATGCTCGAGTTTGCCTGTGGAGTTGGAGACGGTTCGCTTCTATAGATCCGCTGCGTAGGTGTTTTACCTTTCTTGAGTTAGTCCTGTTGGACTTGTACCCGGCTTGTGCTGAAGAGTTGTACTCTGATGTTGTAATAATATTATGTATTTCTTCTTTTATTCCCGTGTTGTATGGATTTGTACCACTTGAGACAGGGATTGCACGTGATAACCTCTTCCTAGGACTGTCACGGAGGTGCAGAGAGTCGGGTTTCCGTTCGCGGAAATTTGGTTCGTTTCAGGTGGTATCAGAGTCGTACTTGACCGTAGGACGAGCCTAGCAATGGTCGATAGTTTAGGACAGCCTAAATATCCTTGATTGAGTATATACTCCTTGACTCTTATATAAACCCCTTGAAATCTACTATTACATCCCTGATTTCTCACTAACTGACTTACTAACAACCTCTCTACGCGATGGGTGACCTAAGGAGAACAACATGTGTCACGTGCTTCAAGACCCTACAGCTCTACAGATGAATGTCTGACGCAAGAAAGGGACAACTACCGCAGTGACACCTATGAAGATAGAGTACGGGGATGAGATGAAGTTGAATCTATTGGACTCACTTGGAATATCCCATTTGACTATTTTACGCCAACATGATTGTCCCTACCTTGGATCTCAATCTATCGAAGATTGATCAGACTGCCCCCGTGCCACATGAAGTCTGCATATAGATGAAGCTACAACAACAGGATGCACCCTTCCAACCCTTTCTTGAAATGCATCTTGGATGACACCAGGTGCCTACTCCGAGGATACTGAGGAGTAAAGACTTTAACTTCAAGCGTGCCAGTGCAAGAAACTCGTGGTCTACTATATGGAACCGACACACATAAACTTGGATGTAGGAGTCGGGGACTCCTGAGATGCTGGTAGCTCAGCAATTGGATGAAGACCCAAAGACTCGAAGCGATATGGATAGCTGAATCGCAGAGGATTAAGACATGAAACCATGCTGGAGCTACATGAGGCAAAGGATGGATTGAACAGTCAAGTTAAGATTACCCTACAAGCAAGCGTCACATACTGGGAATAACAGCTTGACAATACACCTTATGGAATTTCTCCCTCGACAAGAAGTGTGAGACGTGAATGCTTGCCATGGGACCTCTTTTCCCTACAAGGGTATGGTTTTGGAGTAAAGGTGAATAGATGAGAAACATGGGGGCACGTATTGAATTGGACAGAAGCACCCCCTTCTGCAAGGATAACTCCATGAGAGCCACCATGAAGAAGAATTTCACCACTTTGCTACGGAAAGATCAGAACTGGAACATCAGATGACATGAATCCTTCCAAGTGGTTTATCACTAACATTAGGAAAAGTCCCTCGAGTGTCCACGATATACTAGTATGCTTACGTTGGTGTAACCTCGAAGGTCTTAGGAGTCAGCCTCGAGGTACACATTTGTTTTGGTGCATTGCTTGAGTGATTGGATCTTCTCGGTCCTATGGTTGTTTTGCTTCTTCATGATTGCGTGAAATTGTATTGAGTGCTTACGCTTGCTAGATTTTTAGATGACTACTTTAGAGACCATAGCTCCCCATCCTGCAAGATCAAGCTAACAGAGCGAGGATCGATGTGCTCAATCCAACTTAACAAGGTCAAACTTCAGAATACATGAAGGGTTTCTTGCAACCTCGGCCAATCAGACCAATACTTTGGATGAGATATCCTAAGAACATTAGACTCAAGTTCGTAAACCAGAAAATGAGTACCTTAAGAATTCGCAACTTTCGAAGCTCGGAAGTGCATGTACCTCTATGGGAGCATATATTGGTTAAGATCAATTGAGTACCCAAAGATGTTAATGACACATTTTGGATAATTTTAGTCGGAACACAATTATCAGATAAAGATGAAGTACTACATATGGAACAACAATCAATATGAGAAGTTTTATTCGAGTAGTTTAGCTTTCGTGAGCTACCTTATGAACGAATTGACCTATGTGGAGACTCGAAGGAACATGGTAACCTCATATCTTGGTAATGGATCCATCGACGAGAACGATTAACATATCAGAAGACAACCCAAGATATCGAGAGAGTGGATATAAGTGCATCGAACTCTCCACGGATGGACAATCACGCATATTTTATGGAGTTGCGCCCCGACCATGTATTCAGAGGTAATGAATCCATGAATAAGGGATCATCCCTAAGTAGACAATACATCGACCTGGAAGGTATTGTTGAGGTTTTGGATTTGATTCGGATGAATAAACTCAAAGGATATAAGGTTTGCACTACACGAGCAGTCATCCTAGAGTCATTTTTATTGATTTAATCCCTCTTACATCCCTAAGCAGATGTTTTGGCAACTACTGTGTAAGCAGTAAACAGCTGTGCACCACGAGTTGTGCTTCTGGAATAGGATGCTTGGAGGGTATGTAAAGGAATTACGAGGTCGACTTTTGGAATAAAATATGGAGTTCAGTCGATCCCACTTTTGGAATAAGCAATTAATAAAGAAGCTCTACTGGACGCCGTATGTTGAACTAATGGGAAAGCGAATAACTCCGACAACTACCGGACGTAAGTTATTCGTTCGACCTCGTAGCTGGAACCTACCACCCTATTGGAAAATAGGTAATAAGAGGTTGTGAGCAAAAGTGAGGAAAATTGCTCACCTAAACGGGTGACATTATTTGGAATTGTTGAATAAGCATGACAAAGCCATGAAGCTATGAATATTTCCAGGATACCTAAAGGTGAGAATACCATCATGAGGAGTAAGTCAAAGGAATGGTAAAGATCATGATCTACACTAAAGTTGCCCAAGTGAACCGATCCTTTCTCAGGTTATGACAACTAAGGACGTTTTGGGAAATAAATTAAGCTTTGATGGTATTCCTAAGAGTTAACATCAACCATGTATCCCGAGTTTGTTAAACATGCATTAGTAAAATAGATGAGACTTCGGAGAGAAGGTCCATTTGAAGAAGTTGGAATCAAAAGGACTAGTGTGAGATTTCGGATGGATAGAGCCACTCACATAGTCGAGGGTGTTGCAAACGACCCTTCTTAACATGGGCTATCATGAATGGGAAGTAAACATTCATAGTGTTCATGACTAGAAATTTATGGGACATGTCCGATATCGCCAGTACCCTAACGAGGATAGTAGCGAGTGGGCTAAGCCAACACATGGATTACAACAAGAGGGATGTACGAAGTTGGTAAGGCTCATTGGATGGTCAGAGGAGAGAAGTTATGTTCACCCTGGGTTCAGCTAGTTGCTGAGAGTGCACGCCATAAGAAGTGCAATTGCACTAACACTTTGGAAAACTAGGATATCTACTCATGGATCAAGAGATAATATTATATATCTTCGACATATCACAGATGGATATGGCATGAAGAAGATTTCTTGGACCAACTAGGGAAACCGAGAGAATATACGACTCCCTCATATTGAAAGAAGTGGGAGAATCGTGCCAGTCTGGATTATTGGTACTAAATGGATGCCATGAGAATATGACTAGGTTCATAAGCGATAACTTTGGAACGATCTTAACAAGAAGTATGTAACCCCAAACGCGAGGATTGAAATAACATGAGAATGTCATATGCTACCACCGGAGGTTTTAATCTCAAGCTTACCAAGCTTATGCAACACAGCTAGATAAGGTGGATTGTGTTAAGGGAAAACTAGCCCGTAATCGGAAATATCTTCTCACATGCTCGAACCGGGTATATGGATTGGATTGGAGAGTGCTTATGGATGCTACCGACAAGGACACATAATATCAATTAGCTTCGGAGGCCCCCGCCTGGAAACAAGATATGTTGAGATTAAGCACAAGGAGAACCGTGGAATAAAGACACTGTCAAAGGAGACCCACACCGTCAAGTCATCAACATTTGGAAGCTACACTTAAAGAAGAAACGGAAGGTATACTAAGTGAAGACCCTCACCACACTTGGTATGAGCTTAATCTCGAGGACGAGATTCTCGTGAGGGGGGTAGAATGTAACATACCAGAATTTTGACTGTTTTTCCATGTATGAGTTTTCGCAAAAATTTAAAACTTTTTGTTTGAATATGTGTGCTACCAAATTTCGAATCAATTTGCTAGCCTCGCACCTTAAATCCCATATAAAATAAAACCATATATATAAATTATTTTCAAATTACGGTATAATTGTGATTTGGATTTTCTGAGATTTTATTTTGTTTTTATTTGAGAGTGTTTGAATTTGAAAGTAATCAAATTCAACCTAAGGTTTAAACTTATTTCAAAACTAAATTCAAAAACCCTTTTGAACTCTAACTACTAATTGGGCCCTATCTCTGCCATTGAAGTCTGCCTGAGACCCCTCAACCCAACTCCAAGCCATCAGGCTTCACCCTGGACTTCACTGCGTGGCCCGGTTCGGCGCTTCCAGGCGGCCCGGCCCGGCCCCGCCGCCCTTCTCCCTCTCCTAACTCTCACCGCCACCTGGGGCCCACGCGTCAGCCGGGGAAGACTATTCCCCTTTCTTCCCCGTGACGCACGCGGGATGGCGACAGGGGTCGCGGTGCACCGCACCCTTGACCTTGCCCATGGCACCGCCCCTTGCTGCGCTGGCATCCGCAGATGGGAGCCATGCGCCCCGTGTTGCATCTCGGCCGCCCGTGCTCGCCCAAACCCTAGCCTCCACCTATAAAATCCATTCGCGACCCACCGTTCCCCGAGTCCGCCGCCGCCTGGGAATTTTTCCCCTTCCTGTGCACCATCGCTCAAGAGGAGTAGAAGAGAGGGGCGCCCGTGGAGAGGAGCTGGAGCCAAGCGCCACCGTGCCGAGCCGCCGGTGTCGTGTCGCGTGGAGCGCCACCACACCGGTAGGGACGCGGGGCGCCGTCGCGCTGAAGTCAACGTCGAGGAGGCCGCCAACGCTGTTGAAGCCGAGCGCCACAACACGCTCGAGGAGGTCACTGCGGAGCTCTGGGACACCACCGTCCTCGCGCCGAATAGCTCTGGAGCGCGTCGAGCCTTCGCCATCTTGCAGCCTCTGCGTCGGCACATGCAAAGGAAGAAGGACGCCAATGCCACGGGAGGAATCGAGGACGTCGTGCCGCGCCTAGAGCACCGCGGGCCGCCAAGAAGATGAGGTCGCCCACGCTACCTTTGATGCCGTCACCGTGGACGACGACACCGCACCGGTCGTGAGCGCCACGCCATCACCACCCTCGCCACACCAGGAGCGTCGCACCCGCGCCGCCGCGCGCCGACCTGCAGCCGATGCCAAGCCTGCAAGGTGCCATGCCAACCAGGAGATGCTACTCGCCAAGAACACCATCATCACGACTTCAACCTCACCACGAGCTGCTGGTGCAGCCCACCGAAGGAGCCATGTACACCTTCGACACAACGTCGCCATGTTCGGCAGCCGCTGTCGGTGTTTAAACCTCTCGACCTCCATGGGAGGTACCCGCAGCAAGGTAGAAGGTGGGGATCGCCATGATCTGGAACCCGAAGGTACGCGCGAGGACACAAGACACGAGATTTATACAGGTTCGGGTAGCCGGAGTAGCTACCCTACGTCCTGTTTAGAGTAGTATTGCGCCCGCGCTTGGTGTTGTCCCCCGAGGGATTGAGGATGTCCTCCTAGGTACCCGCCCTCCTTTATATAGTCCAGGGGGCGGGTTCCTAGTCGGTTACAAGGCAGGAGTCCTAGTAGGATTACACAGAGCGAGTCCTAGTAGGAGTACAGGGGAATTCTAGTAGGAGTCCGTCTTCTACTCTTCCTCCTTCCTTGCATGAGTACCAGGGGAGTATGCCCGACAAGCCCCCGAGCACATGTAGTCGAGAGTAGTAGTTCGAGTAGTCTTGAAGCCTTTGCGAGTAGTTCTTGAGCGTCCTCGAGTACTGCTTGGAGAAGCCTTCAATAGTACTTGATCTGCCGCGAGGCTGGAAGGTGGTCCAGCTCATCAGTCTTGAAGTCGAGATTATATGGAAGTGCGGTTGCAAAATCGCACTCCATATGGAGTAGCCCCTGAGCCTTAGGTTGAGTTGTAGACTCTGGCTGAGGGTCAATCTTGATTCTGCTTCCGTCTTGAAAAAATCAATTGATGGGTGTAGCCTAGTAGCCCCCGAGCCTTGAAATGATTAGGTAATCAATCCAAGGGTCTTCAGTCTTCGCGAAAGCCATCATCTGAGTACTCTTGTAGCGTTCAGCCCCCGAGCTCGTCGCCAAGAGAGCCGTAGGAGCCACGTCGAGTAGTTGTTGGTGCTGAGCCCCCGAGCTAGAGAGCTAGCAGAGACTACTCGAGTTGTTGTCGAGTAGTGATTTGGTGCGTAGCCCCCGAGTTCGGGAACTAGCTGCGCCGGTGGAGGTATGTGGAGCGAAGTCGTCGCCGGAGCTTGACCTGAAAGTAGAGATGCGTACATTATGTAGCATTTTTGTAGAAATTGAATCTACGAATGACAAATACAAATATGAATATAGATGTAAATGTCATGTGTCATGCTCTTGTTTCGGTCGTAAGGCGTCGAGTAGTTAGCCTGATGCGGTTTAGCGCCCGCCCTCGTGATCGCCGTTTAGCCATAGCCGCCGGGGGCGTGGAGGCATGACAGAGAGTCGGTTTAAGCGCCCGGTCTCTGAGGAGCCTGTTTAGCCATAGCCGCTGGGGGCGTGGAGGCATGACAGGAGAGCCGAGGCTTTGCGCGGATCAAGGCGTGTACTACTGGAGCAAGACCATTAAGAGGTAGACGAAAGTAGCCGACATGGCGACAAGAGAGAGCGCTATTGCTCGTTGTTCCGCATGGCGGAGAGCAGGATTGCGCAGTGCCTCCTCAGGGTGTAGCCGTTGTGCGCCTCCAGCACTCAGTACACGAAACGTCGTGGCAAGAGACTCCTAATTTGGTGTACCAAGCCTGTGACAGTCAGTCAACGGTCCCAAGGAATAGCTGGCACAGTGTAGCTCTGCTGGCAGGTAGCCGTTGAGAGGCGTACACGAAGTAGTCTTCAGCGTTGGTTCCTGTATGTGGAAAACAAGCCGAAGAAAAAATAATTATTGAAATAAGTGACTTAGCTTGATTCGTGGACGAGTGTCGACGAAGCCGTGGCGGTCGGTGATGGAGCCGCGACGGTTGTTGCTGAAGTCGACTAGTTGGAGGTGGATCCGACTAGTTGTTGATGTCGCGGGAGCCGTCCTCAACTAGTTTTCTGGTTGAGACTAGTCGAGGTAAGTAGTCGAGGTAGTCGTACGCCCAGAAGACGATGTCGCGGTGGCGTACGGCGTAGTCGATGTAGAGCCGCTGCGGCCGGGAGACGAGTACTCGCGGCGCACGGCGAGGCTGACGTAGAGCCTGTCCGATCGGGTGACGAGTAGTCGGCGAGTTGATGCGTCTGGACGGCGATGCAATAGTCGTACTCGAGTAGTTGAAGTAGGTGTACTCATGTACGTCTTGTGTGTGTATGTAGCAAAGATCCTTGAAGTCTGCTGGACTGCTCCAGTTTGATTCGGATTTGGACAGAGATGTGTCCATCTTGATCTCCAACCCGACGACTTGGGAACCGAGGCGGAAAAAAAGGAATTGGCGCTGTTTCCGCTTGGTTCATGTGCTTCTCTCGGATACGGCGAGTTGACGTGGAGAACTTCAAACTCGGCGAATTGGAATCCGTTTGCGCCGAGTAGATTGATCTGGATTTGGTCCTTCGAATTCGCCTGATGATCGTGACGATCGCCCCACGGTGGGCGCCAGCTGTCGGTGTTTAAACCTCTCGACCTCCATGGGAGGTACCCGCAGCAAGGTAGAAGGTGGGGATCGCCATGATCTGGAACCCGAAGGTACGCGCGAGGACACAAGACACGAGATTTATACAGGTTCGGGTAGCCGGAGTAGCTACCCTACGTCCTGTTTAGAGTAGTATTGCGCCCTGCGCTTGGTGTTGTCCCCCGGAGGGATTGAGGATGTCCTCCTAGGTACCCGGCCCTCCTTTATATAGTCCAGGGGGCGGGTTCCTAGTCGGTTACAAGGCAGGAGTCCTAGTAGGATTACACAGAGCGAGTCCTAGTAGGGGTACAGGGGAATTCTATTAGGAGTCCGTCTTCTACTCTTCCTCCTTCCTTGCATGAGTACCAGGGGAGTATGCCCGACAGCCGCGCCGACCAGAGCTTCTGTGCAGCTACACCAAGTGAAGACTGGCCGACTACATCATCCACACCGGTGCCGCCCTGCAACCACCGCTGCTGGGCTTGGGAACGCGAGCTCTAGTTTTCCTTGGCTTTGCCTGTAACCTGTTCGAGAGAATGGTTGAGCCAGCCCGTCAAGCCCCTAGGTGAGCTGCAAGCAACCGTCGCTCCTGCTCCCTTTCCCTTGAGGTTACCCAACCTTCCCTTGGACACAGCTGATGTGTTGCTTGTTTGTGTGATGCTGCCCACGATGACCCCGAGCTCAGAATGCTGCCAGTAGTACCACGACGTCGCGATCGATGCCGCCGCCGACGACCGTGAGCTGAACCACGACGTCGAGCCTGCCCGCGTCACCACACCACGGCAACGCCTTGCTTCCTGCCACACCTTGCCCTCCGATGAAACTTTAGTGAGCCACCCTTCCAAGTACCATTCCCGCCCTCTAGTGGTTCGATGTTATACCAATACGTATCCTTGAGCTTTGGGTGACCGCCAGAGACCTTCCTGTCTAGCTATCTGCGATGGCCAGCCTGCGTGCCTAGCATGCTCCTACCTTTTCTGGAACACCATTGACCTGTGAAGGCATGGTTGAAGCTGCACTTTTGCATGCCCACCACATGTTCGATGGTTTGTGTGAGAGGTCGCAACCACACATTTCACTCTTCTGCACCGTGCTATGTCTAGGCCTCGACCCGCGCTTGCTTGCCTTGCTGATGCACCGCAAAGCCTCACCATGTTTTGATCCAACGTCGTGTTCTTGTAGCAAGGATGTTGTGCGAGTCGGATGGCCGTGCCATGAACAAGGGGCCCTTGTGTCACGCACGTGCAACCTCATGCCGCACCCTTGTTGACTAGTCCGCCGCATGCTGCACCGCACCATACCGCACCGCGTCGTTGCCTTGCCGCTCCACTGTGGTCCCTGCGTCGCAGCACCTTGTCGTCGTGCTGCCCCGCCGCACCGTCATTGTGTCCATCGCGCTGCCTCTCTCGGCCGCTCGGCCATGATCTCCACCCGAAGACCGAAGCTTCCGCCTTGCTACTCTCTACCTCGTTTTCCCACACTACCTCACCTACCCTCTATGCCTGCCGGCGCACTAACCGACGACCTGGGCCCACCGCTGACGTCATGCTGACGTCAGCATGTTTTGAATAAAACTCTTTTCTAATCTAATAAATGTTTTATAAATGATTTTACCTTTGAAAAATCATAACTAATTATCCGAAGTTCCGGAAATTATGAAACCATTTGCGTTGGTTTCATAATTCCGACACACTCGCTGCTATCCTATCCTTACCCGCTCTTGCCCTTGAACCGAGCCCTTTTTGCCCTGCGTTCTTGGAGTAAAATTCGTGGCCACTGCCCGCCACTGTGCCAATGTGGGTCTGGGACGCCGGAGCCCCGCAACTAACCTTTGCGTGCCGCGGACAGGAATCCTACCCCATTATCTCATCGCCTACCTTTTCTACACCTTTGCCTTCCCTCTTTGCTGCTTCACGCATATCCACTCTCGCACTACTTGGCTTCGTGCTGTGAAGCGTGTACCGTGTCGTGTGCTTGAAGCCAGGATGTCCCCCATGATGGATGGCCGTGACGTGAGCAGAGGCCACTGCTTCATGAACGGCAACCCCGAGCTGCAGCCTAGCTTCCTTGCCATGGACGATGCCGCATCATCAGTACATGCCTCGTAGCGCTCTTAAGCACACCTTATCTCATCGCCACCGATGTCGGTCACAAGTTGATCCTTTCATCCCCTCTGAGCTGTCGCCGCACATCTTGGCATGATAATGCCTTTTCTAGTTATCTTTGCTTCGCTCTGCTTTCATCACCCTTCGCGTTACCGCTTTGATCATCCAAGAGCTAAAACCTAGCAAGTGCTTGATCTCAGCCTCTCCGCTTTCCCCTTTGTGCTTGATTACCTAAGATCTTAGCCGTAAGACCCGTAAGCTAACTTTGAACTAACTCTTGATCCTACCCTGCTTTCTAGGATATAAAAACTAGTTGCTTAAACTACTTTTGTTTTAAAATCAATTGCTCTATTTTCATTAATTAAACCAGTGCTTCTTGTATTTACTCTTGGAGTTTATTTGGATTATCTAAATTGGTTCGTATTGATGTTTTTGCATTAGATGAATGCTCGTTATTTATTTCCACGTCGCATCTCGTGTAGGCTTGTGTTCTGGTTGAAGACCCGAGCTGCGACGACTGAGGAGACGCGACTACCCCGACTTTACCCGAGAGGACGCTCAACCTCTACTACTCTACGACGACTACCGCGCAGGTGTCATGTCACTCCCAACCATGTAGAACCCATGCATGCTATTAGTTGCTAGTGCTATATTTATGTTACTCGATTTGATGGATTGCATAGCCATTTGTTTAGCCCCGCCTTGATATTTGATATATCCTGCTTCCTTGCTTTACCTACCTCGGGGCTAGCTACAGACCCCTAGCTAGTCCCATATACTTACTATACATACTTTTGTTGCTTGATTATGGTTGGTATTCTGGGCTTGGACTGAGATGTGGGAGATCTCGATGTGTTCTAGCGTGAGTTCTGGGTGTGTTCCCCCTTGACGTGTTTCTGGCGGGAGCGAGCCGTTTGGTTACTTGAGAACGCCTACCTCGGGGAGATGCGATCTGGCCTCTCGCCCGAGCGGTGTGTCGGACGGGATGGAGATGGTGAGTGCTCTCTCTCGGCCCTAAAGGACCGATCGTCAGTTGACCTTGCTTCAGTGGACTTCTACCGTACAAACCGCCCGCCTTGTATTGGGCGGGGGTGCGGGGTGAGACTTGTAGTGGATAGTGTCCCTCCTGTAGGTGGATCGGTGTGATCGTGTCGGGAGACGGCTTTCCTCCTTACAAGACTTCGCCCCGGCGAGGCCGGGGAAGGGTTCCACAGCTTCGAGGGACCCCTCGCCGGCGCATGAGCTCTACGGCGGGGGGCTGCGCCAGACTCGGAGACGCAGGAGGGTACTATCCACTTACTTGGACTCCAGACGTATGGTAGGGTTTCGGGTGGTTCGCTACCATCCGGGCTCTATTCGGGCGGGTACAGTTGTACAACCTCTGCAGAGTGTTAAACCTATAGCTATAGTCCGTGTCCACTGGTTATGGACAGTCCTCTGATCTCTCACCTAGCTAGACTCTTTTCTTGTGCTTCTTCTCTTCCCCGAGTGTGTGAGCCCGGCCTGAGGCCGTTGAGATGTGGGGATAGGAGCAGGTGGGCCCGACATCGCAGATGAGAGTTGGGAGCTGGATCGTGGTTGTGATTCAGTGCTTTGGTGTGGACATCCTTGTTAAGGGGTGCGGACCCCGGAGGTGTGGACCTCAGAGGTGTGGACCTCGAGGGTGTGGACCTCCCGGAGGTGTGGACCTCGCTGCTTATTCTGCATACCTTGATTGTTGCTTCCGCGCTGCTGCATGCATAGCTTTCTACAGCCAAATGTAGGTTTCAACCATGCATAATAGATTCAACCACCGCTTTTGCTCTTTGTTGGGAAGCTGTCATGACCTACCCGCTTATCGGGTAGATGCTGGCGTTTCAGAATTGGTAACCGTCTACGACTACAACTTCTGTGACGAAGGTGTGAAGACTAGAACTGGTCCTATGCTCGAGTTTGCCTGTGGAGTTGGAGACGGTTCGCTTCTATAGATCCGCTGCGTAGGTGTTTTACCTTTCTTGTGTTAGTCCTGTTGGACTTGTACCCGGCTTGTGCCGAAGAGTTGTACTATGATGTTGTAATAATATTATGTATTTTGTCTTTTATTCTCGTGTTGTATGGATTTGTACCACTTGAGATAGGGATTGCACGTGATAACCTCTTCCTGGGACTATCACGGAGGTGCAGAGAGTCGGGTTTCATTCGCGGAAATTCGGTTCGTTTCAGCGCTAGATCGCGCGGTCGTCGGAAATCACCTCGGCGAAACTCCCAACACTGGTCAGTCTAACCGCCCTTAGGGGTCGGTCTAACTGCCTTGGAAAGGAGAGTCGTCGAAAACCTAGATTCACTGCTCAGGGAGGGACCCCGTCGGGAATAGTGCTACTCGGAACCCCCTCAACCACCGTGGAGATGATGGATAAGAGCAATAGCGGTTGGAAAAGTAAGGGTTTGGTGAAAAATAGTAAAATTGATAATGATGAATGGGTGATACCTTTCAATCGGCCATGACCGTTTATATTTATAGGGTGGAAGGTCTTTCCCTGCAAGGAACGATTTACATCTCGAAATCAAGCCAAACACCTAATTCTACTTAGACTCGAAGTGAACCGTTCTACGTGTCCCTGTGGGCGGTTAGACCGCCTGGCAGGCTTCGCACTAGGCCGGCCAGAGGACACCCCGGTCAGACCGCCCCATAGACCGGTCTGACAGGCCTGTCTAGCCTGATCCAACTCTTGCCAATTTGGGGTGTCAACAGAAACATACTCAATGTCCTACCCATTCATTGACGCATTTATTCCAATGTCTTTTGCATTCAGAATCAGCTTTGCCCTCAGTTTTCTTATTCTTAGGTGCGTGCTGAAGGACTTTCTCTTTCATAGCTAATGGAGATATTAAGTTTTCAATCTCCTTGGAGATCGTGAGGAGCCCTCTTCCTGGGATGAAACATCCAGCTCTTCTGAAGGATCTTTAAGAAATGCAGGAAAGACACACAAGACCAAAAATTCACAGCATGAGATGTAGAAGGTGAAGGAATAGCTGCAGGAGGCCAAACATGAGATGGAGAAGTTTCATCAATCGTTATGATTATGAATGGGTAGTTATGATTGTTGTGAAATTTTTATCATGGTTGTATTTTGGTGTTTGCTACTGGATCATCTTATGATGATTACTACTTGTTTCTGCACTAGTGGTGTGAACTTTGTGGTGATGCATTGCTATGAGATGCCATCTTATTATGCCAATTATGTTTAATCTATTCCAAATTGATTCGAGCATACTCACCATTCATAATTTATACGCATTGCATAACTGCGAAATGAGGATAAAAGGAAGGTAGAGTGAGAACAATGGAGGTATTGTGATAATAGGTAGAGAAGGGGGAAGTTATGGCCAAGGAAAGTTCGGTCAGTTGATGTTTCACAAGAAGGACCTTCCTAGTGATAAAAAGAGAGGAAAAACTAAGATGTTGTTTGTTTGGATTGATCCTGAATTAGATGGTCCGATCTTTTGATGTTTTACAAGAAGGACCTCCCTTAGTAACAATTGTGTAACTTCTTGTTTCCAAGTGCTACCTATTCCACGTGGTCGGTCGCCTCACACCCAGTAACTGGACACGTTAGCCCCAACAATAGCATGGAGTGGTTCTGGTAAGTTGGCGGGAGAAAAGACCACGCTGTAGTCAAAAAAGATTTTCCCAAAGACAAGTGTATATATCTCATTTCTCTCGATGACACGACTGTTAGACATATAGTGTTGTATATGGTCTTGTATTGTATTCCTTGTACTCCAAACTGTATCCGGCCTATATAATGAAGGTCACCCCCCTATCCTGGGTGTGTGGTGTTTACCCAATATTCTACATGGTATAGTGCCTAACCCTAAGCATGTTTCTTTCTCCCCATCCTCCACCTCGAGTTATTGTTCATGCGTGAATAGTAACGTGAATAGTAACACCCTAAACCTAGCGCGTGCTGCCCCTTCCCTGGCTGCACGCCCCTCCTCTCTTCCACTGCCCAACATGTCGTCGTCTCCCTGGCTGTGTGTCCCCTCCACCACACCAGCGTCACCCTTCCCTAGGGTGCCGTTCTCCTCAACGGATTCAATCTGTTGATGTCCTGTGTCACCGCTGACGCCGCCTCCGCTGGTGACAGCAATTCTGACGACTCTATCGGTTTCTACTTCCCCTACTTCTTCGACGTAATCCCCGATGATCCAATGGCGGCCAACTACGGCACCATCAACGTCTCCTCCCATATCCTCGTGAAGCTGGAGCTCCGTTCCTCCAACTACACCAAGTGGAAGTCCTTCTTCGAGTCGCTGTGCGGGAAGTTCAGCCTTCTCGCCCACATCGAAGGCACCCTGGCGCCTGACCCAACCACCGATGTATGGCGGCAAGTGCACTCCTGCATTCGCAGCTGGTTGTACGGCTCTGTCGACTCCTCCGTCCTAGACTTCACCATGGAGCCCGACCAGACCGCCCGCCAGCCATGGGCGGCCATTGAGGACCACTTCATGGCGAACTAAGCGCCCCGCGCCATCTTCTTGAATCACTCATTCCACACCATGACTCTGGGAGATCTCTCCATTGAAGACTATGGGAAGAAGATGAAGAAGGCTGTCGATGCACTCCATGATGTTGGCTTGCCTGTCGACGCCCCCACCCTGCTGCTCAACCTCCTCCGTGGCGTTAACTCCCATTTCAGCACCGCCACTGACATCATCGCCGGCACCGTTGGCATGACTTTCTCGATAGCCCTCGATCAGCTCAAACTCAAGGAGCTGCGCTTGGAGAATGAAGCCAAGGTTGACGCCACCAATGCCCTCGTCGCCCGATCCAACTCGTCTGGCTCCACTTCGTTTGGCTCCACCTCGTCCGACTGCACTGGTTTAGTCTGCCGCTCCACGACCTCGCAGAAGCCCCCTCAGCAGTTGCAGCAGCAGCAGACATAGTAGGGCGACGGCGGTGGCCAGCAGTGTCGCAGGAAGAATTCAGGAAGGCGCAATGGCGGCGGCGGTGGCAACAGCGGCGGCCAGCAGTTCCGTGCCCCAAACCCCAATGGTCTGTGGATTTGCATCAATCTGTAGGATCTTCAGGGGGTGCAGGGCGGTGGCAGCAGCGGATAGTGGCGCGACGGCCAGGGTGTACTCGGCCCTCCTCCGCAGGCTAACACCGCCTTCGGCTATAGCTCGACTTCTTGGGACGCGGTCGGTCTGACTGCTGCCATACAACAGCTTGTGATGTAGGGCAATGCTTGGGTGATGGACACGGGCACCTCTACACACATGCACTCCTCGGATGGTATACTCCTCTCCCGCCTTCCCGCTGCTCATTCTTCGATTCCTGTAGGCAAAGGTGCATGTATCACTGTCACGTCTCGAGGTTCCTCTATCCTTAGTACCGACACATCCCAATTTGTTTTAAACAATGTCCTTGTCGCACCATCCATCATCCATAACCTTTTATCAGTTCTCCAATTCACTCGCGACAATAGTTGTTCAATAAAATTTGACACTTTTGGTTTTTCTGTCAAGGAACTCTGGACAGGATGCGTGATTCTTCACTGCAACAGTGCTAGCGATCTCTACACCATCTCCTCAGCAATCCCAGCACCCGCCCAAGCCATGCTCGCTGCCTCCAACTCCTTGTGGCATCGTCGTCTCGGTCATCCCAGTCCAGCCGCCTTAGCTTCGCTTAGGAAGAACAGTTTGGTTTCTTGTAATAAAATAGACACATCGTTATGGCACGCTTGTCATCTTGGCAAACATGTGTGTCTCCCCTTTAGTACCTCCACTTCTAAAATTGTTCCCGCCTTTGAGATTGTTCATTGTGATGTCTGGACCTCTCCGGTTTCTAGCATCTCTGGCTCCAAGTATTATTTAGTTTTGCTGGATGATTCTACGCAATTTTGCTGGACGTATCCTTTGAAGAGCAAGTCTGAGGTGCATCAACACATTGTTGATTTTATTGCTCTTACTCGTACACAGTTTAGTCATTCCATTAAGTGCTTTCAGGCTGATAACGGCACTGAGTTTGTTAACCACGCCATGCATAGTAACCTTGCTGCGCACGACATTGTTTTTCTCCTCTCCTGTCCATACACCTACCCACAAAACGGTAAGGCTGAACTTATTCTTTGTACACTCAATAATTCTATGCGCACCATACTCATCCAAGCATCAATGCCGCCTAAATATTGGGCTGAGGCCCTCTACGCAGCTACGTATATGCTTAACCGTCGCCCGTCTTCATCCATTAACCACAAGCTTCCCTACTAACGTCTTTTCAGTTCACTGCCAGCTTATGAGCATCTTCGTGTCTTCGGCTGTTTGTGTTATCCTAACCTGCAGGCCACCTCACCGCATAAGATTGCACCTCGTTTGGCAGCCTGTGTGTTCTTAGGGTATCTCTCCTCGCACAAGGGATACCGCTGTCTCGACATCATCACCAAACAGATTATCATATCATGACACATCGTCTTTGATGAGTCTATTTTACCGTTTGCAAGTGCTTCCCCTCTTCCTTCCACCAGCTCCTTTGATTTCCTCCTCAGCGACGATTTGGATATTGTTGCACCTTGTTCTACTAATCATGTAGTTGGTCGTCCCTTCGCGGCTGCTCCGTCCTCCTTAGACGTCGAGCGACCGTGCTCTACTTTTGATGTGTGTGATTTTGTACCTCCATCGGAACCTTTGGCGTTCCAGTGTGGGCAGGAGCTCTCCTGTACCTCCCTCACTAACGGTGTCCCCTGTGCTGCATGAGCCAATGCCGGCGCAACCTGCGGCGTCCTCGGCGTCCCCAGCACCAGCGCCACCAGTGCAAGTGTCGGCACCACCTGCGGCGCCCCCAGCATCGCCTGTGCCAGCGCCGGTGCCATCTGTGGCGCCCTCTGTGTCACCTGCACCAGCGTCAGAGCCACCTGCGCCCATGCCAACGTCCCCTGCGACGCACACTCGTGACCCCTATGCCCGCGATGGCTCGTCAGCACCAGCATCTCCTGCACCCACACCGACATCCCCTAAGTCGCCTACGCCAGCGCACTCCCCGCTGGTGCCCTCACCGTCACCAACACCCGCACCCACGCTAGTACCGGATGTTCTTGGAAGCTTCGGGCGAGCTGTCTACGGTTATCGTCCTGCGCATGTGCATGGCCCCCAGCCGAATCGCCATCATGGTGTCCCTTGTCCAACATTGCGGTCTCCCTCACCGCCTCGACGTCCCATGACCAGCAATGCTCTACCTCCTGCTGCTTTACGACGATTGACGCATCTTCAAACAAGTACTATTCCGCCAGTTAAACACAAGGGCCTTTCTGCTACTCCTTCGGTTGCATCTCCTGTCCCGAGTAATTATCGCAATGCGCTTGCTGACCCAAATTGGCAAGCTGCTATGGCTGATGAGTTCCAGGCATTGGTGGATAATGGTACCTGGCGTCTTGTGCCTCGTCACCGGGTGTTAATGTTGTGATTGGTAGGTGGCTTTAGAAAGTGAAGTACAATGTTGATGGTACTCTTTCCAAGCATAATGCCCACTGGGTGGCTCGGGGGTATAATCAGAAGCCTGGTGTTGGTTATGATGAGACTTAATCTAGTGGTTAAACAGGGTACGATTCAGACTATACTGAGTATTACAGCTTCAAGACAATGGCCTATTCATCAGTTAGACGGGAAGAATGCATTTCTTCATTGTTATCTTTTGGAGACTGTCTATTGTGAGCAGCCTCCTGGTTTTGTTGATCTTGTCCATCTTGATTATGTGTGTCTCCTTCAGAAGTCTCTGTATGGATTGAAGCGGGCTCCTCATGCTTGGAATAAGCGGTTTGCGAAATATCTTCGTTCATTGGGTTTTGCTCCGTCTTCTATGGATACTTCTCTATTCATCTACCGGAATGGCGACGACATTGCCTACATTCTTCTCTACGTGGATGATATTGTCTTGACTGCTTCTTCGGATGCTCTGCTTTAGCATATTATTGAGTCTCTGAACCATGAGTTCGCTATGACAGATTTGGGGGATCTTCGTGACTTCTTGCACATGTCTGTGACTCATTCCTCTGATGGGTTGTTTCTTTGTCAGCGCCAGTATGCTTTGGAGATTCTTCGTCGTGCCGGTATGAGTGAGTGTCACTCTACGACGACACCTGTTGATACTAAGGCAAAATTGTTGGCTTCTTATGGTGTGGCTGTGGTTAGGGATGGCAATTCTACCCGCGGGTGCGGATATCCGCGGATACCCGACCCGACGGGCACGGGTGTGGGCAACAATTCTCGCCCGCGGGCACGAGCGCGGGTAAAGATTATCACTCGCGGGCATGACGCGGGTACAAAATCTCGCCCGCGGGCGCTACCCGTTATCTGCATACAACTATTGTGACCATCAAAATATGTTTGTCATCAACATTTGGCCCAAGCCCAATGAAAAAACAACCCAAGCCAGTAGCAATTGCCCGAGTAAAAAAAAGTAGCAAGCACGAACATGACCACCCATGACCCATCAGTCGCCCGTGCGAGTAGAAAAAGCCAGTCCTTATCCATCCGCCCATCGTCGCCCGCCCATATCTCATTCTTCTCGTCTTGGAACTGGCACGACGGCTGCCCAGCGTGGGGCTCCCGACGGCACGGCGACTTCCTAACGCGAGCTCCCGGTGGCGCAGCAACTGCCTAGCGAAGGGCTTTCGGCGGCGCGGCGGTTGCCCAGCGCAGGGCGTTTCAGTGGCATGGCCACGACCCGACACCGATGGCGAATCTGTTGGCAGCATCGGCTTGAGCCCTCGGCACATCCAAGCCTCGTGTCGATGACGGTGACCATGAGCGTCAAACTTCGCCAGGCGTCACCTCAGCCTCTGCCTCCTCCAGGCACGCTAGTGGCCACCGGCTCTCCACGGGTTGCACGTACCCGCGGATATCCGTCGGGCACGGGCGCTGATTTTTGCCCGCGGGCAGGCTGGTGGGCAGGCATAGGCTGAGGGCGTGGGTACGCTTTCGGGCGGGTAAACGCCGTACCGACACATACCCGACCCGCTGCCATCCCTACCTGTGGTTCATGTGTCTGCCTACAGGAGTCTTGCTGGCACTCTGCAGTGTCTTACTCTGACTCGTCCGGATCTTTCTTATGTTGTTCAGTAAGTATGTCTCTTCATGCATGATCCGCGGGAATCTCATCTGGCTTTTCTAAAGTGCATCCTGCGCTATGTGAAGGGCACTTTGTCCTATGGTCTATGTATTGGCACTAGTTTGGTTGACTCTCTTACAGCATATTCTCATGCTGATTGTGCTGGCTGTCATGACCCCAGACGTTCTACCTCTGGTTATTGTGTCTTCCTCGGTGATACTCTGGTCTCTTAGTCGTCGAAGCGCCAGACTACAGTCTCCCGTTCTAGTGCAGAGGCAGAATATTGTGTTATTTCATGTTGTTGCTGAGTTATGTTGGCTACGCCAACTTCTTCAGGAACTTCACGTTCCACTCCAAATCTACGCTCGTCTTTTGTGATAACATCATTGCAGTCTATATGACTGCCAATCCAGTTCATCATCGACGAACGAAGCACATTGAGATTGACATTCACTTCGTCCGTGAGAAGGTGGCTTTAGGTCAAGTTTGTGTCCTTCACGTTCCTTCGTCGCGACCATTTGCTAACTTTATGACTAAGGGTCTTCCTGTACAGTTATTTACTGATGTTAGGTCTAGTCTAGGTGTTTGTCAGGATCCACCTGCGACTGCGGGCGGGTGTTAGACATGTAGTGTTCCATATGGTCTTGTATTGTATTACTTGTACTCGAAGCCATATCCATCTGATATAATGAAGGTCACCCCCCTATCCTGGGTGTGTGGTGTTTGCCCAATATTCTACAATGACATATACTACTGCAACTCTGCAAGAGACTCGCTGGCACCACACTCTTGTTCCTTGTTGCAAAGACTAGAGAGAGCTCTTGCCTATGTCAAAATAGTTGAGTTGGAGATGATGGCGCGATACTACTGGGAAGTAACACAGCAAGAAAATGAGAAACAATGCTCTATTGTCTCCTACACAAAAGGGTGAAGCCAATAGGTACCTAAAAGCTAAAAATGAGGCAAGGATGTGGAAGGAAGAATGTGCAAAGGCTAATTGGGAGATTCAAGAGATTGTCTCTGAGCTGCACATGGTGAAGTAGGTCCTGGATTCTCCTACCATTGTGGTGAAGAAGGTGAAGGAATTGTTGAGATAGGCCTCATATAAGAGGTAACTCAAGGAAAACAATGAGGCATAATGTGATTCATGGTGTTATTGCTAGGTAGATGGTTTAGAGGTGCTAATCATGCTTCTATTTTGGTGTTTTCTACCTGACCATATTATGATGTTTGCTACTTGTTGGTGGTGTGAACTTTGTGGTGATGGGTAGCTTTGAGATGCCATCTTATGATGTTTGCTACTTGTTTGGTCTACTGATGTTTTGCAGGAAGGATCTTCCTGATTATCGAATGTGTAACTGCATGTTCCCTACTGTGATTGTGGTACATTGATTGTGGTACAAACTCATACATATTCGCTGAATAATTGAGGAAGGCTGATAATATAGATATTTGTACATTGAAATGAGTTACAAGTGGTACGCAATCGAAGTTCTGCATTACGGATAGCTAGAAAACAGCCATGTTCATCGCGACCAAATCTAGTCCCCACGAACCTGCTTAATGCAAATCACAGGAGCAGTGTTGACGCCTGGAACAATACCTATTCACTGCTGGTAGACAAGTACTCATTCTTTTTACATGATGCTAAGTTCGTATGAAGTAAATGTGGTTTGCCCACAGATCAGGCAAACCAGAAATGGCATGCACTTCTGTAACAATGCACTTGTCAGGACCAAACAAGATGATCTTATTCTAGAACTCAAGAGCTCTCTCCCAGGGAATAGGCTGCCAAATGTCTCCGACGAATGAATGCAGAGTCAATTCCACCACCTCAACTTCTTTCTCCTCCAGAACAACAAAGAACAATCGGTCTTCACCTTGGAGTACATAAGAGTTGCCCATGCCAATAACCCATGACAACTGAAGTCCAACAGGATTGGGAGGTGCTGGAAGATCTTGCCCCAAGTAGATCCGCATGTGTTTAGGAGACCCACACCAGAAATCTTCTGAAGGTAATGTAGTCTAGTCAGATTGGCTACCCAAATGCCACATGCAAACGGGTAATGACCCTAGCACTGCAGAAGATTTCTTTGGCCAAAAGAAAGTAATCATGACAAATAACTCTACACCAGCTGTTGCTTAAAGGCACAAGATACAAGCTTGGAGAGTAGACATTTGGCTCCATTTTTGAAGTCGAGGAAGGGAATGTGCTCCCAAGGAGACAAAGGATTCAGCATGAGCGCATTGCACCAACTCTGTAATCTAATGCGACTAGGCTTCTAGATCTGCTGCAACTAATCAATCTAGTCTTTTTTCGGCCAATGTTAGAAAGGAGATCTTAAAAAGCTTCATATTCGTGACGGATGCAAATGTCACTACTCCAGATGCACTGATAAATTCAGATTTCAGAATCCAAGGGTCAAACGTGTCTGCCTCACCTGAACGAGTGTAGTTCTAACCCTTGCAGACAACTTTGAACATGATAAAATCTCTTGCATCATTGATCTTATTAGCGACGCTCACAACAATGTCAGGAATAAAATTTTCCCAGGTATGAAGCATCATTGATAGAATAGCCAAAGAACAAGGTTGTGGGAAAACAATGCAGGAGTTAAAGCTCCAACAAAGACAAATGAGTGGAAAAGGCTACAAAGGTCTGGTATACTGATGTATTGCTAAAAGGACATTCTGGACTACTATTATTTTTTCAGGTCCATTAACATTCCGCTAAATGGTCTTTCCCCTTTCCTCATAACGTACTCCCTCCGTCCAGAAAAGAATGTAGTTTTAACTTCCCAATAGAAAACTACTCTAATCTTTTCGGTAGTAGTTTTTTCAGTAATGACTAAATGGGTTCCTCTAGCCATAAATATCCCAGTTTCGCAACCAACAAAAGCCCCCTTCACACCCAGCGCCCTCTGCCTCTCGCCACTCTTGCAACCAATAGAAAACCCCTTTCTCGCACGGCGCCCTCTTCCTCGCCCCATGGAGCCATTGTCTCCTAGAAATACGACGCAAGACACATCCTCCTCTTCTTAT
Source organism: Cenchrus americanus (assembly GCA_947561735.1). Lineage (NCBI taxonomy): Eukaryota > Viridiplantae > Streptophyta > Magnoliopsida > Poales > Poaceae > Cenchrus > Cenchrus americanus. The sequence continues at coordinate 142,461,746 of OX387241.1, read as the reverse complement.
GAAACGGAGGATCCCTAGTTGTCCGATGAAGAGGAGGCAGAGAGGAGGCCCATTCGGGTGTTGGTTGACATTGTCGGTGTTTTAGACCGGCAACCTACTAAGGGGAGTACCCGAAGTAGATGAATGTGGCCTCGCCGAGATCGGTAACTCGAAGGAAGAGAGACGTGCCACACAATTTAGACAGGTTCGGGCCGCGAGGTGCGTAATACCCTACGTCCTGTATGCTGCTTAGCTCTGGATTGATTGGGTACGATTACAGGATGGTGTAATTGTACGCCGTGAGGTTGTATGAGATGAGATGCTAGAGAAAGGTCCCTGCCTCGCCTTATATAGCCCGGGAGGCAGGGTTAGAAGTCGGAGTAGGGAGAGAGTACTAGTCGAGTACGTCTAGGAGTCTTCCATACAGCGCAGGACATGTACAGCTTCCTAACCGAGTACTTCTCCTCCGTAGTCCTTGTGCTCCACGCCATCAGGTGCCGTGTAGCGCAAGCCGGGTAGTCCCAGGGGCCCACCGAGTAGTCGGTCCTGGTACCCACCGAGGTACTTGGCCCAGGGAGGTCCATACGACAAGCCCCCGAGTACTTTGTAGTCGAGAAGGATAGCTTCAAGTAGTCTTGACGGCCTTAACGAGTAGTCCTCAAGCGTCCCCGAGTACTACAAGTCAAAAGTCCTCAAGAGTAGTCGAAGCATCCCGAGGCTGGAATGTACTCCAGCCGATATCCGAGCAATCTTGAAGTCTTCTCGAGTAGTCCCAAGCGTCCTCGAGTGCTGCCCTCGAAGGTCTTCAAACATGCCCGCGTTGTCTTGAAGCCGGAGCTGATATGGAAGTGCGATTGCAAAATCGCACTCCATATGGAGTAGCCCCCGAGCCTTAGGTTGAGTCGTAGACTTTGGCTGAGGGTCTATCTGAAGTCTTGGCCAAAATATCCCGAAAAATCCGGAGAGAAAAAACCGAAGGACACGTGGCACGGAGCCCCCGAGCCTTAAGTCGAGTACTTCCTCTCGAATTGAAGGGTCATCTTGTAGATGAGGACCAGGAGCGTCCCAGTGGTCGATGGATGACCGCTCCTCAGTGATGAGTGATTGACAACGGGTGTTGGACTGACTCTTGGCTTAATGCGCAGGTGTAGGCTGCGGCCTAGTTCATGTTGTTGCAGGTGAAGAACGGGTGCGAAAGGTCTTCAGCCTTGAGGGGCCTCCGAGAGATGGAGAGACAAGTAGGCTCGGTTCGAGGGACCCGGTGGATAGCGGGACTGGGTGCGGGCCACATGGTGGCGACACGAGCAAGACGAAGTCATGGACAATCGAGCCGGTGCACGGTGGTGGTCGAGTCAAGTGGTTTGGCGGGAGGCCGGACCGAGCACGCGGGGTTTGGTGGTTTGCCCACAAAACCATCGAAGGACGGTTTCTTGGTTTGGGCCTCAAAACCAAGTCCGAGGGACCAACACGACAGAGACGGGATTCGGGCGTGTCGGGAAGCTTCGAGGCGGAGGACACGCGGCAGGATCGCATGGCTTGCGTCGGGAGGACGCGGGGTGCGGCAAAGGCGTGGCTATCCGATGGCAAGACCCACAAACATTACCTAAATGCCCCTACGTGGGTTGTATCGCCAATAGTTAAGTTAGGGGTAGTCGAGTCATTTACCACTCCGGCGGGACCCGATATATAAGCCATAAGAGTGTGTGAGTGGCTCTCTCTCTCCGCGACTTAGGGTTTCATTTCCTCCCTCTCATTTCTCATTTTCGTAGCTATTTTCTTCTCCATTTTCTCTAGGCTAGCATGAGAGCTTCATGAGAGATTTGTTGAGAGGGATGGATGCTAGGGCGGCATGCTAGACCATGTGAATCTTTCCTGGTTTGTATAGAAGATTCGGAGTTGTGTTTTTCGTGGTCTTTTTGTGCTTGTTTTCGTGCCTTTGTTCTCGGTGTGGTTCCGCGGATTTGAGTGGGTTTCTCCCCGGATTTCTTTGAGGGAAACATGGATAGATGTGTCGTGCATCTTTGTGATTGATCTTGTGCCCTCAAACGCTGGGAAACCACTTCGATTCAAGGATTTTCGTTCGGTGCTCTAGCTTTTGGTGGTGCTCAAAGGATTCGCGATTCCCGGTGATTTGGGGAGTTAGAAGGCAAGATTTTTGGGCTATAGCATCCTTGTGTGACGCTTTTCAAGTCCCCAAACCCTTGTCTCCACAAGCCTTCAACCGTTTGGGAAATCCGATGATGATTTGGGGGAGTTGACCTTCGAGGTCGAGCATTTTTCTCGCTTTCCGTCCGTGCGCGCGCGGACGGTCCGCGGGGAGGTCGCGGACGGTCCGTGGGTTGCCTCGTTCGTCGGTGTTCTTTGTGTTCTTGCTCGCCTTTCGTTTCGATCCGTCATGGTTTTGAGTTTTGGTTGGAAGTGGTTTTGGAGCGGTCCGCGGCCAGGGGCCGGGCGGGACGGTCCGCGGTGCACCGCGGACAGTCCGCGTGCTCCCCGCGGACGGTCCGTTTTTTCGGGTTCGCTTCTGGTGGTTCTGTTGGATTTAACGGACAGTCTGCGGCCTAGGCCGGACGGTCCGCCGTACCTTCGCGGACAGTCCACTGTACATTGGCGGACGGTCCGCGTGGCCCGTGCGGACGGCTCCGCCTCTCTGGCCGGGACAACCGCCGCAGCCTGTGTGCTTTGCTTCTTGGTTCGATTCCTCTCTTCCTTTCTTGTGCTTCCGCGTGTGCTTCAAGGAATCGTTCCTAGGACTAGAGGTTGATCCATAACCTCGTTGTCTTGGCGATTGGTGTGTGATTCGATCCATCGCTCGTGTGTGACCGAGATTTGATTAGGGTATAGGCCGGGTTCTTTGAGAAGAATTTTACCGGCTCCTATTCACTCCCCCCCTCTCTCTAGTCGCCATCTGATCCTTCAATGTGTCCTGAGATGCTCCTGAGTCTTGTCGCTTCCCAGGTAGTCCAGTAGAAGTAGCCGAGCCCCCTAGGCGAGGCGCGTCGACTAGTAGAATACGAAGAGTCACGCGCGGCCGCTGAGTCAGCCGGGCGCGGACTTATCCATCTAGCTGTTGGAGGGCCGTTTTTGACTTATAAATAGAAGCCAAAACCCTTAGGGTTTTCCACCCATTGCAGCTGTAGCCATTTCGAATAGATCTGCACACACTGCCGCCGCTGTAGATCCGAGCGCGCCGCCACCCAGAGCTGCTAGGGTAGCCCCCGAGCGAATGCGCGTGAAGACTTCGTGTACTTGGAGAATGAAGCCATCGCCGTCCAAGTCCACGAAGACCGCCGGGAAGAAGAGGGGCCGCGACGAGGCCACCATGGCTGCCACGGGAGCAGCACCGCTGATGTCTCCACCACGGCCGGATCCAAGCCGCGAGTGGAAAAAGTCGAAGCTGAAGACCGAGGATTTGTTGGCCCTTCTCAACAGCGGATTTATCCGGGAGAAGGAGGTGGATATGTGGAGAGCCGCCGTCGGGGATCCGTACCCAATGGAGAAAGCTGAAGACGAGATCCCGATGTTCGCGTGCTTCGCGGAGTGCGGACTCGCTCTTCCGGCCAGCGACTTCTTCAAAGGCCTCCTCGGGTACTACGGAGTTGAGTACCTCACAACCTCAACCCCAACGGTATTTTCCATACCGCAGTCTTCGTCCATTTCTTTGAGGCGTTCCTGGGGATCAAGCCGCACTGGATCCTGTTCCGGAAATTCTTCCGGGTGAAGCCGCAGCCGAGCGCCAACAACCCGCGAGTAGTTCAAGGAGCGGGCATCCATATGCGAGAGGAAGCCGCCGAATAGTACCTCGCATACAAGCTCATCGACTCAAACGCCGATTGGAAGGCGAGGTGGTTCTACGTCACGAACTACCACCCTGTCCTGCCGAAGCCGAGCGGGAGGCAGCCCAGACACCGGGACTGGTGGAACACGGAGCCTTCGATGCAGGAGGGGATCCAGCTCCCTGAGCTGTTGGCGCGTATCAAGGTGCTTAGAGAAGCCGGGCTGAGGGCCGAGCATGTGGCCTTCAGCTTCATGAAGCGGAGGGTGCAGCTGCTGATGGCCCGCGACACCCTGGTATTCGAGTACACCGGCGACGATGACACGTCACAGATGCCTGGAGGTGAAGTCGACGACGACGACATCGTTGATAGGATGACGCGCATCTTCAAGGACATGCCACCGTACACGGCGTGCCCAGTCCAAGAGTACTCCGCCGCGCGCCCGCCAAAGGAGGTAAGTAGCCATACCCCCTAGTCGAGTAGTCATTACTTGTGAGTAGTCGCGCTGATGTCTTGTGTCTTGCAGGACGACTTGAAGAGGTTCGTCTTCGAGCCGCAGCCGCCCCCTCAGGGAATCGAGATTCCGGAGGGAGGAAAGGCCAAGGCCAAGGAGCGGAGGGAAGTCGGCGAAGGAGATGACACCGTCATCGTAGAAGACACGTCCGACGAGGACGACGATGAGGAGACGCTGCAGGATCGTTTCCAGCTGCGATCGAGGTTTAGCCGTCCCGGCTTGCTTCATGTACCCCTCGTGCAAGATCCGCCGGCTAGCCTGGAGGCTAGTCTGGCTGCGCCGCCACGGAAGCCGCACAACCCCGCCCGCAAGCGGGTGACAAATAAGCTGAAGGTCTCGGAGACCACGCCTCAAGAGGTAAGGTGTCTTGACTAGTGTAGTCGAGTACCCGTCGTGCGAGTTCACTTGCTGATGAATGATGTTCCTTGTATACAGGAGGTGCCGCCAACGAAGCCCGTTGTGGAGGGCGACGGAGGCGAGTGGGACACAGTGGGGGAGCCTGCTGGGAGTCGTAGCCCAGCTCCCACTGTCGAAGAACTCATAGCGCAGTTGGAGCGCCAGCCCCCTGCTCATCAAGAGAGCACAGAACCCGCAGCCCCCGCCGTCGAAGAGGTGGTGGCCGCAGGAGCGCAGGAGGGCACTGCACCAGCTACCGTTGCTGCGGAGGAAGCAGCGGCTGCAGAGGCGCAAGAGGAGGCACCCACCGAGGGTGGACTGGTACACATTGCCAGCATCCTCGGTGCCCCGGCCGTGACGATAGTCCGGTCAAGTTTGTAAGTACTGAGCCTTCCCGAGTAGTACTTGGTGTAGTAGTCGAGCTTGATTGACAACCAATTGTGTACTTCTGCAGGAAATCGACAGATCTATCCTGGGAGGAGGATGAACCCTCTATGACGGTGGCGGAGGAAGAAACCGCGCCGTCCGCCGAGGAGTCCGCTCCCACCTCTCAGTCTGTGCCCGAAGCGCCGGCTACTGAGGCTGCGTTGCCTGAGGCCAGCGTGGTCGAAGGTAAGTACTCTGCTGAAGCTGTAGTGCTCCTCGAAGAGTAGTCGTAGTCGCTGATACACTTGTCTTCTCCTTGACAGGTGCCGAGGCTGAAGGGAGCAACATCCCTGCAGCGGTGCCCATGCAGAAGTCGACACCACAGGCGCCGGAAGCTGCTGAAGGAGCCCCCGAGCCGATGGAGGAAGTCGCCGAGGAAGCCGCCATGGCGGCCGGAGGAGAGGAGGCCGCCGTGCCGCCGGAGGCTACTCTGGAGGTGGTGGTCCGTTCCCCAGAGATTCAGGACGCAAAGCCCATCCGCTCTGCGCTGATGACGGAGGCCGCCGCGAGTAGTCGTGGTGGGGTGGAGCTACTCGCGGACGATCTGGTCGACCCGGCAACGGTGGCAAGGCACCTGGAGGCGGTCCGCCAGGTTGAGCAGTGGATGAAGGTAAGTAGTCTTAACTTTTGAGTAGTCAATCCTCTGTTGTTGAGTACTCGTGTGACATGCGTTGTCTGTGCAGGACGTCGTGGAGAGGTCCCACGAGAAGTCCAACATGCTGCAAGGCTTTGGTGACGCGGTGCTCCGGGCTGAAGCACTAGAAGATCAACTCTTGAAGTCGCGGAAGCACGCGGCCGCCATGCAGTCCAAGCTCGACGCCGCCTTTGCCAAATATCACAATGATGTCCAGGATATGCAGGCAAAGAGCGACGACTTGGTGCATAGGAACAAGACGCTTCGCAACAAGAACAAAGGTATACCGCTTGACTTGTTGGGTAGTTGTTGGAGGTCGAGAGGCAGTCTAACCCGCTGTGCCTTGTTGTGTTGCAGAGCTTGAGACCCAGGTGGAGCAGTTGAGGTCCTCGGAGATAAGTATGAAGAACCTCTTCTACCGGGCACAGGAGGCCCGCCAGGTACTCGAGCTTGACTATAAGGAACCTGCCTTCGAGTGCGACAAGCACATGGAGCTTCGGATTGCTTCTGACCGTGATCTCGTCAACTGCTACAAATCGTTGCGGATGTTGAATGAAGATTGCGAGGCGCCGCGGGCCCCGGTCGAAGGATCTTGAGGAAGCCGCGCTGCCGATTGCAAGGCTCTTGGTGCCTCATCCTGGCGGCCCCAAGATCGCTCCGCTCGTGGATCGCCTCAGGGAAGCCCCCAGCCGGCTGGCGGCTTATGTGAAGCATATGGCGAGGTCGATCCCGAAGCAAGTCTTGGCCTTCATGAAGTCCTACTTCTCGAAGGCGCCCGTGGAGATAGTCGCTGGTGGGGTAGCCGTCAACTGTACCGATGAGCAATACGGGGAGCTGCTGGAGCAGATGGCTCCCATTGCGGAGCAAGTAGCCGATAAGCTCAATCTCCAGTAGCCCTGTAATAGTTAGCTCGTAGCCAAAGTTGTACAAAAACAATTGTAATGGAATTGCTTAAGTATTAATGAAAGAAAAATTCCAGCAATGAGTACTCGTAGTCGCGACCTCAGAGTGCGGAGCCCCATCGTGGAGTGGATGCGAGTAGTCGTACTCGGCAGTAGTCTCGTTGAGGGGAGTAGACAGTAAAGAAGTTGATGAACAATCAAACTTTATTACTGAAGAAGTACACCTGGATGGCCATGGCCGTAGTTACAAAGTAGTCGCCTGGACCCGGAGGCCGCTTACAGCTAAGTGGTGCTAGGGTGAGTAGCCGCTTACAGCAGTAGATCTGTAGGTAGCCGTGTAGGCTGGATCTTAGAGTATGGTCTCTCAGTAGACCGCTGCTAGAGTCCTTTGTCGCTCGTCGCAGCCCAAGATCCATAGGTAGCCGCGCGGGTTGGATCCTAGAGAGGAGTAGTCCGGAGACTGGAGCCAGGACCCGTGAGCCGCTTACGGCGGAGGGGTGGTGATGTAGTCGTGTAGACTTGAACCTCGGAGTAGTCGTGTAGACTATGCGTAGAACCGACAGAGCTGGTCGACGTTCCACGAGTTGTTGATGTCTTCGCCTTCAAGTGTTTGGAGGCGGTAGGAGCCCGACCCGGTCACCTTTGCAACTGTGAAGGGACCTTCCCAGGGGGAGCTGAGCTTGTGTAGTCCTTCCGTGTTCTGGATACGGCGGAGGACGAGATCACCAACGTTGAAGGAGCGTTCCTTGACGTTGCGATCGTGGTAGCGTCGGATACCCTCCAGTTACCTTGCTGATTGGACGAGGGCAGCGCAGCGAGCCTCTTCGAGGCTGTCGATGTCAACTCGTCTGCTGTCTTCTGAAACGCCTTCGTCGTAATGCTTCACTGCTGGTGAGTTCCATATGACATCGGCAGGGAGGATTGCTTTGGAGCTGTAGACCAGGAAGTAAGGGGATTACCCCGTTGGCTTGGAGGGCTGAGTTCGTAGCCCCCAGAGTGCGTTGGGTAGTTCCTTGATCCACTTGCCTCCTTTAGAGTTAGCAGCGTCGTGTAGCCGCTTCTTGAGGGCGTCGAGCACCATCCCATTGGCGCGCTCGACTTGTCCGTTGGCCCGAGGATGGGCAACTGAGATGTATCGGACGTCGATCCCGCTGTTCTCGCAGTTTCCCAGAACTGGTGGTTGTTGAAGTTGGAGCCCAGATCTGTGATGATGAGGTGGGGTAGTTTGTAGCGGTGCACGAGTTCATCCAGGAAGTCGAGTACTCTGTCAGCCTTGGGGCATGTGACCGGCTTGACCTCGATCAACTTGGTGAACTTGTCAATGGCCACCAATACTCTGTTGAAACCACCTGACGCAGTTGGCAGTGGCCCAATCATGTCGAGCCCCCAGCAGGCGAAGGGCCAGGTTGGCGGTATGGTGACTAGCTTGTAGGCTGGGACGTGTTGCTTCTTGGCGAAGTACTGGCATCTTTGGCACCTTTCGACGAGTTCTTCGGCGTCGCCCGCAGCCGTGGGCCGCAGAAAGCTCGCCGGAAGGCCTTGCCGACCAGTGTGCGTGAGGACGCGTGGTTGCCGCAGACGCCCTTGTGGATCTCCTCCAAGATGTCCTTGCCTTCTTGCCTGGGGATGCACTTCATGAGTACTCCGGAAGATGCGCCCCGCTTGTAAAGCTTGTCTCCGACGAGGACGTAAGACTTGGCGCGGCGGATGAGTTGCTCGGCCAAGTTTTTGTCCAAGGGAACCTTCTGCTTGCTGAGGTAGTCGATGAAGGGTTGCCTCCAGTCCACGTCGATCATCTTGACCTCCTGTCCAGCTGGTGGGTGCACTGGGACAGTGGTCAGTGGCGCCGGCTCCGGGATGGATGGCGCGTGAAGCTCGTGAACGAAGACACCCGCTGGTACTTGAGCGCGGGTAGATCCAAGCTTCGATAGAACGTCCGCTGCGACGTTGTTGTCGTGAACAATGTGGTGGAACTCGAGACCGTAGAACTTGTTCTCGAGCTTGCGGACTTCTAGGCAGTAGGCGTCCATGTTCTCCTTGTTTCGGTCCCAGGACTTGTTGACTTGGTTGATGACCACTGCGGAGTCACCGTAGACTAGTAGCCACTTGATGCCCAGTGAAGCCGTGAGGCGGAGCCCGTGTAGGAGAGCTTCGTACTCGGCTTCGTTGTTTGAGACCTTCCAGAAGATCTGCAAGACATACTTGAGTTGTTCGCCAGTTGGAGAGATCAGGAGGTACCCCTGCACCTGCGCCCTCGAGGTTGAGTGAGCCGTCAAAGTACATCACCCAATGCTCTGGTCGCACGGTTGGAGTGGGTAGCTGGTTCTCCCACCACTCTGCCATGAAGTCGACTAGAGCCTGCGACTCAATGGCTATGCGTGGCTTGAAGTCGATGGTGAGGGCGCCGAGCTCGACTGCCCACTTGGAGATTCTTCCAGTAGCATCTTGGTCCTGCAGGATGTCGCCGAGCGGGTAGTCGGTGACGACGGAGATCGAGTACTCCTGGAAGTAGTGTCGTAGCTTCCGCGAGGTGATGAGTACTGCGTACAGGAGCTTCTGCACGGGCTAGTAGCATACCTTGGACTCTGATAGGACCTCGCTGACGAAGTAGACTGGGCGCTGGACTGGGTAGGCGTGGCCGTCTTCCTGCCGCTCGATGATCATGGCAGTACTGACCACATGAGTAGTCGCAGCGAGGTAGAGGAGTAGCTGCTCGCCCTTGCGGGGAGCCGTGAGGACCGGCGGCTTCGATAGGAAGTCCTTGAGCTGGGCAAGGGCTTGATCCGCCTTTGGAGTCCACACGAACTTCTCTTGGTGCTTGAGTAGTTTGAAGAAGGGGAGCCCCCGTTCTCCAAGCTTCGAGATAAATCGCGTCGTGCCGCCATGCACCCGGTCAGCTTCTGGACGTCTTTGATGCTCGTGGGAGCTTTCATGCTGGTGATGGCGGATATCTTCTCGGGGTTGGCTTCGATGCCGCGTTGGCTGATGATGAAGCCGAGTAGTTTTCCCGAAGGTACGCCGAAGACACACTTGTTCGGGTTGAGCTTCCAGCGGTACTCGCGCAGGGATGCGAAGGTCTCTTTAAGGTCGTCGATGAGGGTACTGGAGTTTCTGGTCTTGACGACCACGTCATCCACGTAGGCCTCGACGTTCTTGTTGAGCTGCTTCTTGAAGCAGGCCTGGATAGCTCGTTGGTAGGTGGCGCCGGCGTTCTTCAACCCAAAGGACATGGTCGTGTACCAGTACGCGCCAAATGGGGTGATGAACGCGGTCTTCTTCTGGTCTTCTTCCTTGATCGCGATCTGGTGGTACCCGGAGTAGCAGTCAAGGAAGCAGAAAGGTGTCGCAGCCCCCGCCGTGGAGTCGATGACTTGATCAATCCGCGGCAACCCGAAGGGGTCCATGGGGCGTTGCTTGTTGAGGCTCGGTGTAGTCGACGCACATCCTCCACTCATTCGAGTTCTTCTTGCGGACGAGGACGAGGTTGGCGAGCCACTCGGGATGGAAGACTTCTCTGATGAAGCCAGCCGCGAGTAGTTTGGCGAGTTCCTTCTTGATGGCGTCCCGTCTGTCGTCGGCAAAGTGTCGGAGGTGTTGTCGCTTGGGGGTGGCCTTAGGATCGACATTGAGGCAGTGCTCGATCAACTCCCTGGGCACTCCTGGCATGTCTGCTGGCTTCCACGCGAAGATGTCGCGGTTAGCCCGAAGAAAGGTGATGAGCGCGTCTTCCTATTTGGGGTCGAGGCCAGCCCCGATGGTGGTGGTCTTGCTGGGATCGCCTGTTCCGAGGTCGATCATCTTGACGAGAACCTCCTCAGCTGGCTGAGGCTTGTTGGCGCTGTCAGACTTCTCCGGGATGTCGAGTTCACTTGTAGCAAGTTTCTTCAACACAGCGTAGACCTCCATCATAGCGTTGGGTACTTGATTAGTAGAGGCGATCTCCACGGCTTCTGTGTCGCAGTCGTGGGAGGTCTTCAAGTCCCCTTGGAGAGAGAGCACACCCACTGGGCTTGGCATCTTGAGGACCAAGTAGGTGTAGTGGGGCACTGCCATGAACTTGGCGATGGCCGGTCTGCCGAGGATGGCGTGGTAGGAAGTCTCGAAGTTTGCGACCTCGAACTTGATGTACTCGGTACGGTAGTTGTCCCGAGATTCCCCGAAGGTAACTGGCAGGACCACTGAGCCCAGTGGGATAGCCGCGTTACCGGGGACGATGCCGTAGAAGGGCGTGTTGCTCTTGGTGAGCATATGGGTGATGTCGAGCTTCATCTTCTTCAAGGTCTTGGTGAAAAGGACGTTGAGCCCACTTCCACCGTCGATGAGGACCTTGTTGAGCTTGGAGCCCGCGACCACTGGCTTCAGGACGAGGGGGAACCGTCCCGGTTCGGAGAAGCCGGGTCCATTGATCCGCGCGGGAGAAGGTGATGGGTACCTCCGACCACCCGAGAGGGGTCGGGACCGCCGGCTCAATGGACATGACTTCTCGACGGTAGCCTTCGCTCCCGCCGTTGGGCAGTCCGCCGAAGCGGACGTTGACGGTCTTGTCGGGTTCCTGGAAGTCGTTGTTGTCGCCGTCCTTCTTCTTGCCCTTTTTGTCGTGAGGGTGCGGTGGCTCTGGCGTAGCCTTGAGTGCATGCCTGAGTTGGTAGCACTGCTCGGTGGTGTGGTTGCCGTTTGGATGCCACGGGCACTTCTCCTTCAGCAAGTCTTTGAAACCGCCGGAGTTCTTCTTCGAGTTCTCCTTCGTAGGACGCTGAATAGCCTCGACAGTGTTGTCTGGCTTGCGCTTGCGGTTGGGACCCGAGTAGTAGTTGTTGTTGTTGTTGCGACCGCCTTGGTTCGCGTTGTTGCCGCTGCCGCCGCCCTGGTTCTGCTTGTTCTTGCCACGGATGGCGTCGTACTTGGCGTTGGTCTTGTCCTCCTCATCCGCCCAGGACGTGATCATGTCCTTGAGGTGGGGGATGGACTTGGGGCGGCGACGACCGAAGTCTTCGAAGGTGCGGCGGTGGTAGAGGCTATCTTGGAAGAGGTCGATGACCTCCTTGTCGGTGACGTCGACGACGGTAGCGCGCTTGTCGAAGAAGCGGCGCATGTACTTGCGGAGGGTTTCGCCTTGTTCCTGCTTGACCATGGCCAGGTCCATGTGAGTACCCGATCGGCCCATGGCGCCCGCGAAGTTCCTGGTGAACTGCTCCTTCAGCTGATCCCACTTGTCGATTGAGTGCTTGTCGAGCAACTCGAGCCATGTGAGTGGAGCTTGGTCCAGGCAGAAGGGGAAGTAGAGGCACTTGGTGTCGTTGTTGCCGCCAGCGTTCTCGATGGAGAGGGCGTAGCACTTGAGCCACTGGATGGGATCCTACTTCGCGTCGTACTTGGTGATCCCCAAAGGCTTGAACTTGTCGGGGAGGAGCAAGTTGCGAAGTTGAGGTGAGAAGGCGGGGAAGCCGTCGTTGCCGCCCGCAGTGGTCGACTTCTTCCGCCGCAGCTCCTCAATCTTCTGGCGGGCGTCGTAGCCGCCCTGTGAGGCACCGGAGGCGTGGTTGTTCGCGTGGCCTCGCCCGCCTCGACCGCCGCCGCCGCCGGCCCTCCCCGTTGGCTCCATGATTGGAGCTTCCGCCGCCGCCGCCGCCACCGTCGGGGTCGTGGCCGCCGCCGCCGGCCGGAGCGCGGCGGCGTTGGAGCGAGTACAGTTCGGCTCGGCTGGGAGCTCAACTCGAGTACAGTTGGGACCGTTGTTGGCGCTGCGACTTGTGGCTTCGTTGTCGCGGTGCCTGGCGGGAAGAGGTTGGTTGACACTGTTGTCGACCCGCATGAAGTAGGCATTTTCAGCGAGCTTGGCGATGACCTCTCCAGCGCGTATGCCCTGAGCCTGGCGTGCGATCGCTGTGATCGACATGAGGCATTGCTCAGGGGTAGTGTGTACTCGGCTCTCGACCGCCTCGAGAGCTTCCGCAAGGTTGCGGACGGGGAAGTTGTCGCGGATGCACCGGCGACGTTTCCTGCGCTTCCGGTTACGCTCACGTCGAGCGTCTCTGTCTGCGGGTGTCTCGTTTGCTGGAGCATCAGCAGAGAGCTCGTCGGAGGAGATGTCTTCAAGGTTCTTGTCTTGGGCCGTTCCTGAAGGTCCTGGGGTGTCACCGACAGCCATGAAGACTTGGCGATCAAGGGTGCCAAGGCTAGACTCAGAAACCGCCACCTCAGTTGGGGTGTTCGATTCAGCTTGGGCAAGTGGTGTTCCCTCCTGGAACGGTAGCGAGTCGATGTAGGCGACGTAGCGTGAGGCTCCACTTATCAGGTCAGCAGGCTTGCGGTCTGGCCAGTAGACGAATCTCCCGGCCGGTGTGGATGTTATAACCAGCCCGGAGGCCGGCCCTGACAAGGGATGCTCAGTGGAGTTGTCCTCGGACTCGGGCTCCTCAGGGTCCGACCCGAAGTCGAACTCGTATGCGGGGTTCGAGTAGAACTCGGAGAGAGGGTTGGAGTCCAAAGCGTGGCCGGGGGCGGTGTCGGAGTCCGAGTTGTACTCGGGTACGGGCTCCTTGCCGGCCCGGCGCGAAGAGGGAGCCCCCGTGCGGGCCCGACTGAGGATGCGGGGGCCACGCGTGGAGCGCTCGCGGAGTGGTGGGACCGCACGCGATGGCTGAGCAACCGGCTCGCATGCGATAGCCCATGGGGACGTCGAGTTCGAGTTGGAAGCGGACTCGAGCTCGAAGTCAGCGTGATGGTTGAAGAGCGAAATTTCGCCGAACTTGCCGGCGAGTTCGCCTGTGACAACTTCAGGAAGCATCACGAAGCCGGTCTTCGGGTTGGGCGGCATGGTGAGGCGGCACTGGAAAGAGCCCGTGCCGTCTGCAGTGCAGACCCAGGCGCCGAACACGAAGGTATCGCCGCGGTTGAAGGCGACGGTTGGCTTGAAGTAGACAGGAGCCGTCGAGTTTGCCATGTGATCTCGGGCGAGATCCCCTACCTGGCGCGCCAGCTGTCGGTGTTTTAGACCGACAACCTACTAAGGGGAGTACCCGAAGTAGATGAATGTGGCCTCGCTGAGATCGGTAACTCGAAGGAAGAGACACGTGGCACACAATTTAGACAGGTTCGGGCCGCGAGGTGCGTAATACCCTACGTCCTGTATGCTGCGTAGCTCTGGATTGATTGGGTACGATTACAGGATGGTGTAATTGTACGCCGTGAGGTTGTATGAGATGAGATGCTAGAGAAAGGTCCCTACCTCGCCTTATATAGCCCGGGAGGCAGGGTTACAAGTCGGAGTAGGGAGAGGGTACTAGTCGAGTACGTCTAGGAGTCTTCCATACAGCGCAGGACATGTACAGCTTCCTAACCGAGTACTTCTCCTCCGTAGTCCTTGTGCTCCACGCCATCAGGTGCCGTGTAGCGCAAGCCGGGTAGTCCCAGGGGCCCATCGAGTAGTCGGTCCTGGTACCCACCGAGGTAGTGGGCCCAGGGAGGTCCATACGACAGACACATCCTCTGATGATTCAGAGTTTGTGGAACAAAATGAAATCAAAGATCATGTGCCTCTAAAACATCGCACCAGTCACAACTCATCAAGAGGTGCCAGGGGTCAGGGGCGCGGAAGCACCGCCACTCGCTGGGGAACTCTCGTCTCCAAGCACCGTCATCCTTTCTCATTCTCATCAGTCATCAGCAACCAGTCTTTGCCATCCTCGCTGAGCGGAGGCCATGATCGACCGATTGTCATCATCTGCCATGGAGCGGCACCATCATTCTCTGGCAATGACATTAGAGGGATGGCCTCATCCATAGGCGGCACCTAGGTAGGTCCGCCACCATCTTCCACGGGCGGTGGCAACATAGCGACATCCTCATCTGTGAGCAGCTGGAACAAGGCACCAGGTGCACAATCAACAAAGAAGCGACGCCTTGATTAGTGGATTGGTGGTAAATGCTACTAGTGTATTAGTGGGTTAGTGGTAGAAATCAAGGGAACAAACTTGATTAGCAGAACAAACTTTCACTGTACTATTTTTCCTTGTGAAATGTTGGTTTTTTCATTGCGTAGCAGCGACAGATTAATCAGTTCGACTAAAAACTACAAAACGGACTTTTGCCTTTTGTTCACTAGTATTTAAGAAATCAAGGGAGCAAACTTTCTGTTTTCACATTACCATTTTTATTACAAACAACACAATCCAAATACAAATGACACAAATGCATGCATACTCATTGATTACACATGAGGATGGATCAATCCACTATCGGTGGAAGTACAATGACATACTCTGAATTATACACTACTAGCAATCTACCATCAAGGCTCATACTACTACCATCATGACATACTACTACCATCATGGGCTCATGGCAATCTCGCCGCTACACGGAGTGCAGCAAAACGTGTATCCTGGAGCAGATACTCCTCCAAAGCATGATGCCTCACCCTTGTATCCCACAGTCAGGCAGGTGAAATGGCAATGTTATGCACATGTAACAGCAAGTCACGATTGGTCCATTACCTGTGCCCCCTTAAGAAAAAGGGCACACCCACATACCTTCGTGAAAAACACGGGCGGGACCAGCCTATTCAAGCCAAAGCAAACCATTTCATGTCATTTGATTCATCTTGTTCAATGAGCACTGGTCGTGGGGGTGGCATTTTAACAAGCAACGACAGAGGTGGCAGCCTAGGCCGCAGGCAAAAAGGTGGTGCCATGAGGTTCAGCTAGTCCTAAGCTGCCATTGCCAGTTGCTGAACTGGAGGCGGCATCACCCTAGGTGCTGCTGAGGTGTCTATGCTAGTGGAAGTGGACGTGCCATTGGGGCTGGGTGCTAATGCGGTATCGATGGCAGTGGCTGAACTAGGTGCTGGTGAGGTGCCATTGCGCCTGGCTGCTCCCGCTTACCTGACTCCTCCAAGTTCCATGCTCCGTCCCTTCCTTGTCCGGCCATTCTACACGTACTACATACACATACAAAGAACACACTCTACATAAGCTAACAATGTGATCGTCTCAATACCATGCATACATGAAGTAAACAAGATTAGACAAGAAAATGATCTCACCAGTGTATCCCATTGAAGTTGAGAAATGCAAGGCGGGGAACCGATGAGTGTTGGCATTGCCTTTCAAGAACGTTGTGCTGCACTTGCCTATTTATTGAGGACTACAACAGGCACATGAGCTTGGTGTAGCATTGCTAAACTTACTATGGAAAACATCAGATGCTCGGAATATAGTCAGGCCTATGCTGGATATGAATCTATATAGGTCAGAATATTTAGTGGAGCACTTCGATTACATGTGTGGACGATGGGTATCACAGGATGAGCCCGATGTGTCTAGGTATGTGTCCAGTTTCAGACTTTCTGGTCTACAGCACAAGAAAGTCATGTAGACAACTCACGCTGCATCAACTTCATCTAATGGTTGTCTCAAATGCATCAGCTCGTGCCACATCAATTGCGAGACAACTCTCTACCATTTATTTGCGAAAACTTTTAGGCGTCAATTGCATCTAGAGACATAGATTGGGTGTTGTAATGTTGCACAAGGCAATCAGATCAATGGGATGGTCCTTGCATTGCAACATGCACGATGCAGGATGACTTGAAAAGTCCTCCTCGATCAGATACGTTGCATGAGTCGTGATTGAAAAGGTCTATGAATGGTCTTGATTCGCACTTGATGATTCCCGCAGGCCTTGGAGACCAAGAAACGTGATGAACTTATTGATGCGACAAGGCCAAAATGGAATAAGCTGGAATTAAAAAAGTATGTATCTGTCCATGTGTGTGTGATATTAACATGCGTATAAGTAGAGAAGGTCATCTCGAATGGATGTTTGGGGACGACATGCTCTCACAAGATGATACACGTGTTGATCATTGAGAATTGCAGTTAAGAACTGGCACTGAGCGCTAACAAATGAACTTGTGTGCACACCCACTCTAAATGAATGTGTTGATCATTTTGAATCGCACTTAAGGGACTAAAACTGAGAAGTTCATGACTCGAACGTGGCCACATCCGCACTGAAGGGATGCCTCCATTCTAGGTGGTAACTGTTGTCCACGAACAGACATTACGGAATGACACATTCACTCCCACTATAATAATAGATAGTTTACGCACGAGACAATCATTGCAGGACATTTGCGTTCATGGCTTTAAACGCTAAAATGATTCCTTTCATGCAAGTCGACTTGTTAGTCTCAAGCTAGGAAGCAAAAGCAGAAGGAACCGCGGGCCAGTACAAGGAATCTGCTATGTTCATGGTGGGAGGACATCAATGAAGGCTACATTGCTATTCTACATGTATGAATGATCCTCGGTGAATGGGTGTCCTAGACGGCATTGCGGTCATCCTCGTTCCAGTGCACAAATCTCAAATGGTATGTGTTCGTTCATGCTGTGAATACACATAGTTACACATGGTGATAGGGTCACTTTATATTATTATTGTTAAGCCTGTAACTACTTCCTTCCATGTATGTGTGAGTACTGTTGCGTGTGATGGCTAGAGACCCAAACGATGAAGATGATACGTTTCGAGTTCAAGCTACATAAGAAGTTTGTCTCATGAATCGGGATCCACAAGAAAGAGGCTTTAAATGTCTGGTGGAGCATCGTGACATTGAGTGAGTGACCTCCAATGAAGATTGCATACACATATCGTGTGTTGTTACAGTACTGGAGGATGACTGCATTGAAGTTCCTCCTCCACCAGTACAAACAAGCATATGCGAAAGTGTTGCAATCCAAGCCCCTGTGGATGTTGTCTTCCATGTAGGTGCAGAATGTCGGGTGATGTGAGCGATACATGATGATGTGGTGAAAGTATCTTGTGTGATGGAGGCATGCTCTACAACCCAGGAGTACAATTACAGATACAAACCATTATGGCTTCTCTCTCCTGATCAAATGTGCTAGGGAAGGATCACTCTTGGATGGGCAGATTTATGGGACACTCCTGATAACACTTGGCCTTATTTACTCTCGATCGCTGATATGTAAAAAGTTGAAAGGTTCAAGCTACACTATGCGTCAAAGATGTGGGACATGGAAAGCAAGGAAAGTGTGACCTCATTTCTACGATGGGCAATTCAGGCTAACTGCACAAAATTGTAGGACAAGTGCATGTCTCTCTTAGAGCGAATCTTTCGTCATGGAATACCATGTATGATTGGGCAGTCGTATGCACTGATCACCCCAAATTTATGCATGATCTCCGTAGAAGATTACCTAAAGGGTTGTACCAGGGTCCCGTGTAGTTTTAATGTTTTATTTAAGTGTGTTTAGTCATGTAATAAATAGTTGAAACGATACGTTAATTTGTTGCAGTGAGTACATATGTAATATAATAATCGGATCATTCGTCGAACGTGAATATGAAGTAGAGTATAGTCCTGCATGTTTGTCAGTTCCAGGATCCATGGTGGCATGGACAACACAGTCAACAACTTGCCTCTCTAGGTAAGGTCTTGATGTTTGGATCTCATACCCAAGAGGTCTTTCATTTGGGTCACTGACATTTGGGTCCATGATCCAAAGTTTTTCGTTTCCCGCTCTAGAGCAGAAAGGTGGGAATTGAAATCTTGAATTCCTCGCTCCTTTGCCTGGTCATCCTTGTTTATATATAAAACAAAGAGGGAAACTAGGCCTCACAATTCCGTCCTGGTAATTTTTCAAAATCAGGGGATCTTCTCCTCTACCGCCGAAGAGACCTAGTAGATCTGCGACGGAAGCAACAACGGTAACCTAGCTATCGACAAAGGCTTCCTCTGCTACGAGTGGCGGCCTTCCTCTGCTACGAGCGGTGGCCTTCCTCTGCTACGAGTAGCATCCTTTCACGGCAACATCCTTGAAGCAGCAAGATGGTTCAAACCTGTTGGTCTGTCGGCTCTTTCAAGGCTCACCCTAGTGGCCGCAGATCTGCAATAGTTGCATAGAACATTGTGTTTAAGGCACAAGGTTGGGATGCTAAATCGAGATGACATTCGACACCTTCTTACCTTCTTATTCATCAGGTCTGTAGTCTCTTCCTTGTATTGATCAATTCAATTAGATTGCTTTCTCATGCTCTTTGGTTTTCTATAATATTCTTTCAAGTTTGGTGATTGTGGATCTGCCGTACCCTATCGCAATAGTTTGTTCCAAGTCACATTATTTATGGTTTGTAGAAATTTGTAGATGAAATTATTAGATTGCATCCCCATGCTCTTTGCCTTTGAATATTGTTGTTGCATGTTTGGATGATTGTGGATCTTTTGTTCCCTAATGCAAGAGATTGTTCCAAGTCAACTTATTTGTGGTTTGTAGAAATTAAAGTATGAAATTATTAATTTGCTTACCCATGCTCTTTGGCTTTCCATATTTTTGTTGCATGCTTGGGTGATTATGGATTGGGTGTGATCATTCATGTACCGCATTGAACTTAATAGATGAAATTGCTTCTGATTGTGAATGATCTCAACCCTTACCTCTTGTTCTTGTACTTGTTTCAGTGGGCCAAAGGATCAACATCTAAAGTCGCTCCTATTTAGACCTGCTCCAAGGTAACAAATTTCACACCTTTGTTTCTGATTGCTTATGATCTCAACCCTTACCGCTTGTTCATCTACTTGTTTCAGCGGGCCAAAGGGTCAACATCTGAAGTCGCTCCTGTTCAGACCTGCTCCAAGGTAACAAACTTAACACATTTGTTTTGTTAATTCGAATCAATTATGAGGTCCTAATCTAACGTGGGATCCACTATTGCTAGATGGAAGCTACCAAGTCAATGATGCTTCTTCCCGAATAAATTAAATAGAGGCAGTCGAGTACTCAAGAATGGGTACTAAATCCTTATTGAGGACCTGCGTGCTTCGAGGACTGGTGGATGGTCGCTTCCTAGTATGATAAGTGATTTACAACATTATGTGGATCGACTCTTGGCCAAGTACTGCAGGTGCAGGTTGCGGCGAGATTGGTGTCGGTGCAAGTGAAGAAAAAATGTGAAAGGTTTATGCTAGTAGGCCTCCAGGTGTGGAGCAGACAAGTAGGCTTGGTTCGAGGGACCCGGTGGCCAGCTGGATCAAGTGTGGGCCACATGGTGGCAAGAACAGCTAGACGAAGTTGTAGACGGTTTCTTGGTTGAGCCTCCAAACCAAGGTCGAGCCGAGACGACATGGGGGACAAATCATGAGTGGAGATTGGCGAGAGGCCACACCAAGTCCACAGGGTTTCCAGTGGTTCACCACAAAACCGCTGGGTTACTTGGCTGAACCACAAAGCCAAGGCCAAAGACTCGATGTGGCTGTCAGGCCAAAACTGGTCTGACTGGTTGGTGAAACCAGTCTGATCAGTTTGGGGTCGCAGGGCATCGAGAGGCTTCGAAGTGAAGGACACACGCCCGATGGTGATACAATGAAGATTTCCCAAAGTGCCCTTTGGCGGTGTGTATCTTAGTATTATGTAATGGGGGTAGTTTCGCCTTTTGGTTGCCTCCATATAACCCAAGTGGTGAGAGGATGGCAGCCATCTCTTGGAACCCTAGATCATTTCCTTTTGCTATTTTCCCTTCCCATTTTCCTTAGGATTTCCATAGGACTAGCTTGAGACACTATGTGAAAACCTCAAATAGGCAATGCAACATTCGTAATGGACCTATGTGGCCTGTTACAAAAAATATTAAAGGTAACAAGCATCATTTATGCCCGTTACAACTGAGTCGACGCCCATTACCAATACAATTTGTAGATCGCAATCTAACTTATTAGTAATGGGCGTATTAGTAATGGGCGTTAATTAGAGCCCGTTACCTTTCATATTTGATGTAACAGGTGACGGAATGTCTGTTACCCGTGCTGGTTTCTAGACCCCAATTTTCTATTCAACTTTGTTAACTTCCTCTCGCATCCGCCACCCACCCCTCGCATCCGTCCCTATCCACTCCTCGAGCTCTCACTCACGACCCCGCCTCATCTCTCTAGTCCACATCCTCCCCTCTCCCTCTCCCTCTCCCTCTCTGTTCTCCCTCGCAAACGACGACCTCTCTCCCCTCTACTTCAGTCGTCGTGACCATTCCCTCTGCCTCTGTCGGGGCATCCCCCTCCCTCACCCTGTTGCAATCTCACCATGTCTTGCCCTTCTCCCAACCCCATCCTTCCGTTCCTTCTCTCTCCTTGTTGCATCAATATGGCGATGGACGGCAGCAAGATCCTCGCCAGAGATGGCTAGATCCACGTGAGGGAAGGACCGATCTGTGTGCGCGTACGCTGGATCTTCGTGTTTACAGACTCGAATGCCGAGGGAGCGAGGCTGCTTCGCCCGACTTAACCAGCAGTGTGTGACGGTCACAATAGGCTTTGCGGCGGCTCCAGGTTCTCCATCACCGGCCCTGGTCCACAAGTTGTGTCGCCTGGAGCTGCGGCGGTCCCCATCCAACGACCATGACTACATGTGAACCTAGGGTTAGGGTAAATTTTTTCTCCAATGTAAGGCAAAGTGCAGGAGAATAACACATGATAATCTTGATTGATCAACTGATGATATGTACAATGCATCTATATATAATTTTTGCTTAGTAATCGATATTTTTTTATAAGTACCTTTTGCTTCTCAATTTCATTGGCATTGCAAAAAGATAATACATACCCTTTTCATGGTCACTGACACGTGCATACATATCAATCATATTTTCAGATTACAAGTCCATACTCATAGCAGCATATGATAGACTACCAAATAGCATCGACACACGTTTGACCACTCCAACAATACAAACTATGTATATGATGAGCCTCTTTTTTCTGTAGCTCGAATTAAGGTGATTGGAGAAGCTAGCAACGAATAATTGAAAGAACTCTTCACTTGGACAAGTACTTGAGAACAACGGGTATGTGGATTCTAGTGAAGTACCTATCTATTTATTTTGATGCTCCCTTTATCTTGAGTTATATACATACTTACATGTTTAGGAAGAATTATTAACTACTATCCAACAAGGGATTTATACCTCAACTAGGCACATATTTATTTCAAAACCTAAATCAGAATAAGCTTGTATCTATTTTGCTTGGTTCCTGATGAATTTTTCTGGATAACCATGATCTGTACCTATGGTCCTTCATATTTATTGCATGTTCGATTAATGATTATATGCTGGTACTATATTATTTTCCTATTTTTTTCTTGATTCCTTTTGTTCTGCTAGAAGTTACCATTTAATAAAGATAATGTTAAAACCATATGTGCTATGTGATTATAGTACCACTGATCCTTCGGGTGTTATAATTTTTCCATTACTAGTCATAATTTTTCAAGAGTTGTAAACTTGGTACAACTATATCATGTGGTGTATTCACTTCCTTTCAATGACCATGTTCTTCTAATATTAGCATTGTTGTACATTAGAAGTTGTTAAAATTTCAATTCATGTATTCTTGGTCTCGGCATTGTGGTCTGTGGATGCACAACAGTGTTAGTTCTTACACCAGCAATGTATATGCACACCAGTTAGCTTTAAGGTTTTATTTGAGAATTTGATCCAATGTGATCAAAATATCCTCTCATAATAATAAAATTCATTACTGCCATTGAGTTTCTAATAAGCGTGCTAGAGCAGCATTTGTGTGATGAGCATGGATAGGATCAGATTGAGGGGAGGATTCAGCAATGTATCCCAAATGTTTTCTTCTCTTTATGCTGTGAATCACTGATTCGACTTGACCTTGTGTGCAGGTCATAGAAGGATTATAGCATGTTGTCGCCTCTCAGCTACAGAGGTGTTGATGTCTTCATCCTCTCCTTCTCTCTGGTCAGCAGGCAACCTAAGAGATTGTCCTCAAGAAGGTACTAAGATAGCCAGTTGAGAACTTAACTTGGATATAATCTTCTTGACTTACTGAAATCCTGCAAATTTCAGTGTTTCTTTAAACTGACTCATGTGAGGCTTTAGTGTCAGGATGCAACTCTATTGTTACGAAATGTTGAGGGTCCTTGCAGTGCCTGATCACTTGATAAGTTTTTGATGTTTCTAATTTATAGTACCAAGTATTGCTTCCTTGTAACTTCCAGAGCGTCATTAGGTTCATCTTATTTGTATAATTCAGATATAAGTGGACTATGATGTATGTATGAGAACAAATGTTGTATGAGCACAGACGAATGAATAAGACTATACGTAAAGCTAAGATTTGATTATACTCCAATGTATGTAAAATAAAGAAAAATACCATTTGTAAATTCTTTTTTTTTTGCTTTCCAAATTCACATTGCTAACGGGCATTGAATGCAGCCTGTTACCAATAACAGACATTGGTGATCGGCTGCATTCTATGCCTGTACCAATAATACACATTGGTATCGGGCCTCAATGCCCATTATTGATGTTGGGCTATTTGTAACGCTTGATCGGTAACGGGCACGATGCCCATTACCAATGGCAGTTGGTGCCTGTTACAAATGACTCTTTTTCACGTAGTGAGAGCTTAATGGTGAGATCATTAGAGAGGGATGGATGATCGGGAGGCAAGCTAGACCTTGTACGAATCTTTCTTGGTATGTATAGAAGCTTCAGCGTGATTCCTCAAGGCTTTTTTGTTGTCTCTCCCATTTTCCCTTTTTGGTGATTTTCGGAGCCTTTTCTTGTCAATTTCGTGGTGAAATTTTAGAAGCGTTTATTTGCAGAATTCTTGTTGGATGTCACATATGAGGACCTTGTGCCTCTTTGCTTGGTGATTTTACTCCAGCAATCCCTGTGAAACGACTTCAATTTGGTGGTTTTCGGTGGAGCTCTAGAAAAGGTGTTCTTCAGGGTTGACTTTCGATTCCTCTTGATTGGGTGAGTTTTGGGGCTCGAGCTTCTATCCAAAGGTAGCCCATAAGGTACCCCAGCTTTCCTCAAAGTCTCACTCGAATCCATGGAGTGAATTGGGAGATCGATTGAGGTGACAGGTGAGTTTTTTCCCGTGGGCTGAGTTCGTCCCGACTGTCCAAGCAAAACCGGCCTGACCGGTTTGGCCACCAGTGGACTATCAAGAGAAGTTTCGAGAAGGCAAGTCTCCTTCAGGCTATGGCTTTCCTTGTTCAAGTTTGGTAGGGTCTTGAGGTGGTTTTGCTCTGGTTTGGTGTCTTTAGTCTTTTCGGGATTTCCTGGACAAAACCAGCCTGACCGGTTTACCAAACCGGCCTAACAGTTTCCCTTGCCTATGAGAGGTTAAGTCCAGATGATCGGTCTGACCGGTTTCAGAAATCGGCCTGACCAGTTTAAGTTCCAGTGGCTGTGATCGAGTTGTTTTCTTGTGTGTCTTCGAGAGTTGTTGGGTAGATCTTGTTCTTAGGTCCAGTAGCACTTCAGTGGCTACTTGGATTTGGTAAGAGATGTTAGTGGATGTTTCTGAGTGAACTTGGGTTCATAGGCCGAATTCTTGAATAGAACTTTTATCAGCTCTCATTCACTCCCCCTCTCTGGTTCGCCATTCCGATCCTTCAAGTGGTATCACAGCTAGGTACGGGTCTTGATTGATTCTAACCAGTCTTAGATCCAAAGATGGCATAACAGGAACGGGGTTCGGGTCCTCCGCACTTCGATGGGGAGGATTGTTAGATGTGGCAGAGGAGGATGTCCGCTTTGCTTCGCGGCAAGGGTTAGATCCTTTGGGATGTCACGGAGAACACAGCTTATGTTCATCCGACTAACTTCCTCTCTCTAGGATCGAGAGATATGCATGACACCAACAACAAGGCAGTCGATGAGTTGTTCTCGAAGCTCAAGTCGACTGAGGTGGACCGTGGGGTGATAGCCCGTATTGAGAGCCCGACTGACTCGCATAGTCTCGCTCTCGTCGGAGGCTTAGGTGCTTGAAGGACCAAAACGGCGAACCAGAGAGGGGGGAGTGAATGGGAGCTGATAAAAATTCTATTCAAGATTTCGGCCCATGAACCCGATTTCACTCGTGCACCTCCGCAAGCTTCTCTTGCCAAGTTCACGTAGCCACTGAAGTGCTACTGAACCTAGGAGCAAAACCCAACCAACAGCCACAGCACACACGCAGCGGAAACACAGACGACACAACTGCTGGCAGCCCAAACCGGTCAGGTCGGTTTCTGAAACCGGTCAGACCGCTTCTGTTGGACTTAGCCTCACGCAGGTAGGGAAACCGGTCAGACCGGTTTGGCAAACCGGTGAGATCGACTTTGTCTAGAATCTCCCCAAAGACCCAAAACACCTCAAGAGCCTTTCCACATCTGAACAAAAGAAGCCATGGCACAACAGAGACTTCCTTGCTCAAAAACCCTTCTCGACAGCCCACAGGGGGAAACCGGTCAGACCGGTTTGGGAAACCGGTGAGGCCGGTTTTTGCCTGGACAGTCGGGAAGAACACAGCCCGCAGGAAAAACTCAACACTTCCTCCAATCGATCTCCCAATTCGTTCCACGGATCAAAGTGAGACTTTGGGGATAGTTGGGGTACCTCATGGGCTACCCTTGGCTAGAAGCTCAGTCCCCA
This sequence comes from Cenchrus americanus, assembly GCA_947561735.1. Classification (NCBI taxonomy): domain Eukaryota; kingdom Viridiplantae; phylum Streptophyta; class Magnoliopsida; order Poales; family Poaceae; genus Cenchrus; species Cenchrus americanus. The sequence continues at coordinate 142,436,648 of OX387241.1, read as the reverse complement.
AAGCACACTCAATCAAGAGGAATCGAAAGTCAACCCTTAAGAACACCTCCAACGAACTCCGAAACCACCAAAATCGAGCCTCTTAACTCACGGATTTGGGAGAAGAATCACAGCCCAAAGAACTAAGAAGGGTTCCCACAAATTTCCCCCATCAAATTCCCAAGAGCAAGGTCCCGAAAACACCCCGAGAAAACCACCAAGAGAGAGCCCCGAAAATCACCACCAAGAACAACCGGGAACAACACAACAAGGCCTTGAGGAACCACGCCGAATCATCTATACATGCCACAAAGGTTCATACAAGGTCTAGCTTGCTGCCCGATCATCCAACCCTCTCACAAGATCTCACCATGAAGCTCTAAGCTAGTCCTATAGAAATCCTAAGAAAATAGGAAAGCAAATGAACTAGGGTTTCAAGAGATGGCTGCCATCCTCTCACCTCATGGGTTATTTGGAGGCAACCGAAAGTCTAAAATACCCTTACCTAATAACTAGGGATACAAGCCCACCAAGGGCACTTTGGGAATTTGTCTTCATAGCACCATCAGACGGATGCCCAGCGACCGCACCTCGCGTAGCCTCGACGCAAGCCTTGCGATCCCGACGCGTGTCCTCCGCTTCGAAGCTTCCAGCGCCCTGCGACCCAAAACCGGTCAGACCTGTTCTCCAAACCGGTTAGTCCGGTTTTGGCCAGACAGCCACGCCCGGTCTTCGGCCTTGGCTTTGTGGCTCAGCCGAGTAACCCGGTGATTTTCTGGTGAACCACCGCAAACCCCGCGACCTTGATGTAGCCTCCGCCAATCGCCACTCACGACTTGGCTCCCACGAAGTCCCGGCTCGACCTTGGTTTTGTGGCTCAACCAAGAAACCATCCATGACTTCATCTTGCTGTTCATGCCACCATGCGGCTCGCACTTGATCCCGCTAGACACCGGGTCCCTCGAACGAAGCCTACTTGTCTTCTCCGCACCTGGAGGCCTCACCGGCGACGACCTTTTGCGCTTGTTCTTCACCTGCACCAACCCCAGTCAAGCCGCAACCTGCACCTGCATTACTTAGCCAAGAATCAGTCCACACAACGTTGTCAATCACTCATCACACAAGGAAGCGACCACACACCGGTCCTCGAACCACACATGGTCCTCAATCTCCCCCTCGAAAGCCGAGAAAGGCAAGGAACAAGATCACTTGAAGAAGACAAGTCTCGAACCCCTTAGGCAAGGGCAACGACTTGACACATCCGAGACAAAACCATGCTCAAGCAAAGAGCACAAACCACCAAAGCATACAAGAGCTCCCCCTGCACATATGCATGCTCCCTCTGAACAAGTGCCAAACCTGGGCACAAACTGGTTAGGCCGGTTCCCAAAACCGGTCAGACCGGTTCCACCAAAACCGGTCAGACCGGTTCTCCAAACCGGTCAGGACGATTTCACACAGCAGACCACACCCCCAAAGGCCAAAGATGCAAAAGAAATGAACAAGCTTCTCCTTGACTCTTGGAATAGGTTCCATGGATGCAATGCAACTTTTCTCCACCTTCCTTTCTCCCCTATGTTGCCAATGCATGAATCAAGGCCCAAATTTGAAAATATGCAACCTAGAGCTTCTCAAGTATACAAAATTCATCACAAGATGCTACACAAGTCCAAATGAGCAAGTTAGATACTCTACAGCTTCGTAATGACATCAACTTCATGACTACCAAGTTTCACATCCAACGGACGAAGCTAAGATAGAATTGAGCAATTTTGCGAAAATTTACCCTCTCATGAGCAAAAACCTAAACATGAACAAAACATGTCAAAATGGCAAAGCCACACAAACTTCATGCTAGGACAACCATTCTAATCATAAGACCATCACAAACACCCACAAGTACCTCATGTCATGTCAAAGCCACCGAGCCATGTGCCTACTTCTATGTATGAGACTTCTCATTGGTAGGCATCATGCAACGGTTTAGCACCCAAAGCAAATTAAATTCAGCACGTATGACATGAGAGCACATTTTCCAAGCATTTTACATTTCATTTTCAGATTCATATTTGGTACATGAAATGTCTTTGCGACAAAAAGGAACTTATGCCCCTCCACAAGATAAAGCACGAGGGCTAAACATTCATGATGGCAAACGAGCCTTTGGCCCCATATGATCAATAAACTAGCTATCCAACCACAAATTAAGCATAACCAAGCCACTAAAACATGTCAAGATCATATAGAGGCATTTACACATGAGAGAGCATATATGTGACATTTTTCAAAAGCATAGCCATCAACCATGGATATAAATCAAGATCATCAAGAGCTAAGACAAACTAACCATAGCATACAAAACTAGCTCACAAGATCATATATAGCACATCATGGTGAACAATGTATATGAGAGAAGCTTTTCCTACACCAAGCATATGAAACAAAATGCATGCAATCTAAGATACAAGGATGCCTATACATCATGTTACATTTGCCATGCCAAAAGCAAGAAATGCACAAAGGAAAGCTATACATATGCTACAAATGACCTCCCACACACCCAACTCAAGAAATCAAACACACACCAAGCTCCCCCCGCAAACGAGTAAAAGTTGCTTGATCTAGGGCTTTGGTGAAAATATCGGCTAGTGGGTCATGTGTGGGTACATGGATCAAAGCTATCTTCCCTTTCTCAACATTGTCTTTCAGAAAATGATACCTCACTTCTATGTGCTTAGTTTTGGAATGGAGCACTAGATTCTTTGCAACGCTTATGGCACTGGTGCTATCACATTGAAGTGGGACATGGGTATACTCCTCACCAAAGTCACTCATGGTGTATGAAATCCAAAGGAGCTGAGAGCAACAACTAGCAGCGGCAACGTACTCGGCCTCGGTAGTGGATTGAGAAACACTCAACTATTTGCGGGAAGACCAAGACACCAAAGAAGAACCCAAAAACTGGCAAGTCCCAAAATGGACTTCCTATCCAACCGACACCTGGCAAAATCCGCATACGAAAAACCGTGAAGCGCCAAAGAAGAGGACGCGGAGTACCAAAGGCCGAAGTCGGGAGTGTGACGCAAGTACCTGAAAATTTTCTTCACCGCTTGCCAATGCGAAGTCCTCGAAGACGCTTGAACTGGATGTCCGGCCTTGTCGCCGTCAAGTAGAGGAGTGACCCGATCATGCTTCGGTACTCCTTCTGGTCCACGTGTTCACCTTCCTCGTCCGCATCAAGAGCTGTAGTCGTACTTATCAGCGTCGTCATAGCCTTGGAATCCTCCATCTTGAACTTCCGCACAATGTCCTTGGTGTACTTAGCTTGGTGCACAAATGTTCCTTCCTTTGATTGCTTGATTTGTAGCCCGAGGAAGAACTGCAACTCGCCCATCATGCTCATCTCAAATTCCCTGCTCATATCCTCTGCAAACCTTGCAACAAGAGAGTTATACGAGCCACCAAAGACAATATCATCCATGTACACCTGCATAATCAGGATATCTCTTCCCTGCCTCAGTAGAAACAAGGTCTGATCGACCTTCCCCATCTCAAAACCTCTCTCGAACAAGAACCCCCTCAACCTGCCATACCAAGCTCTAGGCACCTTCTTCAACCCATAAAGCGCCTTCCTCAACTTGTACACCCGGTGGGGGTACTTCTCACTCTCAAACCCCGGTGGTTGCCTCACATACACTTCTTCCTCCAAAACACCATTCAGGAAAGCACTATTCACATCCATTTGGTGCAACTTGAACCCTTTAGCCACGGAAAAGGCTAGAAGCATCCTTATTGCCTCCAAACGGGCTACGGGAGCAAAAGTCTCCTCGTAGTCGATCCCCTCCTTCTGATTGAACCCCTGAGCAACAAGCCTTGACTTGTTTCTCACCACTTCACCTTTCTCTCCCTCTTTGTTCTTCCACACCCACTTTGTACCAATCGGCTTACACCCTAGTGGAGAGTCAACCAACTCCCAAACCTGATTCCTCTCAAAGTTCTCCAACTCCTCATGCATTGAATTAACCCAATTATGATCAGATAATGCGTGTCCAATGTCTTTGGGCTCAAAAGTAGCAACAAATGCAGCATGAGTGAAATGAGAATTGTTTCGAACCCTCGACCATGTAGTGCGTTCATTCAAGTCACCGATGATCCTCGAAGCTAGGTGATCCACTTGTACTCACCGGGGAGGTTCTCGCCTTGATGCTACCTCCCCCTCAACAACAGCTTCTCCTCGATCTTGATTTGTCGTTGTAGGTGTAGGAGAGGGTCCGTCCACCACCGTAGTCGAAGTAGTGGGTACATGTTCAGCCGGGGGTACCACACCACCATATTCATCGTCTCCATGTTCATGCTCCTCCTCCTGAAAGATCTCCTCGCCAAGCTCATCATCACCTGCACACTCAAAGACAAGCTGACTACGTGGCTGTGTCTCGTCGAAGGTTACCTCACAAGTCTCAACAATTTGGTTAGTTTCAAGATTGAGCACACGATGCTCTAGAATGAGATGCATAACCAAAGAAAATACCATCGACAGACCTAGCATCAAACTTATCCAGCTTCTTCCCTTTCTTTAGAATGAAACACTTGCAACCAAAGACATGGAAGTGACTCACCTTCAACTCGTAGCATGTTTTCTTCTTATGCACTCTGAGGTAGATCCTGTTCGACACATAGCACGCGGTATTCACCGCCTCAGCCCAGTACCTTCTCGGAGTCCTATGCTCATCAAGCATCGTCCGAGCCATCTCACACAAGGTCCTGTTCTTCCTTTCCACAACACCATTCTGGCGAGGCGTATACGGACTCGAAAACTGGTATTCAAGACCCAAGTCATGGCAAAAGGTTTCAAAATGAGAGTTTCTGAATTCTGAGCCATTGTCACTGCGGATTGCTCGTATGGCATCTCTGTGCCTCTCGTTCCTCAACCTCAAGACTAGATCTCGAACAAAACCAAATGTCTCCCCCCTTATCCTCGAGAAAGAACACCATGCATACCGAGAATAGTCGTCCACCACAACAAGGACATACCACTTCCCACCCGCAGATCGCACACGAGCTGGGCCAACAAGGTCCATATGGAGCAGCTCTCATGGACGCTCAGTCATCACACCGGTGAGAGGCGGGTGAGAAGAGGCTACCATCTTGGCATGCCTACACGGAGCACAAACCAACTCTTTCTCAAGCCTCAACCGTGGCAATCCTCGGACCAAATTGAGTTTACTCAAGCGAGACAAAAGGTCAAAGCTCAAGTGACCCAACTTCCTATGCTACCTCCAGAACTCACTCGAAGAACCAGCCAAGAAACAACGCTCCACACCAGAAGACTGAGAAAAATCAGCCCGAAACACCTGACCCTCGGGAACGACCTTACAGACAAGGTCCCCTTGAGAATCCAAAATCCGAGAACCACCAGGCCGAAACAACACCTCAAAACCCTAATCCAACAGCTGGGACACAGAAAGCATATTGTACCCCAGCTATTGAACAAGAGCAACATGTCTCAGAGTGATCTTGTCACTCACCTTAATCTCACCTTCTGAAAGCACACGCCCACGCCCATTGTCCCCAAAAGTGATGTACCTCTTTGTCACCACTGGGATGAGACTTGAGAACCACCCCTTGTCTCCGGTCATATGCCTCGAGCAACCAGAGTCAATCAACCAAATGTTCTTCAAGTCTCCCACCTGAAATTCAAAAACGAGCACGTGAGCGAACAAACGACTCAGCACTAGGGTTAGTACCAAAAGAGTAAAACCAGTGCCGAGCCATTTGCTCGAAAGTTGGGTTAGCACACACCAGACCATCTTTCCTACCAAAACTACCATCACGAACACCACTTCGGTAACCACTCCGAGAAACCAACCCTCTCTGCCTGGAGAAGGACCAAAACCACGAAAGGATAACCGTGGATCGTCCCTCCTCTCCATCACAAAGCTACGACTCCTCCCATTCCCGTATTGAGCACGAGAGAGAGAATGCCTAGCAAACTGACCACCTGCTGACTCTCCAGACCAACCACCAGAACCATGACCACCTGAGACAAACCGAGACTCCTCACGAGCACGATAACCAAACTTGCCACTTTGCAGACCCCAAACCGGTCTGACCGATTTCAAAACCGGTCTGACCGGTTTCACTCCTCTAGCAACACCTCCTGCACTCTTCCGCTCTCCCCAAGCCGGAACTGTCCTCACACTTGCCTTGGCCGTGGGCATCTGCACACGAGGCTCAAGTACACCACTGGAGGGGTGATACTTGTCCTTGTTAGCCCACTCCTTCGCCATTCTCTCCTCTCTCTTACTCTTGAAGCAAAACTCATCCTTATGGCCATATCTCCCACAATAGCCACAATGAAACCTCACAAGCTTAGGTTTGGGCTTGGATTGGGGCTGCTCACTTGGTTTCTCTCCACTCGACTTCTCCACCAATTTCTCCTCACTAGCCTTCTCATTCTCTTTCCCAATGAACACTTTCCACGAAGTGCTCACAAACCTGATAGGCTTTTGGAAATCGTTTGTTGGTGGAGGAAACACGGGTGGACCTGGGGTTGTGTCTAGTCGGTTCCTAAGATGGTTAGGTTTGGGAGGGAAATCTTGTTTGTGGTGGGTTTTGGTGGCTCTGGGATATTCTCTCCACTTCCCTCACCAACCTTGTTTGCCCCAAGTCCCTCACCATCCTGCCTCTTGAAAGACTCAATCATTATCCTCAACTGAGGCTCATGACCAGACAACCAACCCATCAACTTTCTCAGCTCATCATTCTCATCCTGCAAGCGATCAACATAATGCGCAAGTTCCAGATTCTTCAAAGCATGCATTTCACAGGTAGAGCAAGATGTGGAATTGATTCTTTCAGCTTAGCCTCAAGGGAAGCAGTGTAAACATGCATCTTATCAATTTTAGCATGCAAGACAGGGCAAGAAGTGCAAGCATCTAGAAAAGCAGATCTATATTTCAGCTCAGCCACTTCAACCCTAAGCACATCTAGTTCCTCACACTTGGAGGCATGCTTCTCCTTAAACAAAGCAAGATCAGCAAGAAAAATGGAGCAATCAGCACAATCAACCTCATCAGAAACAACATGGCTAGCCTTAAGGGAATCAATCTCAAGCTTGCTATCAAGAACCTGCGTTTCTAGCTCAGCCACTCTAGTCCTAGCATCCTCGAGTGAAGCCCTAAGCTCTTTTCTCATTTTCTTGGCCTCTCTAAGCATGTCATCACGATTATCAAGCAACGAGCCAAGCCTTTCATTCTCTTGACGCAAGAAGGGAAGCTCATCACGCACGTCGTCGTCGGAATCAGAGTCCGAGTCGCTCTGTGTGCTCTTCTTGCTGCTGGAGCTCAACGCCATGGTGCAGAAGTCGTCTCTAGCGAAGCAGCTCAGCCTGCTCAGGTTCTTGGACGACTTCCTGCTCTTGCGACGATCACCTTCGTCTTCACTGCTGCTTGAGCTCGAGGTGGAGTACGCGGAACTGGAGTCGACGTCGCTCGCTCCAACCATCGCTCGGGCCTTGCCTCGGCTCTCCTTCTTCCTCGGTCGTCGCTCGTCCTTGTGCTTGTTCTTGTGCTTGCTCTTGTGGTCACGCCTCGACCGGTACTTGCCATCCATCCTCGACTTGTGCTTGTAGCCGTCCTTGTTCTCGACCTTCTCCGGGCAGTTGGCGACGAAGTGTCCCGGCTTGCCACACTGGAAGCATGTCCTCGTGTTCCTCCTCATGTCCACCCGGTTCTCGTGCAGCCTCTCGAACCTCCTCGTCAGCAACGCCAGCTCGTCCTCTCCTAGCACATCGAACTCCTCATCCGGCATAGACATCAAAGAGGACAAAGAGAACATCCTGGTGAATGGGTTAGTGTTAGCCTTTCCTTTCAAACCACCAACGAGGGCAAGACTATGGGAATCAGTCGGACCCTCGAGCTTGGCTGTCATGCCCCTACCCACCTCAGCCGACTTGAGCTTCGAGAATAGCTCGTTCACCGTCAGAGTGTCATACTTCTCCGACTCGAAAATGGCCTCGAAGTTTCCGCCCCATATCGTACGATCCAAAGAGTGTAAGAGCTTGACAGGTCTATCATGATCATCATACGGGAGCACGTCCACATTGGCCGTCATGTTGTTCACAACCACCGTGAACCTCTGAAACAAGGCATCGATGGACTCACCGGGGAGATGAGTGAAGTTCTCGTACTCTCTCCGGTAGGTCGCATACATCCGAGCCTGAACCTGGGCATTCCCAACAGGAGCCTCCTTCAACACCAACCAGATTCTACAAGCCAAGTGCTCGGTGTGCACCCGATCGAACTTAGGCTGACACAAAGCACGAAACAAGTAGTCGACCGCCTTATTGTTGGCGTCGAACATGTCCCTCGATCCGGGAGCAAGGAAGTTCATCGGCTTGACATAGCCTGTGTCCACTGTGACATCCCAAAGGATCTGACCCTTACCGCGGAGGAACGCCGCCATCCTCTTACTCCACATCTGGTAGTTCTTTCCATCGAAGTGTGGAGGACCCGAACCCCGTTCCTGGTACGCTATCCTTGGATCTTAGACTGGTTAGAGTCAACAAAGACCCGAGCCGACTCTGATACCACTTGAAGGACCGAAACGGCGAACCAGAGAGGGGGGAGTGAATGGGAGCCGATAAAAATTATATTCAAGAATTCCGCCTATGAACCCGATTTTACTCGTGCACCTCCGTAAGGTTCTCTTGCCAAGTTCACGTAGGCACTGAAGTGCTACTGAACCCAGCACACACGCAGCGGAAACACACACGACACGGCTGCTGGCAGCCCAAATCGGCCAGGGCGGTTCCTGAAACCTGTCAGACCACTTCTGTTGGACTTAGCCTCACGCAGGCAAGGGAAACCGGTCAGACCGACTTTGTCCAGAATCTCCCCAAAGACCCGAAACACCTCAAGAGCCTTTCCACATCTGAACAAAAGAAGCCATGGCACAATATAGACTTCTTTTCTAAAACACCCTTCTCAACAGCCCACAGGGCGAAACCGGTCAGACCGGTTTGGGAAACCGGTCAGATCAGTTTTTGCCTGGACAGTCGGGAAGAACACAGCCCGCGGGAAAAACTCAACACTTCCTCCAATCGATCTCCCGATTCGTTCCACGGATCAAATTGAGACTTTGGGAATAGTTGGGGTACCTCATGGGCTACCTCGGTCCCCAAAACCCACTCGATCAAGAGGAATCGAAAGTCAACCCTTAAGAACACCTCCAACCCTAGAACTCTAAAACCACCAAAATCGAGCCCCTTAACTCACGGATTTGGGAGGGGAATCACAGCCCAAAGAACTACGAAGGGTTCCCACAAATTTCCCCCATCAAATCCCCAAGAGCAAAGTCCCGAAAACACCCCGAGAAAACCACCAAGAGAGCCCCGAAAATCACCACCAAGAACAACCGGGAACAACACAACAAGGCCTTGAGGAACCACGCTGAATCATCTATACATGCCACAAAGGTTCATACATGGTGTAGCTTGTCGCCCGATCATCCTACCCTCTCACAAGATCTCACCATGAAGCTCTCAAGCTAGTCCTATAGAAATCCTAAGAAAATAGGAATGGAAAATAGTAAAGAAAATGAACCAGGGTTCCAAGAGATGGCTGCCATCCTCTCAACTCATGGGTTATATGGAGGCAAACGAAAGTCTAAAATACCCTTACTTAATAACTAGGGATACAAGCCCACTAAGGGCACTTTGGGAATTTGTCTTCATAGCACCATCGGACGGATGCCCAGCGATCGCACTTCGCGTAGCCTCGACGCAAGCCTTGTGATCCCAACGCGTGTCCTCCGCTTCGAAGCTTCCGGCGCCTTGCGGCCCAAAACTGGTCAGACCGGTTCTCCAAACCGGTCAGGCCGGTTTTAGCCAGACAGCCACGCTCGGTCTTCAGCCTCGGCTTTGTGGCTCAGCCGAGTAACCCGGTGATTTTCTGGTGAACCACTGGAAACCCCGCGAACTTGATGTAGCCTCCGCCAATCGCCACTCATGACTTAGCTCCCACGAAGTCCCGGCTCGACCTTGGTTTTGTGGCTCAACCAAGAAACCGTCCATGACTTCATCTTGTTGTTCATGCCAACATGCGGCTCACACTTGATCCCGCTGGCCACCGGGTCCCTCGAACGAAGCCTACTTGTCTTCTCCACACCTGGAGGCCTCACCGGTGATGACCTTTCGCGCTTGTTCTTCACCTGCACCAGCACTAGTCAAGCCGCAACCTGCACCTGGATTACTTAGCCAAGAATCAGTCCACACAACATTGTCAATCACTCATCACACAAGGAAGCGACCATCCACCGGTCCTCGAACCACACATGGTCCTCTAACGCTAACCCATCCTCCAAGATGTACTCTCTATCTTCCTTGATGTCTTTGTCAAATGAGGAGTTCGATGTGCTTGGAGAGGACGAGCTGGCGCTGCTGACCAGAAGGTTCTAGAGGATGCACAAGAACCAGGTGAACACAAGGAGGAACTCACGAACATGCTTTTAGTGTGGCAAGCAAGGACACTTCATCACTGAGTGTACGGAGATGATGGAGGCTAAGGACAACTACAAGCACCACCCGAGGATGGAGAGAAAGCACCGCTCAAGGTGTGACTATTGGGGAATTCTGGAAAAACCTGTCACCCTCAAAACGTCGAGTTTGACGAAGTTTGTGAAATGAGTTTTCAGGATGATCGACTCTGTGAAGATCTGGAATCTTGATCCTGCGAAGCCCTGACATCACGAACCTGTGAAGATCTGAGATCTTGAACCTGCGAAGCCCTGAAATCACGAACTTGTGAAGATCTGGAATCTTGAACCTGCGAAGCCCTGAAGTCACGAACCTGTGAAGATCTGGAATCTTGAGCCAAGCCCTGAACTCGCGAACCTGAGAAGATCTGGAATCCTGAATCTGCGAAATTCTGAAATCGGGAATCTATGAAATTCGGGAATCTACTGAAGATTAAATTCGGAGGTTATGGCGCATGAGGATTCCTGTGAATAAAAGACTCATTGATCAGTAAGAAGCCAAGTCAAAGATGTTGCCTCAAAAGTCCAGGTTTGACGTGTGAACTAGTGGCAGGCTTGTATATGTATGAGATGTAAAGGACGTTCATGTATGTGTTCACATTAGAAATATTCCTTAGATTCGAGGGTACTTTCGGAATGTAAAAGTCCCTTCATCTCCCTATAAAAGGGGGCGTGAGGGCACGTGTAAAAGGATTCACAACTTTTGAGGTATGAGCAGTCCATAGGAGATTCTTTGTCTCCTCTTACGTCATCTGCTATTCTGACTTGGACGTTTGCACATATTCTTCTCTTGTGTTCGGGGATCTCATATGGATTTTAGGATACCGCCAACATTGGCGCCCACCATGTTTTAGCCGAAAAACAACTCACGATGACACCAGAGAAGAGGTCAAAGAAGAACATTCTAGCTGAGACAGACCAAGAAGAGCACCATCATGTCGAAGGCAATGAAATCTCTCTTGCTCCTGAACCTTCAAACATCACAGATCAGGAACGAAGACTAAAACTTGAAGCTCTGATGAAAGTGAGGAACCAAGTTGAGAAGTACCTTGGTCCATGTGTGATGAGTGATTGACCGGATGGTTTGAAGCTTTGTGTGTGTAGTGTAGAGTTGTGTTGTGTGTGTTTTATTTTGAGTATTTACCTTATTGTTTACGTGGTGTGTTATCAATGCACTCGTGAAGAGTGGTAGACAACGTTGTGTGGACTGACTCTTGGCCTAGTATTGCAGGTGTTGGTTGCGGCTTGGTTTGCGTTGGTGCAGGTGAAGAACAGGCGTGAAAGGTCTTAGCCTTGCGGGGCCTCCAAGGAGTGGAGAGACAAGTAGGCTTGGTTCGAGGGACCCGGTGGCCGACGGGATCAAGTGCGAGCCGCATGGTGCAAGAAGAGCAAGATGAAGTCGTGGACATGGAGCCGATGCATCGGTGGTGGCCAAGTCAAGGAACGAGGCAAGACTGAGTAGACCGTCCGGTGCCGGAGGGTGAAAGGCTTGGCGGGCTCGACGCTTAGCGTGGTGAGGCCGGGCCGTGTACGCGGGGTTTGGTGGTTTGGCCACAAAACCATCGGAGGAGGGTTTCTCGGTTTGGGCCTCAAAACCGAGCCCGAGGGCCTGGCGTGACGGAGACGGTATCCGGGTGCGTCGGGAAGCTTCGAGGGCGGGCGACACGCGGCATGATCGAGGTGCTTGCGTCGGGAGGACGTGAAGGCCTGATGGATGCGCGGCCGTCCGATGGTGAACTTCATGTGTTGACCAAAATGCCCCTGTGAGGGCTTGTGTTGTACTCCTAGTGTAGGGGCACTTCTGTCTTTTCCGGAGGGCCTATATATAGGAGGAGGGGGCTGAATTTTCAGCCATCTCTTGGGCTAGTAGGTTGTGGTACTCTTTCATTTTGGAGTGCTTTGGGAGAGAGGGAGAGAGGTGAGAGTGGCTCTTTGATTGGAGCTTTTTGCCATCTTAGATTTGGATTCTAGGAGTGGCTTGTAATCGATTGGACAAGATATTCATAGTGAATTCATTCTCTAAATCTTGTGTCAATCTTTCTTTTCCAGAGTTTCTTTTATTGCTTTTTCGGAGCTCTTTTTGTGTTATTTTCGTGCTTGGCTCGATTCGTCGTTTCTAGGTCATTTGGCTCCGGATTTCTTTGAGGGGATCATGGATGGACGCCTTGCGCACCTTTGGTGATGATCTTGACCCCTCAAACGCCGGGAATCGGGCTCGATTTGGTGAGGATTGGATGAACTCGGTTTTATGCTTAGAGTGCACGAGATTTGCGATTCCGGTTGATTGGATTGGTTTAGGGTTCCAAGATTTTGGGCATAGCTTCACGTAGTGACGCTTCTTATCTACCCAAATTTTGGGGTCAATCCGTCCAATGGTTTAGGAGATCCATCGACTGGAAGTTTGAGGTTGTTTCTCGTGTTCCTCGGCTGTGCTGATTCGCACCTGGTGGACCGTCCGCGAGGTCAACGCAGACCGTCCGCGAGGTAGCCGCGGACCATCCGCAAGGTCACCGCGGACCGTCCGTGAGGTGCCTGATAGCCCAGCTGTTCTTCGTGTTCGTGCGGGTTCTTGAGTGCCTCTCTTTCGATCCATTTTGTCGGTGGGTTTTTGGTGCATGAAGTTTGCGGACGGTTCGTACTAGAGTGTCGGACGGTTCGTGACGAGGCGGATGGTCCGCAGGTCCATCACGGACGGTCCGTTTTTCTCGGTGCAGTACTGGAGGTTCGGGTAGCATTTTCGGACGGTCCGTGCCCTCCTCGCGGACAGTCCGTGCCCTCCTCGCGGACAGTCCGCCCGGACACTGCGGATGGTCCGCCTGGTGCTTTCCAGATTGCCTAAGTCCTTTGCTTTTTGAGTTGTGCTTCCATGTTGGATTGAGTTGGGGTTTGTTCCTAGGATTGGTAGGTCCGTTGTGACTACGTGACCTTGGCAAACTTGTGTGGGAATCCGTAGTTGTGAATTTGGGGTATAGGCCGAATTCAACCAAAGGGAAGAATTTTTATCGGCTCCCATTCACTCCCCCCCTCTCTGGTCGCCCGAATCGGTCCTTCAATTGGTATCAGAGCTGGTTGTGGATTCTTGTGGCTCTAACAAGTCTTGATCCATAGGGTGACTAGAGGAAAGAGGTGCTTCTGCTTGCGACTTTGGTTTGCGCGTTTTGAGTCCGGCGATTTGGAGTTGTGCCCTTGGAAAACCATAACTTGAGATACCTTTAGTAAAACGGGCATAACTTTTCGCTCGGTGCTTCGTTTTGGCTCAAATGTTTACAGCGGTTTCGTGACTCCATTTGTAGGTGATCCAAAATAACCTAAATATCATTTTGTGGTCTTCAAAAATTCAGAAAAAATCAAGAAGATAATTGAAAAATCCTCATTTAAGTCTCTTGCGACTTTGTCTTGTTTCTTCTGGATTTTCTCTAGGCTTCATTTCACCTTATTTTGAGCTGGAATTTTTTGTGCCTCTATCTTTGGTGCTCCCTGTTCAGTGGTAAAATTTTGGGAAAAGATAAGATCCTTTGCTATTGAACTCGTGAGTACTTGTTAGAGAATTTAGGCATTTTGAGTGCTTTCTTTGCATCGTTGCTTGTTCCTTGAGCTTGGTTTCAGCTAATCCTAACCGGTACTTTGTTTATGGCACCAAGTTCTTCTCCCTGTAGTTCTTTGAGCAGGAGGAGTATGGAGGTTGAGGCGGAAGCCTAAGTGGAGGAGATGATATCTCTCATCGAGGACTATCAAGATGGTGACATCAAGAAAGGCGAGCTCTACCACAAGCTAGGAGGCATGAACCAAGGTACACTTGCCAAAGCTATCTTGATCCTATGCAATAGGTTGGATGATTGTGAGCGTGATTGTGGAGACTTGCATAGGAGAAACATAGATTTGTGTGATGCCTTGAGTAGGAAGAATGAGAAGATGAAATGCTCTCTTACTAGGTTGAAATGTGGTATGGCTCATTGGAAGTCTTGTGCTTTGAATTCTTGCACTTCTTGTAACACCATGAATGCTAAGAATGATGCTCTGATTGCTTCCATTGCATGCTTGAAATCTGAAATTAAGGTGTTAAATTTCAAAGCTTCTTTGCCTTGCAAATCTTGTGATGACATGTGTGCTAGAAATGAGAAATTAAAAGATGAAGTTAATTGGCGCAAAATGCATGTTGAAGCTTTTAGAAGATCATGCAACAATCTTGATTTTGAGAATGATGAATTGAGATCATCTCTTGTTAACTTGCAATCTGAAATTGACTTGTTGAAATCCAATGCTTCTATGTCTTGCAACTCTTGTGTTGCTTTGAATGATGAACTTGATATGGCTAGGAGTAAGATTGCTTTGTTAGAGTCAAGTGCTTCCCTACCATGTGTTTCTTGTGAGTCCTTGCTTGCTGAAATTAATGAACTAAAATTGACTCACACCACATGTGTAGATAAACTTGAGCATGCTAGGGCTGAAATTTGTGATATGAAATCCATGCCTTGTAGCAAGTGCTCTTTGTTGCTGGTTGAGGATGCTTGCCATACTTCTTGCAATGATGATAATGCTTTGCGAGATGTAAATGATGTTGCTTGTTCATGTGATTTCGTTTGCACCTCATGCATTGATTTGGAAAGTGAAGTTTTGGCTTTGAAAAAGATGCGCGAGGATATGAGCGCTAAGTTGGTTGAGCATGATGAGATGAGTGCCAACCTTGAGAAAGAAAATGAACTCTTGCGTACCACATATGCTAAATGCATTGAAGAAGAAATCAATAATTTGAGAAATATGACATGTGGTACTTGTGAGCGCCTCAAGTCTCAAAATGAGGTTTTGCGCACAAGGTGCAAGAGTCTTTGTGCCAAGGGTTTGGATTCTCGCTTCTCTTGTCACTCCGATGTTGATGCTTCTAAATTTGCTTCTTCTAAACCGGAGTCGACTTCTTCTCTGGAGTGTGAGTCTTTGGATGGTGGTAAGTGTGCTAGTGCTTTGGATAGCTCTCCCATAACTACTCCTAAGCTTGTTGCTTCTTCCGGTATTGCCCAAGGTGATTTGAATGGAAAGGGTGCCTCCCACATATTTGGAACTCATACTCCCAAGCCGAGGTTCCAATGCACCTTTTGCAAGAAGGATGGGCATATCGTTGAGTTTTGCTTTCGCCGTGTCAAGCACGAGCGACGTGTGCATGCCAAAGCTTTTAAGAAGCCACGTAGCCTTTCTCATGGCACGTGTGATTCTAATGTGGGCACCAAGTTGGATGTTGGGGTTGATGCCTCATGCTCTAAGTCCCAAGGGATTTCCCACTTACAAGAGAATGGTGATTCATCCACTCGGACCGTGCCTCTCGATAGGCCTTTATACCATTGCTCTCACTGTGGGAAGGATGGGCATCAAGAGAGCTTTTGCTACCGCCGGGCAAGGAGAATACGACGAGGAGGTGCCTCTAAGCCTTTGGTTGTTCATAGCCTTTCTCATGGCATGAACACTTGTGAGCCTAAGAAGGCGCGATTTGTGGACGGGTTTTATGACACTCTTTCTAGTAAGTTAGACCATGCTCGTGGACATGCTTCTAGTGTTTCTTGTGTTGGTCCGTGACATGCTTACCGTGGTGCTTGTGTTGGTTCTTCTCCTACGACCCCGAAGGATCTTTGTCTTTTTGCTTGTGCTAGCACTCGACTTTCTACGCGAGTGACTTCTTTGAGGCATGGTTCCAAGGGTGTTCGAAAGACTTTTCATTCCAACAGGCATTTACATCATGCTAACCCACTTGATAGCCTGTGTGCACCACTTACCCGTGTGACCAAATATTGGATTCCCAAGTACGTGCTTGCTAACCCTTTGGGATCCAAGGCTCGGTCTTTCTCGTCTCCTTGTGTGTAGGTATGGAGACGCGGTTGGAGAACATGAGTTGGATGGGCTTGATCTCTGTCCGTGAGGAGATCAAGACAAGATGGTTCTCCACACCGTTTTGGATGGCTCTTGAAAGCCTTTGTACACATGTATAGTGAGTTTTCTTTTCCCCTTGTCCTCTCTTGTATATACTTGTGTCTTGCTTGTGTGAAAACCATTGTAGGCTAGCCACCTTGTTCATGATAGCTTTGTGATCTTGAGTATCTATCTTGCTATCTTTGTATGATTTTATGGTGGATGATATTTATGAACATCATGTCATGCTTTATGGTTGATTGCTCGGATATGTCATGTTGTTCATCCATATCATTTTTGTCTAGCTCGATGGTACCTTTCTTGTTAGCATGTTTGTCCCCCATGTATATCTTATCATGCTAGCTTTGTAATATATGTTGGTGGATGATCCATGTGAACTTGTATCATGCCTTTGTTTAGTTCTTGTATATTGTTTGGCACGTTGTTCTTTGGTATCATTTTGGTTTAGTGTTGTACCTTGTTGACATACTTGCTTGCCCATGCTTATTCATATTTGTGGAATCGTGTTGCAATGCTCTATTTATGTTAATTGATATTGTCAATGCTTTGTGTAGCATGTTGTCAGCTTTCCTTGGAGTTTTGGGCTTGTTTTGTCTTCGGGTTGTGCTGTTGTTCCTCCTTTCGGTTGGTTTCAGAGTTTTCCTTGCTCTTTATTTTCCTAGATTTTGCTTTGTTAGTTGCCCTTGGTTGAAGGGGAGCTTGGCTTCTTTTGATAGGGAATTTGATTCCAAGAAGGGTTGTGACTTTTTGGGCAGTCTTTGTGATCGTTAAATTGGTATTCCTTCTATGGTATTCAATTGGGATCTTTGCGGTTTTGCAATTGGTACTTTTGCTATGGTACTCAATTGGGACCTTTGGTGGCTCTTCTCTCGCTTGGAGCGATTCTTGGTTGGTGTGTTCCCTCGTGAGCTTTATTGGTGTTAAGTCAAGTTCCTTGTCTCCCTATGCATTTTGCATTGCATTTGTATTATATATCATGATGTATAGACTTTAGTAGGTTTGACATTTGTGTCTCGCATTCTGTCATATATCATGTTTCTTTTGATGTACATATCTACCTATGTTGCATTTGTATCATATTGCATTTTAAGATAATGAGCTTCTTCCATATGCCTCATTTGAGTTTCTTTGGCTATTTGTGAGATATTGGTCATGTGTGTGGAGAAATGGCTATCTGAGGCTATGCTCTTGGAATATTTGAGATATATGTGTTGTGAGATAGCCCTTTTTGAATCAAATGTTAATCTTGACTAAATTTGATGAAATGTGCTACACTCATGTATAGTAGTATATCCATGTCACTTTTTGGTCTAAATGTGCCTTTCATGCTTAGATTGTGCTTGGATGTCTCTTTCTTGCATTTGGGCCAAAGGCCGATATCATTGTGAATGTTTAGCCTATGTTGCATTCATGGAGGAGCATAAGCTTCTTTTTGCCGCAAAGGCACTTCATGTACCATGAAATGAATTAATCTTGAAAAGAAGTGTGTATGCTTCAAAATGCTCCACCCATCATATTTATGCTTAAAATGTCTTATCTTTCACACATGGGTGCAAAACATGTTGCATGATTTCACCAGTGGAGAAGTCTCCCCGAAGTGGACACATGGCTCATGAGCTTTAACATGACATGCTTTGCTTTATGGGTGTTTGCAATGATCTTTTGTTAAGAATTTGATCTCCTTGTATGATCTCTGGATGATATGCATGGTTTTGGCTAGAATATGACATGGATAGGGCTTTAAATTTGAAGTGAGCCATCTTTTGATAAAACTGCTCAAATCTAAAAATTTGCTTTGTCACATGCCTATATTTCAATATATTACTTGTGGCAATGCTTTGACTTTGCTATGATTCATATGTGTGCTCTTTGTCTCACTTCTAGCCTTTGCAACTAGATTTGGCCTATTTGAGAAGCTCATGTAGATGTTTATATGCTTTGTCTTACATTCATGCATTGTCGTCAAGTAGGGAAAGTTGCATTTGGGGGAGAAAGTGTTTCAACTTTTGGGCATTTGTGGCATCCAGAGGGATACTCAGTTCAGGGGGAGAACTTGAGTTTGCATGCACATTTCAGGATAAGTATGCATTTGTGTAGGGGGGCTTTGGTGAGTTTCCTTTGTTTGCCTGAGTTGTGCTTTGGTGGTTGCTTTTTGCTCTATCACGTGTGTTTAGGGTGAGCTTTGTATGCTCTTTGTCCCTAGTACATGTGTTTAGGGGGAGCTTGTCAGCTTGGTGTGCATTTTTTTCTCTACCTCATGAGTTTAGGGTGAGCTTTGTATGCTCTTTGGCCCTAGTTCATGTGTTTAGGGGGAGCTTGTGAGTTTTGTGCTCTTGTGCCGGTGGTGTTGAGCCCCTTTGCCTCTTCTTGAGGAGCCTGCAGTTGACTTGTGTTTTCGATTATCACATGATTGGTGTTGAGCCCTTTGTGCCTCTTCTTGAGGGATTGTGTGATTTCGCTTGTCCATGATCGGTGTTGAGCCCTTTGTGCCTCTTCTTGAGGGATCATGCATTCTTGTCTCGGTTGTGTCGAGCCGTTGCCCATGTCTTTGGGGACCGAGACATTGAGTTGGCCTTTGTGGTTTCTCTCATGCCAAGTGACCTTGTTCCTTGCTCTTGTGTGGTTTTCTTTCGGATGAGTTGTTCGGCCTTTGCCCTCTCAAACCATTTCGTTGTGCTCACTTGTTGTCAATCGCTACTCAAGGGGGAGAAATTTGGAAAATCAAGTTGATATGAACCTTGATTTGATGGTGATGAGCGGTTGACAAGTGTTTTGGTAAGAGTTTTATGGCACTTTGGGTTGAGCATTTTGGTTTGATGGCTTTTAGGGATTGCATGTTGGTAGTGTGTCTCTTCGATTGCGCTTAGCCTTTGTGCTTGCTTTGGTTTCGAGAGGAATTTGTCGGAGCATGCTTTTATCCCTTCTCACTTCAAGTGGCCTTTTGTTTGCCTTTTATTGGCTTTGTGGCGCTTGAATGAGTTCTTGTTTGCTTTTTGACCTTCTTTTGTCAATGCACTCATCAAGGGGGAGATTGAGGAACCAAGTTGAGAAGTACCTTGGTCCGTGTGTGATGAGTGATTGACCGGATGGTTTGAAGCTTTGTGTGTGTAGTATTGAGTTGTGTTGTGTGTGTTTTATTTTGAGTATTTACCTTATTGTTTATGTGGTGTGTTGTCAATGCACTCGTGAGGAGTGGTTGATAACGTTGTGTGGACTGACTCTTGACCTAGTATTGTAGGTGTTGGTTGCGGCTTGGTTTGTGTTGGTGCAGGTGAAGAACAGGCGTGAAAGGTCTTAGCCTTGCGGGGCCTCCGAGGAGTGGAGAGACAAGTAGACTTGGTTCGAGGGACCCGGTGGCCGACGGGATCAAGTGCGAGCCGCATGGTGCAAGAAGAGCAAGATGAAGTCGTGGACATGGAGCCGGTGCATCGGTGGTGGCCAAGTCAAGGAACGAGGCAAGACTGAGTAGACCGTCCGGGCGCCGGAGGTGAAAGGCTTGGCGGGCTCGACGCTTGGTGTGGTGAGGCCGGGCCGTGTAGCGGGGTTTGGTGGTTTGGCCACAAAACCATCGGAGGAGGGTTTCTCGGTTTGGGCCTCAAAACCGAGCCCGAGGGCCTGGCGTGACGGAGATGGTATCCGGGTGCGTCGGGAAGCTTCGAGGCGGGCGACACACGGCATGATCGAGGTGCTTGCGTTGGGAGGACGTGAAGGCCTGATGGATGCGCGGCCGTCCGATGGTGAACTTCATGTGTTGACCAAAATGCCCCTGTCAGGGCTTGTGTTGTACTCCTAGTGTAGGGGCACTTCGGTCTTTTCCGGAGGGCCTATATATAGGAGGAGGGGGCTGAATTTTCAGCCATCTCTTGGGCTAGTAGGTTGTGGTACTCTTTCATTTTGAAGTGCTTTGGGAGAGAGGGAGAGAGGTGAGAGTGGCTCTTTGATTGGAGCTTTTTGCCATCTTAGATTTGGATTCTAGGAGTGGCTCGTAATCGATTGGACAAGATATTCATAGTGAATTCATCCTCTAAATGTTGTGCCAATCTTTGTTTTCCCGAGTTTCTTTTATTGCTTTTTCGGAGCTCTTTTTGTGCTATTTTCGTGCTTGGCTCGATTCGTCGTTTCTAGGTCATTTGGCTCCGGATTTCTTTGAGGGGATCATGGATGGACGCCTTGCGCACCTTTGGTGATGATCTTGACCCCTCAAATGCCGGGAATCGGGCTCGATTTGGTGAGGATTGGATGAACTCGGGTTTATGCTTTGAGTGCACGAGATTTGCGATTCCGGTTGATTGGATTGGTTTAGGGTTCCAAGATTTTGGGCATAGCTTCACGTAGTGACGCTTCTTATCTACCCAAATTTTGGGGTCAATCCGTCCAACGGTTTAGGAGATCCATCGATTGGAAGTTTGAGGTTGTTTCTCGTGTTCCTCGGCCGTGCCGGATTCGCACACGGTGGACTATCCGCGAGGTAGCCGCGGACCGTCCACGAGGTCACCGCGACCGTCCGCGAGGTGCCTCGACGTGCCCGGCTCTTCTTCGTGTTCGTGCGGGTTCTTGAGCGCCTCTCTTTCGATCCATTTTGTCGGTGGGTTTTTGGTGCATGAAGTTTGCGGACGGTCCGTACTAGAGTGTCGGACGATCCGTGACGAGGCGGACGGTCCGCGGGTCCATCACGGACGGTCCGTTTTTCTCGGTGCAGTACTGGAGGTTCGGGTAGAATTTTCGGACGGTCCGTGCCCTCCTCGCGGACAGTCCGCGACCTCCTCGCGGACAGTCCGCCCGGACAGTGCGGACGGTCCGCCTGGTGCTTTCCAGATTGCCTAAGTCATTTGCTTTTTGAGTTGTCCTTCCGTGTTGGATTGAGTTGGGGTTTGTTCCTAGGGTTGGTAGGTCCATTGTGACTACGTGACCTTGGCAAACTCGTGTGGGAATCCGTAGTTGTGAATTTGGGGTATAGGCCGAATTCAACCAAAGGGAAGAATTTTTATCGGCTCCCATTCACTCCCCCCCTCTCTGGTCGCCCGAATCGGTCCTTCAGAAAGCAAGAGCTGAGAAGACAGCGCACATTCAAGAACACCCTATTGAACAACAAACACATGAAAATGATGATGATGAGGAGGAAACCATAGATAAAGAACTAGAAAGAGTTCAGCAAAAAATATAGCAGCTGCAGAAAGAAAAAGAAAAATTCACAAACCAATTGCAGGCAAAAAGAAAGGCCTCTAAAAAGTTAGAAAAACTCAATCAGACAAAAGAACAAATTGAAGCAATACAAAGAGAGATAGATGAAATGAAAGAACAAGAAAATAGTTCACTGTGGCAAGAATCACCACTCCATAACTCTGGACCAAACAAAAGAACCCCGAAAGAAAATTTCTTCGCGGGAATTGGAATTTCACAGTTCGTGGATTCTGAGTCACCACTATCCATAGGGCTGCAAACTGCACCATGGCCACCAAAGTTCAAACCGGTCTCTCGCCCGAAGTATAATGGCTTCGGAAATTCTAGGCAATTCCTCATGAGATATGAATCAGCAATGAATTCAGCAGGAGGAGACGATGTTGCGCTGGCCAAATCCTTCATCATTGCCTGTGAAGGACCAGTTCTGAACTGGTATTCTTTGCTACAACCGCACTCAGTCTGCAGCTGGGTCGACCTCAAGACAAAATTCATGCAAGCATTTCAGATGTTCCATGACACAACAGCCGAGTCATCAGATCTCCATAACTGCAGGCAGAAAGATAGAGAGCCATTACGGAACTTCGTGAGAAGGTTCATGCAGTAGAGATTCCAGATTCCTAAGGCGGATGACAAAACAACGATCAAAGCACTAATCAAAGGCCTGACTCCAGGACCAACAGCTTCGCACTTGACACGAAAGAAGCCAAATACAATTGATGAACTCTTTCATGAACTCGAAGAATACATCTTGTCTGATGATGATCATCGCGGAAGGGTGGCTGAACGAAATGAAGCCCCACAAGGCAATAGGGAGATGACTTGGAGACCCTAACCCCAGAACCCATGAAACATCAAGAACATGGAAAATCCTCAGCCTGACCAGCACAGTAGACCAAGCACAAGAGAAGGATTCGCACCTAGGGGAAGGAGAAGAGGAAGAGGACCTCCGAGACTCACGAATCATAACCCAAGAGACCCGTACTTCTATTGTCAGTATCATGGAAGAGGACATAGCACCGAAGGGTTCCCAGAAACCAAGAAAACCATCATGAGAATTCAGCAAGAAAAAGCTATGATGAGCATCACATCCTCGATGCCGAACCAGATTCGCCCGAATTTCTGGCAGTCACAGTTCATGAACTCTCAACCAAGTACAGTTGTGATGCAGCACTTTCAGCAACCACAACCATCGTGGCAACCCTCTTAGTAGTTTTACCCCCAATCGTAGGCAATTCAGTCAATCCAGCAACCACAGCCAATTCGAGAAATTTCGCCACCACCACCCGACAATTCATCAAGGCCAGAATCAAGTTCAAGATCTCAAAACTCAAAGGCCTTGCCATCTTTTGGGACAATCATGCCAATTTTGGGAGGGTCAGCTATGGAATTCGAAACTAAGAAACAAAGAAACAACTACTTCAGGTCTGTGAACACCATCATCAACGACGGTCTAGCTGCCCGACCAGAATGGGCTAAGGTGCCAATCACTTTCACTGAAGAGGATTTCAAGCTGAAATCCGCAAATCACAATGATGCCATGGTCATCAAAGTGAACATAGCTGGATGGGTTATTGGAAAAATTTTGGTAGACAATTGAAGCTCGACAGGCATTCTGTTCTTCAAAACATTCGAGAAAATGAACCCGAGTCAGCACATGCTACACCCACTAGAGTACCCATTGCAAGGTTTCGGAGGAAAACCAATCAAGCCAGTTGGAAAGGTATCACTTCCAGTATCTTTTGGAGATCTGGACAGTGCCAGAACAGAGACCCTCAAATTTCATGTGGTTGACAAATTTGATGCAGTCATTAGACAGCAATTTTTGTGTATGAAGATACCAGCGCCCAAAGGGGTTATCACAGTGTTCGGCGATCAGCAAGAGGCCAGAAATGTAGAAAAGGCCATACTCCGGGCCAAGTCAATGTGTACCAGCTGAAAACAACCGAAGAAAGAAAGGAACCTTACGAAGAGGCCAAGCGGGACAGAGAAAAGATTGAGATAGCAGCTAATAATGAAACCAAGAAAGTAAACCTGGATGATATGCCTGATAGAGCAGTCACAATTGGGGCTCACCTTAATCCCGAAGAAGAAAAAGAGCTCATACAATTCCTGAATAAGAACAAGGATGTTTTTGCATGTTCAGCCAAAGATTTGCAAAGCGTCGACAGGGACATCATCGAACATGCCCTGGAAACAGATGAAAAAATAGCACCAAAAAAGCAGAAACTTTGGAAAATGTCCGAAGAAAAAGTAAAAGCAGTTGAAGCTGAAGTACAAAGGCTGCAAGACGAGAAGGTGATTAGAGAAGTGAAATATCCAGTATGGCTGGCCAACACTGTACCAGTGAAAAAGAACAATGGAAAGTGAAGAATGTGCGTAGATTTCACGAATTTAAACAAGGCATGCAAGAAAGACGATTTTCCCTTGGAAATGGTAGATAAAATCGTAGATGATGCAGCCAACAGTGAGATGCTCTCACTCCTAGACATGTTTTCAGGATATCAACAGATAAGAGTACGTAAAGAAGACGAGGAAAAGACAAGATTTATCACCCCCTTTGGAACGTTTTGTTTCGTGAGAATGCCAGAGGGGCTGAAGAACGCAAGATGCACATTTTTGAGAATGATAGCAATAGTCCTCCATCCTCAAATTCGGAGAAACATGTTGGCATACGTGGATGACATAGTCGTCAATAGTGTCCAAAGAAGAGATCATATTAGTGATCTAGCAGAGACATTCGCGAACTTGAGAGCAGCGAATTTGAAGTTGAATCTTGAGAAGTGTGTTTTCAGCATCCACAAAGGGAAAGTTCTCGGATGCCTAGTCTCAACAAAGGGCATAGAGGCCAATCCCAAAAAAATCAAGGCGCTGATAGAAATGCAAGATCCAGTTTCCGTGAAGGATGTGTAGAAATTAACAGGAAGAGTGGCCGCGCTCAACAGGTTCATTCCTAGGGCTGCTGAAAGAAGTTTGCCATTCTTTCAAGTTCTCAGAAGTACTAAGAATTTTTAGTGGTCCGAAACTCAGAAGCAAGATTTCCAAGAACTAAAAGATTACCTGTCTAACATGACCCAGCTATGCCCTCCTGAACCAAGATCGCCACTTTTGCTATATGTGTCTGCATCAAATTCGGCTGTGAGCACCGTATTAGTGCAAGAAAAGAAGAAGGAAAGCTCAAGTAGATCCCAGTGTATTTCGCTTTAGAAGCCCTCTCAGGATCGAAAATCTTCTATTCTGAGTTGGAGAAGATAGCATGCGCAGTCATCATGGCTGCGAGAAAGCTGAGACATTACTTCGAGGGTCACAGAATAAGGGTCATCACCAATCAACCACTCAACGACTTGTTCGCAAATAGATAGGCATCTACCCAAAACATCAAATGGGGCGCTGAACTTTCAGAATACATTATGGACTTTGAAAGAAGAAGCTCGATAAAATCGCAAGTCCTGGCAGATTTTTTTGTGGATTAGACTTTGTCAACTCAAAATCTTGATGAAGAAATACCTACACCTTGGATAGTGCAGTGCGATGGAGCCTGGTGTCACAAGGGAGTCGGAATTTCAGCAGTTGTAACATCTCCGACGGGAGTTGTGATAAGATATGCAGCTCGATTCATATTCGCGAACAACGATCATTCCACGAACAATACAACAGAGTATGAAGCTCTACTCTTAGCACTGAGGAAGATGAAAGCCTTGGGTCAGCAAACCTTCATAATCAGAACGGATTCAAAAGTTATTCAAGAACATATTGAAAAAGAAAGTGAAGCAAGGAATCCTATTTTGATGAAGTACCTGGAAAAAGTCACAGAAATGGAAAGACACTTCAAAGGTTTTTCAGTGCAACATATTCCAAGAGATGACAACAATGAAGCAGACGAACTCGCGAAAGCGGCAGCCATAAATCAAGAAATGCTTCCCGATGTGTTCTTCGAAATCATCAAAGAACCATCTATCAAGGAATCAAGGCCGAGAATCGTGAATGTTGTGGAAACTCCCGATTGGAGAGCAGAAACCATGGCTTATCTGAGAGGCCACTATGAACCACAAGACGAGTTGCAGGAAAAAAGATTGAAACAAAGGGCAAGGGGCTATGCAGTGGTAAATGGAGAGTTGTATAAATCGGGAGTCACTGAGCCATGGCTGAGGTGCATCACCTCCGAAAAAGACCTTGAACTTCTCAAAGAAATCCACAGTGGATTCTGTGGTGCACACATAGGCACTAGGGCTCTAGCGGGAAAGGCAATAAAGCAGGGATTCTATTGGCCTACCATAAACATAGATGCGAAAGCGCTAGTTCGGCAATGTGAAGCATGCCAGAAAACGGCAAATCAGCAAAATTTACCCTCTATGCTAGTTCATCTAATCCCAACGTCGTGGCCCTTGCAAAGGTGGGGAATGGATCTAGTCGGACCATTACCAACAGCCCAAGGAAACTGCAGATTCGCAGCTGTCGCTGTGGATTATTTCACGAAGTAGGTAGAAGCAAAACCACTCGCGAACATCAAGGCATCAACAATTCAGAAGTTCTTCTGGCAGAACATAATCTGCAGATTCGGAGTTTCGAGAGAACTGACTGTTGACAATGGGAAACAATTCGACTGTTACACTTTCAAAGAATATTGCAAGTCCTTGGGCACTCATGCGAAATTCTCATCAGTGTATCATCCGCAGTCTAATGGAGCAATTGAAAGGGCAAATGGGCTGATATTTTTAGGAATCAAGAAGTGCTTATGTAACACCCTGTGTTTTTGCTCAGTGGTGATTTGTGCTAATGACACTCTTAACTACTCCTCTAACTACCCTTGGGAACCCTAGGTCAACCCATGGTCAAAACCCTAGCCTAAAACCCTAATGTCCCCTTTGATCCCCTTGTGCCATTTTAGAACTTTGGCACATTCTCTAAAATTTCACTAAACACTTCAAAATCACCTAATAGGAAAAATGTGCAGTTTTGCAAGGCACACAACTTTCATGAAGATTGGCATTGCTGATTTTGAGTGCAATGGTGTGAAAAATGCAAAAACAGGCACTGATTCACTATTCACAGGCGCCGAGTTTTTGGCTATTTTGCCTGCTCAAACTAGTGAGTAAAACCCTATCGAGCCTTTGGCATTATTGAAGAGGGTAACTTGCTTAACAACTTTGGTATTCAAAGTTTGGAGCACTCCTATTTGAATTTTTGGAGAAAATCTAATTGAAAGAAGGTCAAACGAAATGAATCGGTGCAACCGGCGCTCCCGCGCACGACGTCGCCCGCGCGCCGCCACGTCGGCCCCGCCGTACCCGCCCCCGCACGCACGCCGAGGCACCGAAAACCCCGCGGTCCGAGGGCCCGCGCCACCGCCACCGTACACCTAAGGCTAATGACGCGCGTGAGAAGCTTAGGCCGGTGCCACGCGGCTCGTGCGTATTCGCCGGCGGGCGGACCGCCATGCGCCATTGGCTGCCGGCTCTGCCGCACGTCGCCACCGCCTCCGCGCCCATCCCCTAGCTCCTGTAGTCCATGAAGCTACTGAGCAACCGCCTCGGCACGCCCCCGGGCCTATAAAACCCTCCCTGCTCCTTTTCCTCGCGCGCCCGAGCAACTCTGCCACCCGCCGTCGTCCGCCATTAGCGCCGTCGACGATCTTGCTGCTCCCCTCACACATTTTGCCAACCAGTGACCCTAAGCTTCTCCCTAGCACCCACTCGAGCTTCCACACGCACGGGATGGCCTAGCCTCACCTGTATTGCGCCGGAGTCCGAGCCGCGGCGGCCGCACCACCACTGCCTCGCCGCCGGCCATCGCCGGAGGCCACTCCGACCCCACCTGCACCACTAACCGATCTCAGGCGAGCAACTAGGGACCCTCGTGCCATTTGTTGCCCAAGTCCGGCCGGCTATCGCCGACTGCAAGCCCTCCCCGCGGTGGGAGGGTACACCTGTGATGATTTCAGTCTTTTAAGGACCCCAGCGCTAAATCCAAGGATCTTTCTGTGAGAGTTCAAAAGTTCCTAGCGGTCGGGTGCTAATAGATTCTTCCCAGTTTTGTGAATTGATCCAGTGACTTGTAAATTCCATATAAATTCATAGAAAAATCCAAAAATACCAAACCCAACTTTGTTTTGCTTTGTGTAACTAGAACTACCACTTTTGCAAAGCATGTATATACTTTTGAGCCTTAGTTTTTGCTTGAAAAATTGTAATGTGAAATACCTAGATCTGTGTTTCTACACAAACCATACATGATCATGAGCTGGATTTTGGATATGTTGTGCAGACTAGCATGTTTAGAACCTGTGCCAAAAGTTGCACAAAGTTACTGAAGGAATCATTTTATAGAAATTATCTTGTGTTATTGTCAATTCTGCCTAGATGATTTTTGCAGCTTAAAACATAATTATTTTTAGCCCTACTTTTGGATATTGTCATCTTATGCTAAAATGCACCTCCGGTGAATTTACTCTGATTTTATCTCTGTTAGAAATATTATTTTCAAATATATGCTTATTTTTATTCATAAATGTGTATATCAAGATTCATAATAGCTACAAGTGTGTTTATTGGTTTCTTGGGCTTGTTTTAGGCCAGAGCATGTGTGGGAGAAAGTTTGTCTCCATTTCTGTTATAGTTATTTTTTATATGAATTAATCCTGTAAATGCTAGCTAGAAATACCTTTATTTGTGTGCATTTAATTTGCAGTGGCTTAAACTTACTGCTTGCTGTCCAAATAAGTGCTCCCTAACCAGTAGGACCAGTGGGTACTATTGGGCAAGTTTTGAGGTGTGATTGTTTGATTAAAGGTTGAAAACTAGATTAAGCTAGTGAGGGAAAAATAGGAAAACCCCATTTCTTTTGTGCATAATCTTTGTAAATGAGTTAAGAAGTATTTTGTGACATAGAAGTAACTTTACTTGCTGTCTTGCATTAAAAATAACTACTCTTTTATAGATGTGCACACAATCACCATAAAAAAGACTAATTAAGCTTTTTGATTATCTTTAAAGGGAAAGTGTTTAAATACTTTTGTTAAGGTGAATATGGCCAACCATATACCCCTAGTGGTTGTTTGCTACTGTTTGTTATTTAAATTAAATTAATCACCCTCCTATTCACTGCATTGCATTCCCCGTGTAGAAGTCCCCGACGGTAGCTATACGCTTGTGCCGGCTGACGAGGACGAGGGAGGAGGAGGAGACGTGCACTACGTGACCGTAGAGCAAGACCCGGACCAAAGTTTGGAAGTTTGAGGGACTGCCTGTGCTGACGAAGGCAAGCCCCGTTTTAATCATTAACCTATGTGTTTCATTTAAAACTTTCGAATTTATTTATTGTTATTTTATGTGCATTTACGTTCAGGAGTTGAATTGAAACCTTAGTTGCATGATCCCTAAGTACCATGATCTTTTACTAGCATGTTAGGTTGCTAGTTGCTATGCTTTAAGGATCCGGTACAAGTTGAGTGATGTTCGTCACTCGCGAGAATAGGATCTCTTTTTTGGAATCACCTTATTGTATAAATGGATTGCTCATGTGGTAAGAGTATGGGATTTGGGCTCCGGTCCAATGGCTTCGTTGGTTAAGTGTTTGAAAGTACTAAACACTTGTCGGAAATGGGCACGGTAAGCCTAGTACCTAAATGAGGCGGTACTGGGTTTTACTATCACTACCTTAGTGTTGCGGCCCCGGGCTCGCCACCCGAGTGCATGCGTGAGGCTGGTCTTAGTGGCGTAGCCCATATAAACCTTGTACTTAATACTGTGAGCTATTATCCCCAAACCGAGGAATGACGGGAACCGCCTGGTTGGTGAACTCTTAGTGAGGGCACCTCCCGTGTGTTTAGGTCCACCTTGCAAGGTTTCAAATCAATCGATTGTCGGCCTCTCACCGTTATCTGAGACTACTTACCCAACTGGCCATGATATCCCTTTATGATGGAACTTTGTGAAGAATATTACGTTGATTAATTGTTTGTACAACTTTGATTGCAATAGTTGCTTATCTAGTAAGGATTACTTCTACAAGAACATGAGCTAAACTGTGAAAGTAAGGATTCACTACTTAGTAGCTTTTTGGCAAACAAACCCACTAGCCAAAAGCCTTGCATGATTAGAGATAAAGTCTTTCTTTTGTACGGGTAAGCCTTGCTGAGTATTAGTATACTCAGCCTTGCTTTATAAATGTTGTTTCTAGGTAATGCATGTGATGTGTGGCCCGGAGAACTTCCACCCGGCTGGGAGCTGGAATGGGTGGATGACGAGGAGTGATTGCATCATGGACAGGCCTCCTATGATGTGATCGTATCGTTTAGTTATCTTCCGCTGTTTTCAATAAACTCTGAACTATTTACTTTCATGTCAAAGAACTATGTTGTAATAATGGACCCTATGGGGATTTGATGTTAATTTGTAAGGCACTCTAGACTCTCCTTCGTGGGAGTTTTAATGCATATGTTCGATCCTCTCTGTGTTGTCAAGTGATTTACCGGGCGTTAACCCGACAACACTCAACGGGATGATTCTTTACTATCGCTTAATGACCAAGAGGAGTGGTTTAGGAGATAGTATGGAATTATCTCGGATGGGGTTGTCACAGCTTATTTGATCAGAAGAAGGGCAAATGGGTTGATGAACTGCCAAAAGTAATTTGGTCCCATAAAACTATTGTGTCAAGAGCAACAGGTTTCACACCTTTTCGCCTACTCTTCGGCACTGAAGCAATGACACCAGAGGAAATCAAGAATGAAAGCATGAGAGTGCTGAAAGAAAAAGAAATTGAAGAAGTTGACCAGAAAGTAGAAAAAGACATGATTGAACTGACAATCCTTGAAGCTGCTGAGAACATCGAGAAGTACCAAAAAGAAACCAATGCATGGAAAGACAAGAAAGTGGTTAGAAAAGACATCAAAACTGGCGATTTGGTGTTAAAAAAAAGAAGAACTGGGAAAACCCGGGTAAACTTCATGAATCCTGGGAAGGGCCATACATAGCAAAAGAAATAGACATGCGAGGGGCTTTTCGCTTGTTAGAGCAGACTGGCGAAGAATTGCCATATTCGTAGAATGCGGACAGTCTGAAAAGGTACTACCCTTGAGAATTCCGGAGTTAGATAGATTTATTTTAGAGTATTTTCTTTTATTTCGCGAGTTTAAATTCTAGAAAAGCAAAATCCGAATCACGAATCTATAAGTGATTTCGGGAACAAAAACATTTATTTTCTTTTCCGCAATTTTATTACAATAAGGAGGACCATACTCTTTTCCTTGCAAAGGGGGCTCTAAATCAAGAGGCAAGGTTTTTAGCGAGGCAGATCCTATGTAAATACTCTTTGTGATATATATGAAAAGAGTCTCCCCCAAATCGTGCATTTTGTGAATTCCATCATGTGAAAGAAAGAAAAAAGTTCATGTGAAAGGCTTCGTGATAGCCGAAATTCCACCGTGAAAAAAGAAAAAAGTTCGTGTAAAAGGCTCCGTGATTGCAGAAATTCCACCGTGAAAAAAGAAAAAAATTCGTGTAAAAGGCTCCGTGATAGCCGAGATTCCATCATGTGAAAGAAAGAAAAAAGTTCGTGTGAAAGGCTTCTTGATAGCCAGAATTCCACCATGAAAAAAGAAAAAAAAATCGTGTGAAAGGCTTCGTGATAGCCAGAATTCCACCGTGAAAATAGAAAAAAGTTCGTGTGAAAGGCTTCGTGATAGCTAGAATTCCATTGTGAAAGAGGGAGAGTTTGTGAAAAGGCTTTGTGATAGCCAGAGGTTTCGTGAAAGCCTAAATCCCACCGTCAAAGGGATTCCTACCGAAAGGCCTGAGACAACAACAAGTTGTGGCCTAAATCCCACCGTCAAAGGGATTCCCACCGAAAGCCTGAGACAACAACAAGTTGTGGCCTAAATCCCACCGTTAAAGGGATTCCCACCGAAAAGGCTCGAGACAACAATAAGTTGTAGCCTAAGTTTCCGCCATGTTAATTAATGGTAATTGCGACTAGGTAAATTTACATGTCCTTGTTAAAGAATACTTTGCAAAGATCCATGAAGTATTTTCGCGATGAATATTTTCCATTGAAAAGACAAAAGGTTTGAGTGAAGATTCGTAGAAAATCGTGGTTGAAGCAACTGAGGGTTGCAATATCAACCGGGGCAAGTGTGCCAAGCGGGTCAAGTCCACAAAATTCGTAAACAAATTTTGTCGACTTGCATCACATTACTTACAATTTCAAAATTCGCGAAAAACTCTCAAAAATATAGACGATCAAGCTATCCACAAAAAATGAAAACTTTTGAAACCTGCCTCGAAATTTTCATGCAAAACGGCAAGGTGGGGAAGGGTGACGTTTTTTCTCAACAAAACATCTTTATTGCCTTAGTTGCACAAAAATTTTGATTTAGTATCATCATGATTACATTGGGAATCACAATCTCTGGAATGAAAGTTCAACAATATGTCTTGGCTCGCGGCTATTATTTTCTACAATATCACTAGCATAGGCGAAATCAAGTCCAGTAGTAATGGGGCTAAGGGGCTCCATCTTCAGGACCTTCGAAGAGCTTGAATTCGCAGCAGTGGGGTTCTCGTCTTCACGAAGAAGTAAGAACGAAGAAAGATCAAAACAACCAGTTGAAAATTTAAGCGAGACCTCAAGCCAAAAATTGGAGAAATCCTGCTCTGGATGAGCCTCTTTGAACAAACGCCATGCTTCACCACTGACAAACATATTTTCACGATGAATTCGCGTTGGCAACACATCCTGTGCAGGACAACTTGCAGGACCTACGCAGGTTAAAGTTTACAAAGACAAAGTGTTTTAGACAAAAGCATAGCGACCTAATGAATCTACATATATACACAAATCTCCACAAAGGGCAAATGTTTCAGTAATGTTTAGCCGGTGATGTCAGCCTTCTGGGAATCTTCCTCATGTTCGGAGGTTCGATCGGCGTCGCTGCCATCGTCGCTGCTGTCGCCAGAACCTTCCCCGTCCGAGTCTGTAGATTCTTCATTTTCATCATCTTCGGAAGAAGACTCTGGAGGTGCAGTGCCTTTTCCTCGCTTCTCCTCTTCAGTCAGCTAAAAGAGCAAAGGAAAAGATCTAAGAAAAAACAGAAAGACAAAATTTCGTGAATATTTAAAAATCAGCGAGGCTTTCTAAAGATTAACTTGTTCAAGCTTAGCATGAGCAATACTCTTGGCTGTTTCCTTTCCACTGGCGAGCCAAAATTCTCTCGCGGATTTTGCCTTGATAGCTAAGACGTCTTCATTAGGTCGCAATCGAGAAGTGCTCGAAGCATCGGGAAATTGTGGAAGTTTCTCGCGAAACTTCACAAGATCCACACAATCAAAGTCATGGAGCAGCTTCAAAATGCTTTCAACGGAGAATGCCACATCGAAATCACTCGCACCAGAAATAACTCCATGAAGCGCCTTGAACTCAGTGTCAATCCACTTCATGAAGTCGGGGAAACCTGTGTCAGCGGGAAATGGAGCAGGACGAACGCCAAACTCATTTAAGGACTTCTCATATTCTCTGAACACGAGCTCGAGACTATTCCTAATTTCAGAAATTTCCCTTTCCGAAGCTTCCTTCTGGCTGGCCAGAGCCCTCTCAAGGTCTTGAATTTTTTGCTCCTTGCTACTGAGAGTCTTCGCGAGATTAGCATTGTTAACCTGAAGATCTTCGACAGTTTTGGAGGACTTGTCGTAATCCTTGCGAAGATTTTCAATCAATCTCAAGTCCTCATCGTGACATTAAAACTCCCACGAAGGAGAGTCTGGAGTACCTTACAAATTAAAGTATTTCTTCCCTGTAGGGTCCATTATTACAAAACATTGTTCTTGACATGGAAGTAAATAGTTCAGAGTTTATTAAAACAGCAAAATTAACTAAACAATACGACAAGCATCATTGGAGGTCCTCCACGATGCAATCACTCATTTCATCCACCCATTCCAGCTCCCAGCCGGGTGGAATTTCTCCAGGCCACACATCATTGCATGCATCACCTGGAAACAATATTTAAATGGCAAGGTTGAGTATACTAATACTCACCAAGGCTTACCCATCTAAAATAAAAGACTTTACCTCTAATCATGCAAGGCGTTTGGCTAGTGGGTTTGTTTTGCCAAAAATCTAGTAAGTAGTGAATCCTTACATTCACATTTTAGCTCAAGTTCTAGTAGAAGTAATCATTAGTAGATAAGCAATCTATTGCAATCATAAGTTGTACAATACAATTAATCAAGTATCAATATTCACAAAGTTGCATCATGAGGGATATCATGGCAAGTTGGTTAACTAGTCTTATATAACGGTGAGAGGCCGACAATCGATTGATTAAACCCTTGCAAGGTAGACCTAAACACACTGGAGGTTTCCTCCTAGAGTTCACCAACCAAGTTGTTCCCATCATTCCTCGGATTGGGATCAGATGCCACAGTCTTACGTACAAGGTTTATCTGGGCTATGCCACACAAGGTCACCCAGCCTCATGCATGTACTCAAGTGGCGAGCTCGGGGCTGCAACCCTAAGATTAGTGGCGCAAAGTTCCCACACCGCATCATTTAGGTACTAGGCTTATCGTACCCATTTTTGACAAATGCTTAGTTCCTTCAAACACTTAACCCACGAAGCCACTGGACTGGAGCCCAATCCCATGCTCTTATGACATGAGCAATCCATTAATAAATATGGTGATTCCATCAATAAGATCCTATTCTCGCGAGTGATGAACATCACTCGACTTGTACTAGATCCTTAGAGCATAGGAACTAGCAACCTAGCATACTAGTAAAAGATCATAGGTACTTAGGGATCATGCAACTAGGATTTCCTTTCAACTCCGGGACGTAGGTGCACATAGATAATCAAAGGTAAATTCAGAAGCATAAAAGAAACACATAGGTTAATGATAGACTGGGGCTTGCTTTCGTCAGCACAAGCAGTCAAACAAACTCCGGACTTTGGTCTGAGTCTTGATCTACAGACACGTAGTGCACGTCTCCTCCTACTCCCTCGTCCTCGTCTGCCGGTACAAGCGTGTAGCTACCGTCGGGAACTTCTACACGAGAATGCATATGCAATAATTAGTAGTGAATTTAATTTAGTTAAAAACAGCAACACATGATAACAAGAATTACATGGTTGAATACATTCACATAGATAAAATATATTCATCATACTCTTCCTTTTAAAGAATATTCTGAAGTGCTTTAATAGTTATGCTTCTTTTTATAGCGACCGTGTACACATTTAAATAAATAACTTAATTTATTTGCACAAAATAGCAAGGGGTGGTTTTCAGGTCCTAAACCATTTCCATGACACATCCATAGGGTTACAAGGATGGTAGTGATGGTTTTCCAATTAATCTTATTATTAAGCTTAAAATGACTTCCTCATCTTTATTCATAAAATTAATTTATAAAATTGTAGTGGTGACATTCCTGAGCTCTCTACCCTCAAACAAGTCCACTGGACCAGCAAGCACACTTGTTTGAGCTATGAAAATAAATATAGAAAAAATACATTTCTATCTAACAGAAAAGAGATAAATGCATATAAAAATAAATACATCTTCTAGATTCAATTTTTCTCCTACATCATCTCTGACTTAAAACAAGGCTAGGAAACCAACAAACATATCAAGAGCTATTTTAAATCTTGAACTAGGCATTTATGATTAAAACCAAGCATAAATCAGGAACAAATATTTCTATCAGTCCTGAAATCATGATTAATTCATTAAAGGTGTATCTAGGCATTTTAAGACTATACTCAGAAGTGTAGCTCAAAACTCTATTAATATTTAGCTACAAGAATCATTAAGACAGATATAGCATAAATACAAGATAAATCATAATAAATGATTTACTTACTAACTTTGTGCAAATTTTAATGAATAACCTACACATGATATGTACAACAACATATCCAAGATTCAGCTCAAGATCACTTCTTGATTTTGAACTACAAGAAAAGTAGGTCAAACTGATTTCAATTTTTCATTCAAAAAGTATCACTCAAAAGTATGGTCATGCTTTGTAAAAGATGTAGATCTACTCACAAGGAAACCAAAAAAATTGAGTTTAAATTTTTCTAGTTTTTCTGTGATTTTATACAATTTTTCGAAGTCACTGAACCAAAGGGTTAAAAGTTTAGGAATCTACTTGCAACCCAGCCCTTAGAAAGATTTGAACTATCACAAATAGGCCCTTGACTTTAGCACCTAGATCCCTAACGGGTTCTATCCTTCACAAGTGTGCCCTCATCGGTGGGGTGAGCTTCTCGGCGGTGAAGTAGGGCCGGATGTGGTAAACAAATGAGGGTCATTATGGTTCGATTGGTGGCGGTGGCGGGACCGGAGGTGGCTTCGGCGAGCAGCGGCGGCGAGGCAGTGGCAGTGCAGCCGCGGCGGCTTGGAATCCGGCGAAAGGTGGGGGCGAGCTAGGCCATGCGTGGTTGTGGAAGCTTTAGTGGGTGCCAGGGACGAGCTCCAAGTTGCTTGATGGCCACGGGCACGAATGGAAGGAGGACTTCACTGGTGGTGCTGTAGTGGCGGATGACGGTGGTGTGTGACTTGCCCAGGGGAAGAAAGGGGAGGGGTTCAAATAGGCGCGGCCAAGTACAGAGAGGCAGTTCGAAGACCTTCGTCTGCTACATGGGTCATGGCATGATCCTTAGGTGGTAGCAATGTGGGGAGGTGCCACCGGCCAATGTGCGAACGCGCCACGTAGACCGACCTATGGCCTAGCACGGGCATCACCCCTTTGGTGAATAGTGGCCACAGTGTTCCTCTTCGGATCGGCGGACGTAGGCCATCCTCGGCGTGCATGCGTATGGCAATCCGACGTGAGGCCTCGGCGCGACGGCATCGTGTGTGGCGCGTTCCCGACCCATTTTCATTTCAGGGTACTCTGTTTGACAGACATTTTCTCAAACTTTTGTGACCAAAGTGCTACAAGAAGTGAATAGCAAAGTTGTAGATCTAGTAACCTTCTACAACTTTACAAAGGCTGATACATGTTTTAGACACTAGATTTTGCATGAACTACTGAGCAAATCAGGTGTTTTCTCAGTGCCTATAAATAGTATCTAATAGCGTTGACCAAGCTCTTTTACCCATTTATGCTTCAAATTTGAAATGCCCTCAACATGAAAGTTGTGTCCCATGAAAAATTGCACAACTTTTGTATTGGGAGAATTTGAAGTGTTTAGATGAATTTTGGAGAAAACGGCAAAAGTTCTAGAGTGGCCATGGATGTCAAAGGGTTTGAGTAGGGGTTTGACTAGCGTTTGATCAAGGGTTGACCATGGATACTTAAGGACTTGCTTAAGATGATCATTAGCACTAGTTGACACCAATTAGAAACACGGAGTGTTACAGCCTACCACCCTTAAACAGAATCTCGTCCTAAGATTCGAAATTGAAGATAGACGGGGAAAGGTACGATTTTGGCTTTGAAGAAAACCCGGATACTTGGTGTTTAGAAAGTGCTTGGTCACCCACATAGCTTCTTCTTCAGTTTGGTGACTCCATTGTACCTTGTACATCTTCACCTTTTGTCTCCTAGTTTGTCTTTCTTTTAGATCCAACACTATCATTGGATGTTCCGCTAGTGATAGGTCTGGTTCTATCTCTGCATTGGTCTCAACGATTATTTGTGCTTCCAGTATTTTTTCGCACTTCTTCAATTGTGAGACATGAAACACATCGTGCACTGTGGAGAGTCAGTCCGGGAGTCGAATATGATAGGCAACCATACCGAACTTCTCGGTGACTTCATAAGGGCCAACATAGCGTGGAGCTAATTTCCCTTTTACTCCAAATCTTTGTACCCCTTTGGTTGGTGACACCTTCAGGTATACATAATCAACGACATCAAATTCTCTGGGGGCTTTAGCCTTGTCATGGTAGCTCATTTGCCTCATTTGAGCGGCTCTTGAATTTTCTCTAATCACTTCCACCTTCTCTTCGGCTTCTTGTACTAGCTTAGGACCGAATAAGGTCCGCTCACCCGCTTGTGACCAATTCAAGGGGGTGCGACACCTTCGTCCATACAAGGCTTCGAAAGGAGCCATTTTCAAGCTAGCTTTATAGCTATTGTTATAAGCAAACACTACCAAGGCTAAGCATTTGTCCCAAGTCTTGTCAAAGTGAATAACGCAAGCTCTCAACATGTCTTCCACTATTTGATTTACTCTTTCCATCTGACCGTCGGTCTGGGGATGATAGCTAGAGCTATCGATCAATTTGGTGTCCAAAGATTCATGAACTTGTGCCTAAAAGTGAACAACAAATTGAGTGCCTCTATCAAATAGGATTGTTTTGGAACACCGTGCACGCGTACTATGAGGTCAACATAGATTTCCGCATAACGCTCGGCTGAGTAGGCAGTGTGGACAAGGATGAAATGAGAAGTCCTGGTAAGTTGGTCCACTATTACCCTAATGGATTCATGCTTTCTAGGAGTGAGGGATAAACCTACAATGAAATCCATGCTCATGTCATCCCACTTCCATGCGGGGATAGACAAGGGTTGCATTTGACCTATGGTTTTTAGGTGACTAGCCTTGATTCTTTGACATGTATCACATCCGGACACATACTCGGCTATTTCAACTTTCATGTTTCACCACCAGAAATTTTCCCTAAGGTCTATGTACATCTTGGTACTACCGAGATGGATGATGAATTTAGAGACATGAGCCTCATCTAAAATTTCTTTCTTTATTTCCGTATCCTGGGGAATGACTAACCTCTGACCAAACCATACAACTCCTTTGTCATCTTTCCGGAAACAATTGTATTTGGGATCTCCCTCAGATAATTTCTGTTTGATTTTCTGGACGTCTTCATCGATAAGTTGCGCTATGATAATTCTCTCATGGAGAGGGGATTCGATGGAGATGGCATATAGATTTTTGTGCTTGACCACTTTTAGGTTAAGCTTCCTCATTTCTTCACATAAAGCTTCATATATGGCTCTACCGTCACGTAGTTGCAATGCTTGCAGCTAAGCGCATCTGCAACCACGTTGGCTTTGCCAAGATGATAATAGACTTCCAAATCATAATCTTTTATCAACTCCAACCACCTTCTTTGAATCATATTCATATCTGATTTGGTGAAGATATATTTAAGGCTCTTGTGATCGGTGATGGTATTGCAACGATTTCCCATCAAATAATGTCGCCAAATTTTTAAGGCATGAATAACCGCTGCTAGCTCAAGATCATGGTAGGATAATTTTTCTCATGAGGTCGAAGTGCTCGCGAGGCATAGGCAATAACCCAGTTTTCTTGGATAAGCACGCAACCAAGGCCAGTGCCTGAAGCGTCACAAAACACCTCAAACGGTTTTGTCACATTTGGTTGTGTTAGCACATGAGCTGATGTTAAGTGTTCTCTCAAGGTGTGGAAATCTTTATCACAAACTTCACTCCACACAAATTTGACACCTTTCTTCAACAATTCAGTCATGGGTTTAGCTATTCTGGAGAAATCTGGAATAAATCAATGATAATAGCCAGTTAGACCCAGAAAACTGCGGATTTGATGCACAAACTTGGGTGGCTTCCAAATTATGACCTCCTGCACTTTGCTAGGATCCACGGAGATTCCATGCTTGGAAATAGTGTGACCCAAGAATTTCACACTGTCCAACCATATTCACATTTGGAGAATTTAGCATAGAGCTTGTGATCTCTCAAACGCTGCAAAACAATCTGAAGATGTTTCACATGTTCTTCTTCATTTTTGGAATATATAAGGATATCATCAATGAAGACCACTACGAACTTGTCTAGTTCATTTATGAAGACGGAGTTCCTAGGTGCATGAAATAGGCGGGAGCATTTGTGAGACCAAAGGACATCACCAGAAATTCATAAAGACCATATCTGGTGGAGAAGGCTATTTTCGTAATGTCACTTGGTCGAATCTTAATTTGATGATAGCCCGATCGAAGATCGATCTTGGAAAAGACTTTGGCACTAGCTAATTGATTGTAGAGAACATCAATGCGGGGCAAAGGATATTTGTTCTTTATTGTCACCGCATTGAGTGGATGATAGTCAACACACATCCGCAAACTACCATCTTTCTTCTTCACAAAGAGAGCGGGACATCCCCATGGAGAAGAACTTAGGCGAATGTACCCTTTATCAAGCAATTCTTGCAACTGATTTTTCAATTCAGCTAGCTCTTTCGGTGGCATACAATAAGGTTGTTTAGAGATAGGTGTGGTGCCAGGTTGAAGTTCTACCATGAATTTGATGTCTTTGTCTGGTGGCATGCCAGGCAAGTCATTGGGAAACACATCCTAATATTCACAAACTATTGGAATGCCATAAGAATTCTCATTGACATTGGAGGGTAAGTAGAGAATAGAGGTGCCCACAGTAGGTGAATTGATTTCTATCATTCTTGTAGCAATGTCCAAAATGACTTGATGTTGTGTTAGCCAATCCATGCTTAGGATCACATCAATACCCTCTAGACTCAAAGCCATAAGATTTGTTGGAATGACTTCGCTACCTAGCTCGAGTGGCACTCTCAAGACTAGGTCTCTAGTGGTAACTTGTCCACTAGGTGTTGTTATCAAGAAAGGTCGATTCATGTGACTACTATTCAAACCCAACTTGCCCAGAATTTTCCCATTTATGAAACTATGTATAGCACTACAATCAAACAACACTTTAACTGAATAGCCTCAGATAGAAAAGGTACTTGTTAGCACTGGTGCTCCTACTGGCATGTTCATCATTGAGGTGAAGTTTAGTTTGCCTGCTTCACGTGCACAGTAGGCTTCTTGCCCTGATGACCCTGTCGGGCCCCTACCCCTTCACCTTGCTTGGTCTGCTTAGGTTTGGGGCACTGATTGACATGGTGTCCCGGCTTCCCACAATTGTAGCAGCGACGGTCCTTAGCAACATTATTGTTGGCTAGGTCCACTAGGCTTGTTGGGCTGTTGTTGTGCCTTAAAGTACTAAAAATTCCTAGAAGTCCTGTCCTCAGATGGGGTCATCCTCTAGTGTCCAGCTGAAGATGACTGGGAATGCCCCTGCGTACCCTTCTTGACAAAGCGAAACTTTTTGCATAATCCACCAGCAGTGGCGAATCCGGCCTGCCTCTTCCTGTCTTTGTGGTCCTTTATCATGGCATCTTCCTGAGTTATGGCCTTGTTCACAAGGTCTTGATAGTTGTTAGGATCATATAGATTAAGCCTCTCATAGAGATCCCCGTCTAGCCCATCACAGAAATGCTCTATTTTCTTGAGGTCACTGTCAACATGATGCCCATCGTACTAACACAAGGCATTGAATTTCTTGGCTTACTCATACACCATGTCAGTTACATGCTTTAGTGCAAGAAGCTCTTTCATTTTTCGATCCATGAGACCCTTAGGAATATGGTGTTCCTTAAAGGCCTTCTTGAACTTGGTCCATGTGATCTGATGTCCATCTGGCATCATGGACTTGTAGTTTCCCCACCATGGCAGCGCTACGCCGCGGAGCTATAAGGCAACAAAACTAGTCTTACGCTCTTCAGGGCATGGCAAGACAAACACTGAGAACTTTTCCTCAATGGCCTTGATCCACGCATCCGCAGCTAGAGGCTCCTTAGCCTCCTCGAACGTCGGGGGCTTCATGGCAAAAAATGCTCATACTTGGTGACCAAGGGATGGCCATCATGATTACCCCCACGGGGATTTGGTTGCAACTGTTGGGTGATCTGCTGCTGCATCTGCAAGAGCTATTGCATCACCTCAATTTGGGTGGCGATGAATTACTTTTGGATGGTCATGTTGGGAGGAGGTGGTGGAGAATCACTCCCACTTGATCCAAAACCGTTGGGGAGGAGTGTGTCGGTCCCACCATCTGAAATTTTATGGAATTTTCATTAGCCACATATTCGCAAGCTTGCTTACATTAACCACAAAAAGAATATGCAAGACGGAAACTCATAAAAATCATTTCTTTGGAAACAGGACAACTGTAGCAAACATGGCCTCATATGCCATTAGTTCGAGTGTGATTTTAGTGATTCGTGACAACATCATAAATGGGACTAACCATATTGTTTAGCAT
Source organism: Cenchrus americanus (assembly GCA_947561735.1). Classification (NCBI taxonomy): domain Eukaryota; kingdom Viridiplantae; phylum Streptophyta; class Magnoliopsida; order Poales; family Poaceae; genus Cenchrus; species Cenchrus americanus. The sequence continues at coordinate 142,394,969 of OX387241.1, read as the reverse complement.
GTCCTTGTAGACATTTCTAGGTCCCATGGATGCAAAAATACCACAAGCCAAATTGAGAAGAAAAGGGTCAAAACGAGAAAGAAAAGGAAAAGAAAGGACACCGTCGGATGAACCGACGGTACCTAGATAGCAAGCGTCGGTGCAATGGTCGGTCGAGTTGGTACACTGGGTGAAAACCAAGCCACCGTCGGATGAATCGACGGTCCATTTTCTAGTAGTGTTGGACGAGTTGCATAGAAGAAGAAGAGAAGACATTAGCGTCGGATGAACTGATGGTCCATTGGAAGGAACCGTCAGTCCATCCGATGATCAAGTTCAAACAAGACAGAGACGCGCCAGGATTCATGCAGTAGCACCGAATGAACCGACGGGTCTGCAGCGGTTCATCCGACGGTCACGTGGAAGCTACCAGAGAGGTTTTGGCCGTGGGGTCTTCAGCATCGGATGATCCAACAGTACGTCGGAGCATAGCGTCGGAACAGTTGTGTCAACGGTCATGTGCGGTGGAGGCAACAGCTAGTAGAACCGAATGAACTGACGCCTGGAAAATCATAGCGTCGGATCATTCGACGGTACTAGTTTCAGTAGCTTTTAGCCAACAGCTAGTTTGATGCCTTAGGCTATTCATACCTCCTCCGCCCGCCCATTTGAGGCTACTGAATTGTGTGGAAGTGCAGGAGAGTGCAAGACACCTAGAAGATCATATCCAATCCATCCAAGTGCTTATTTGCTCATCCATATACTTGCATATGCTTAATGTATGTGCTTAGTGCTAGGTTTAGCTTAGAGCTGAGTGAGTGCAAGGTTGTGTCAACCTTGTGAGGTGATTCTTGAGTAAATCAAGTTGTACAAGGTTCACCGGAATCCTTGGGGCCTAAGTGGCTCACCGGCAATCGTCATCGACCCTCCGGCTTGGTGTGGAGCGGCGAGGACACTTTGTGCGGGGGACGTGGAGACCCCCTTCCTTGGTAGAGAAGCTCCTTAGTGGAGGCGGCATCAAGATAACCAAGGCAGCTTGGCAAGTGCCTAAGTGGCTAGCCTTTGTGGCGAGACAAGTGGTGCTCTTGGGAGAGACTTGGTGACACAGGAGCAATACTCTTGTGTGAGTACTTCAACAACGTGGACTAGGGGTGGCTTAGTGCCTACCGATACCACGGGATAAATCATGTGTCAAGAGTTACTTCCTCTCATCCCCTTTACGTTTCTGCATTTACTCTATTGCAATCTTTGCCTTCCTTTACTTTCCTAGAGTAGTATCTCTCTAGGATTGGCTATAGGTAGAAAACCTTGTTTTGGGATTGGAGTTTCACACTAGAACAACCTTAGTTGCACATCTAGATAGTATGTTCTAGTTTACTTTGAGAAAAAGTAGTGAAGCCATAGGATAAGGTTTTTAGTTTGCCTAATTCACCCCCTCCCCCTCTTAGGCTACGAGCATCCGATTCCTTACAACATTGCAGCTGAGTCGATGAAAATTTCATAACTCTCTGCCCCTTCAGGCACAAATTCTCATTTTTGGTCAGCAAGTGTAAAATTTTGTAAGCGCCAACATTGGTATTCAACTCGGAGTCAAATTCCAATATTATCATGCCTGAGAAAATTCTGTAACTGAGGTTCTACGTAGTTGTTTTTTTGTAGGCTGAGCTGCACAAATGTTTCCATAATTCATGGTACGCTTGTGCAAACATGATGAATTTTGGTGAGCATGATCTCCACAACATTCCACACAACTTTGGTATTCAGAGCAAGGTAAATTTTTTATCATAACAACCCAAATTCATTCATCGAAACCAACATCAAGAAGGTGTTCATCCAAGCATTACATGATGCAAAGTTTGTGGATCACCTAGCACACTATTTACATGTGGATTAAAACACACTACATATACTCTCTGAGCGGCCTAATCCCTTCTACAACATCTAGCTGAAAAGGCTAATCCAAGAGTACATGATTTCTCCTACAAAACAACTAGGGCAAACTAGTTGCCCGCAGCGGAGTCAGCACTAGACTAAGGAGAAGCGGGTGGCAGTCCATCCACACTGTCCTCTCTTAACCCCGAGGCTCCCTGCAGCTCGTCAGGAGCGGCAGGTGCAACCAGTGGGATGATCGGGCGGCTACTGCACCTGGTGTGCCATCGCCTGCCAAACCTCCACCTCTACCTCCATATCCACGATCTAGTTCTGCATCTCAGCCACATTTTGCACCAAGGCAAAACGCTAAGCTTCCATGTGAGCCAACTCAGCCCGCAGCATAGCGATCTCGTGGTCCTTAGCGTACAGCTGCTCTAGGTACTCACCCTGCTCCTAGTGCCACTGGACAAGCTCACCCTGAAGTGTGACTACCTCCTGCTGAAGGTGAGGGGATGTCTGCCGCTCAAAATGCAGTTCTAGTGAGAGGATATCCCTCATAGCTATGGAGTCCATCAGCACAAGAGAGAGCATTGTTGACATTGCTAACGTCATCGACTAGAAACAGATATAAGATCCCTCTCTATCGACGGCACCAGAAATGCAAAGGTATATCTTAACATGATGCTAACTGTATATCAGATGTTGCTTTCAGATTAAACTAAAAGGTGAACTCCGACACGATTCATAGCACAACTCGATATAGGTTGTTAGCCCTGACAGGTGTGCCACAAAATGCATGGATATGGTACTCTTACATATGCCTTGGATCTCTAGAAAAGAAGATATATATAAACAGCGAATCCTCAAGTACACAGATATGAATATACCATTGTAACATTTTAACCAGGAGTAAAACCAGGTATCGTATTTATATTCTACCGCAGGGAAAGAAGTCTTTCTAATCCATAATAGCTAATACATGCTCATCTCTCAGTTTTATAATGTAGAGTGGCCAAAATATATCAATTACTATAAACAGGGGTAAGTCACATAAAGATAAAGATATTGATAGCATTGTTCAAGTCATAACATCATGAGCAGCTAAAAATTGTCATTATAGCAAGAGAAACATAGCAAAGTCTAGTTAGAGAGGATACTCCTCGGTAACTCTAAACTATATGTCAATGCAAACTATGATTAGTGAAAACATTTAACAATCACGGAAGAAGAACTATTATATTAATGCATGGGGAGACTATCCAGGAGGATCAAGGCCGAAACTTGTAACAACATAAGGCTCCACTAGTCCTATACACAGGGGGTTGACTGCGAAGGACACAATAGTGCTGTCATCACCACGATCTACCACACCACCCGACATATAGGGTGCAATCGCAGATAAATACAATATAAGCACCATGCTTACACTATCTTTACCGTTCACCCATGTTAACAAATGATCTAGGTGAGGGCTATACAACTCCATACATGAATATAAAGGCAAATCAACCATGCTAAACATGTAATCATAATAAACACCAAAGCTTATAATGTCGTATATAATCGTTGATAAGAACATATGTTTGTATAAGAAATGTAAGGAACTAGATAAGAACTTACAAGAGCGAAGCTAGATTAGTATCTCGATCAGCCTTTAGACGATCAGGAGCCAAGTAGACACCTTGCCTCCTCCTAGATCTAGACTAGCTAGCTACTTTGATATATGGTGTTTCTAGTCCGTAGTATCTCTACTTGATGACTTGATCTGGTGTATGCAAGCTCAGGTTTCCAGATGCCTCTGCCAGGGGGCAGGGGGTTGCTTATATAGCCCTGAGGAGTAGACGCGTGGCGTTTGATCAATCCGACCTAACGACTGGTTTAGATTGATCCACATAGGCGGTGGAAGAACCTTCTGGAAGTAGGGCTGAGGTGGCATCCGGGGGAGGCCAACCGGCCCCACCACCAGGCCGATCGGGCTGGGGTGGGCCCCCTCGGGGCCCACTTCGGCCAGGTGGTCTGTCGCTTCTTCTAGATGCTTTTTTCTTGGGTGCCAAGTCACGTTGAGTTCCGGAGCCTTCTGGAGTCTTCTAGATTTGATTCTTTTAGCACTTTCCCAAATGGTTTCTGGATTTATATAATTTACCAAATCTCTAGAAAAATTGTTAGTGGAACCCTATTCTAAGTTGATATTAACATTTATGCCCTTTTCTTATGTTTAGTTGACTTATAAATATATAGGATAAGATGTGTCAATAAACTCCCCCAAGCTCACCCTTTGCTAGTCCCTAGCAAAGATATGCTTTGATCAGCTATCATCCTGAAGTTTTGCACTTTTTCAGATAAAACTCAGAGATCTTGTGTATGACCTTCTCAAGCATGGAGTCACACTTGGCAAGATATGTATGGATGATAGTGTTGGATGGATGAGGGTGAAAGGTGGTAAGCCTTTTAGCCTAGCTCTTGGACTATATCTCTCTTTCTAAGATTTTTAAGATATGGCTTTCCATTCTTGGAGACGTGGGCTCTACTCGCCCCGGACTTTTGTCCATTTTTCTCTCTCCTTAGAGATGTGGGCTCTACTCACCCTCGGACACGTGTTCATTATTCATCTCTAAATTTATATTTTTTAGGGAGGTAGGCCCTTCTCGCTTAGTATGACACTTGTCCTTTTCTCTCCCTCTCTCTTATCACTTTTTCCTCTTTTCTTTCTTTTTCGAATGTAGCCCCAGAATCCTTTTTAACATTGAGAGAGATATATCCTAGAGTTGCATGAGCTATATGGCTTGATGGAAAAAGTGTACTTCTATGTCAGAAGCAGCATAAATGATGGAATGGAATGATCTTGATGTGTATGACAAGCTCTTAAGGATCATAGACACAGGAACTCATCATATATAATTTCATGATTTTTAAGATAAATCCAGGAATCAAGCTTCTCTAGGAAAATGATCAATAGCAACTCAACTTTTCATGAATCATCTTTCAAAGTCAAGAATTAGATTAAGCATGTACTTGCACAGGTTTTGGGTTTAGAGCAAATTAAGCATTTAAGCTTTAGGAGGATCTAGGTCTGAAAACTAAGCACTTTTGAAAGGAATTACGACGAAGCAACTATTCATCATCTCCAAGCATATATCATCAAGATCATTATTAAAGACAAAAGACAACTAGCAGACTCTAACATTTTATTGGAACTAAGACTTTTAACTAATACTCAAATAACTAGCTAATATTAAACACCTAAGATAGTGATACTTATCGTGATAACTAGGGGTATTGTCCCCCAAGCTGGATCTTGAAGTGATTCTTGATTCATCCTTGGAACTTGTTTGCCTTCAGGTCCTTATTAATTTCTCCCTATAAATATTAGTCTCGCACATACCCGAGGGAGGAAATTCTAGGATTATGTTGTGAGCCTTCATGTGCCCACTTCTTTTGGGGGTTTTCTGAAATGTGTGTACCTTCATGTGCCCACGTATTTTTTTGTGAATTTTTATATGCAAAAGGGATGCTAAAACAGAAAACATGTGAATGCAATTTTTATTTATTTTTTATGCCGCCACGGTACAAAGTACATGGGGCCTTAAAGAATACAAAAGCAGAAAATATTTTCATGATTTTTTCAATGTAGGTAAAGGGAAATAAAATTGCTAATCTAAATATGCATTGCAGAATATGAAGATAAATACCGAGTTACCTCTCGGCGAGAGTTCAGAGTACTTACTCCCATGGCGTAGATGTAGTGGCCATTGATTGATCAGTTGATGACGCGGCTAGTGATTGGTTTTCCGAAGGTGTACTTTGATCTTTCTTCCTCCAAACTTGTTTCTTCGGTGGAGACCTTTCTCGAGTAATAGGTTCAGAATACTAGGCTAGTAGAAGCTGAGCGGACTTCTCCTTGATCTCTTCTTCAATGTTCTTGACATCCGTCAACTTTGTGTTCAGCTTGCGTTGTAATTTCTGAATGTGTCTCCGCGTCTTGTTCTTCTTGGGCTGCTCAAGATCAGTGTAAGTATTGAAGTAGCAGCGTACCTTTTCAGTTCTGAACTGGAAGTGGATCTCGCCAGTCCTGATGTAGATGATTGCTCTTGTTGTGTTCAGGAATGGTCTTCTAAGCACGATGGGAGGATCTTGCTCATCTCCCATGTCTATGACTGAAAAGTCAGTCAGGACATAATGGTCCTTTATCTTGATAGGTACATCTCATGCAATTCCTTCCGGAAACCATTGTGATTGATCCGCCATCTGCAACATTATATATGTGGGATACAAAGGCAGGTCACCATATATTAATTCATGGGTTACCTTAGACATTAGGTTGGTGCCCGATCCTGTGTCGCGGACAACTCGCCAGAAGTTCCATTGATTGATGGAGCAGTGGATTGATGGCACTCCAGGGTTTTCAAGCTTTGGTAGTAATGGTGAAGGGAACTGGTTCTCATTCTCTGATTGAATCGTGTTGATCATCCAAACTTCCTCCACATGCGGTTGAGGTCGATTATTCTTCTTATTCCTCCTTCTATCTCTTCTCTTCTTCTCGACAACTGGCTCGTGTTTTTGGGGTTAAAGATATCGGGGGTGTGTAGGAGCTTTTAGGATCTTGTTCTTGAAATTGAATCTCTCCTTTCTCCAATTGATGGTGAAGACGATCTTAGCGGCATTAGTGTAGATGATGGCTTTGGCTGTGGCAAGGAAAGAACATCCCAAAATGATTGGAGCGTTCTCACTTCCCCCAGTCTCAACAACAACGAAGTCAGCAGCCACGTAGGAGCGTCCTACCCCCAGACATACTCGTCTAAGATACCCTCGGGGTAGCATAGTGACAGGTCTGCAAGTTGCAAGCACATGGTTGTATACAATAAAGGTGAACCATTGATTTTCATATATATTACCTTAGGCATTATGTTGACGCTAGACCCAAAGTCACAAAAGGCATTCTTGAAGGTGTAGGCTCCAATAGTGATGGTGATGACGGGCCTTCCTAGATCTCCTCTTTTGGCGGGCATGCCCCAGTCAGTCCATCTTGTACCATCTTCTATCTTACTCGAACACAGATCTGCATAGTAGATATCGACAAGATTTGCATATTCTAATTCTTCCAGCTGGCTCGGAATCTTACCTGGGTTAGCCGTGGGAACAGATGATGCCAGCTGAGAAATCTGAGATTCTAGCATTTTATGTTGGTTCTTGATGGCAGAAGAAAACTTTCCATTTTATTACTAATAGTTTCTAGCATTTTATCACTGGAAGCTAACTTCTTAGATTATCCATAATTCTACCCTGGTTTTGGACTAAGTCTCTTAAAGGTGAGAAATTATTGGAAGAATTATTACCTTGATATTTACCTGAATAGTTACCTGGGTAGTTGGTCCTCTGCTGAGTCCATCCTTGATTCTGTTGGGGACAATATTGGTTGTTGTTGTTGATGTAGTTCACGTCCTCCAGCTGAGGGCATTGACTCCCTGAGTGTCCAGTGTTTCCACACTTTTCACAGGTCATGTGGGATTCGAAGAGTTGTATGACTTCCTTCTTCTCAGGGGCTTTGTCTTCAAGCCTCTTCATCAGTAAGTCCATTTTGGCAGACATCATGTCTACCTCCTTGAGCTGGTGCATTTCTCTTTCTTTCTTGCGGGGTTGACGTTCCTCATTCCAAGCTTGATTGGACGCCATCTTTTCCACAAGGTTAGTAGCTTGAGTAAGTGTAAGGGACAGGAAAGCACCTCCAGCTGCAGCATCCATCGTTTCACGAGTGTTGGTAGAGAGCCCGTGGTAGAAGGTCTGCAAGAGCAACCAGTTTTCCATTCCATGATGTGGGCATTCCGAAATGTAGTCTTGAAAGCGCTACCATGCTTCAAGAACAGATTCCTCGTGTTGCTGCTGGAAACTTGAAATTTTCCCCCGTAAGGCAATGGTTTTGCCTATAGGAAAGAACTTTGCCAGAAAGGCAGTAGAACACAATGTCCAAGTTGTAAATTTGTCTTTGTTGGAGTAAAATCATTTCTTCGCTCGCCCCAATAATGAGAATCGGAATAAACGAAGTAGGACTACATCACTTGGCACATCTTTGATCATGAAGGTGCTACATATCTCCAAGAAATGTTGAAGGTGTTTGTTGGCATCTTCATGAGCTTTTTCACAAAATTGGCTAGCTTGTACCATGTTGATCAGTGCAGGCTTGAGCTCAAAAGCAGCATTTCCGACAGCGACTGTCGGACCAATACGAATGATGTCCGGGGTTGGTGCAGAGTATTCGCGTAGGGACTTGTTTGCCATTGCTTCAAACGTGGGTGTTAAGCTTCGCGTTGTTGAATCTCCCAAGGCAGAAGTCGTGGGCCGAGAATCAGGAGACATGAGCTTTGACCTTGCCTTCCTTAAGATTTTCTCTGGATTTGAAACGAAGTTTTCTAGAAGATTCTTATTCATACATTAACCTGAAATAAGATAGACAAAAGTGGAAAGAACAGGAGTAGACATGTTTAAGCAATGATAATTTGGGTTCTCGATACATTATGTGTGAGAGATGCATGCATGCTATTACTGAAACTTTTTCATCTAGGCTATAGACTTTCTTTCCCCGGCAACAACGCCAAAAATGCTTGTTGACAATGCTAACGTCTTCGACTAGAAACGGATATAAGATCCCTCTCTATCGATGGCACCAGAAATGCAAAGGTATATCTTAACGTGATGCTAAGTGTGTATCATATGTTGCTTTCAGATTAAACTAAAAGGTGAACTCCGACACGATTCATAGCACAACTCGATATAGGTTGTCAGCCCTGACAGGTGTGCCAAAAAACGCATGGATATTGTACTCTTACATATGCCTTGGATCTCTAGAAAAGAATATGTGTGTGTGTGTGTGCGCGCGCTATACTACACCTGGGGTGTAGTATAGCATTCTACACCCTAATACCCAGTAGCGAGCCAACCCAACCAACCAGCAACCTACGAGCCGAGCCAACCCACCCACCCACCTTATACTCTTGGCACCCGTTTACCGCGTCACGCGCCCGACCCGCTAACTCCCACTACCCAATAACCCTGTCAGGCGATTCGTCCCCCCCCACCTGGTTCCTTTTTTTTCCTGAGCATTCGACGGCTTGTCTCCCAGGGCGGTGGTGATTCGGTGGCAGCCGCGGGTGTCTTCGGCGGCGGTCGCGGGCGGGAGTTCTCTCAAGCAGGACGCGTGGTCTGCATCCCCTTCTCTCCGCGAGCTCCGGCAGGCTCCCTACCCGTTCGTTGGGAGGCAGATCGGAGGCGAGTCTGTAGCGCCACGCCGCCGGGTAGGATCAGCCCGGGAGGGGGGGGAGGAAGAAGGTCCTGATATAGCTCCTCGCGTGCACGCCGGTGAGCTCCCCTCCAGTCCCACATTTTTCCCCTGCTTTTTTTCTTTTTGCCGTCGTTGGCTGTGCTTGCCTAGGGTTTTTTCAAAAAAAATTTCATTGATTTGTTCCTCCCATTTAGGGTGATGCTGACACGTTGAGCACTCGTTCGGGAACGAGGAGCAGCGGCGCGCAATCACAGTGAGCTCCGCCTCCCCCCTCTCACGCTCCCATCCACCTCTGTTCTTCCAATTTTTCGTCACACATGCGAATCTGCAATTGGTTGTTTGCGACACACAATTCATGTATTGCAATTTTTCGTTTCTAGCTTAGTACAACATGTATGCTGGTTAATTTAGCTTCAGTACCTAATTTTAGCTTCACAAATAGGTTCAGTAATTAGACATCATAGCTTCACAAACAGGCTTAGTAATTATACAACTTGTATTTTTTTTGATGGAGATTTTCTAAATTGTTCATGTAGTTTTAGTGGTAGTGTGCCTACCAAACATTACACACCGAGGTTTCCCTAGCAGATATGTGAGCATTTTTGCTTCTGTAAATTACTAGCACCCATTCCTTTTTTTTGTGTGTTTGTTCTGTAATATCTATAATATGCTTAGGGTTCTATTTTTTGTAAGCGGCATTAGTAATTTTGGCCTAAACATTGCCCTTTCATTCAGTAATTCAAGCAATGGATAACTGGTATCCATGTGCAGTTTAACCGTTTTAGTTTAGTATTCTATATTCATTTCAGTCTCAGTAATTTCTGTTTTTTCAGTTAATGCATCATGGTTTTTAAGTACCTATGTACGCACCACCTTTAACTAATGTGGTAGTTCAGCAGTCGGAATATTAGTGATCAGTAGTCATCTTGAAAAATTCAATCATCTAATTCCTTACCTAAACATTTATTTTGCAATTTTTGTTTTTGCTCTTTTTCTTATTTTTCAGTGCACTAAAAAATGGATCCACCACAGATGCAACCCCCGAACCCCCCTGTTCAATCTGCTGCGCCGGATATAGTTTGTGGTCAAGCTGCAACCGGACGTCCTGGTCCTCCAGATCAGTGATGGTCTTGGTGTGCATGATCAAAGTTTTGTATCCTCCAATTTGGTTTCATCATGAATAACAGAAATTGGAACATATTATGTTGGAACATTAGAGGTATTAATGACTCTAGGAAATGGGATGCAGTTAGAAATAAAATTGAAGAAAGTGCATGATCCATTATATGCTTACAAGAGACTAGGAGGGGAACCTTTGATTCTTCTTACATCGGAAACTTCGTGCCAAGAAGATTTGATAAGTTTGAGTATGTTCCATCAGTGGGTGCATCAGGTGGCATCCTAGTTGTGTGGAACTCTTCTCTCTTTACAGTGAAGGTGTTGGATCTGCAAACTTTCCCTATTTCCATTGCTTTTCTTCTGTTCATAATGGAGATACTTGGAACCTCACTTCTATATATGCCTTATCATATAGATGATGATGAAAACTGGATTTTTTATTGTGATTTGAACGATCACTGGCAAACCGAAATAAGCAAGGGGATAATGTCCAAGATACTTTGTTATTTAATGACATGATTGGTCATCTTTGGCTTGTTGAATTACCACTCAAAGGAAGGGCTTTCACATGGAGCAATATGGAAAGTGACCCACTGTTAGAATAGTTGGATTGGGTTTTTACTTCTGTAAATTGGACAGTTGAGTACCCCAACACCATGGTTTTGCCCCTTGCAAAAATAACATCTGATCACATTCCTTGCAAGGTTATGATTGGCACAAAGATACCAAATTCAAACCTTTTCAGGTTTGAAAATTTTTGGCCACAACATCCGCGTTTCATAGAGGCTGTTCAGAAGGGTTTAGCAGCACAAGTCAGAAACCAAAGAGATTTTGCATCTATTTTAGCAGGCAAGCTGAAAAATGTGAGATATGAGTTGAAAACTTGGAGCAAGAATTTGTCAAACCTGTCCAGATTGATTAACAACTGTAACAAGGTCATTTTCTTTTTTGATAGTTTGGAAGCGCGAAGACCACTGCTAAAACTTTAGAATGGAACTTCAGACACCTGATCAGAAACCATTTGCAGAACCTACTCAGATACAAGAATGAGTATTAGAAGAAACGATACACTGTCCAAAGAATTAAATTTGGGGATGAATGTACCAAATTTTTTCATGCAATGGCCACTGTCTCCTATAGAAGAAACACAATCGCTCAGCTAAAGAATGATCAGGGTCACCTAGTTACTGACCATGAGAGCAACGATGCTCTCCTTTAGACAGCTTACAAAAACCGGATGGGAATTTCCACATCTCCTGTGATGTCCTTTGACCTCCCCAGATTGATACAAATTGATATAGATGTCAGTAGTTTAATTGAGCCATTCACAACAACTGAAATTGATAAGATTGTCAGCTCCTTGCCATTGGACAAAGCTCCTGCCAGATGCATTCAATGGTATGTTCATGAAAAAGTGATGGGAGCTAATCAAGAATGATTTTTACAAGCTATGTGCTGATTTTTTTATTGGTGAGCTGAACTTGGAAAGTATTAATAGTTCCTTCATCACCTTAGTTCCTAAAATCAATGATCCAGAGACAGTAAATGACTTTAGGCCTATCTCTCTATTAAATAGCAACATCAAGCTATTAACAAAACTTTTAGCTGAAAGGTTGCAAGCTTTGATCTTGGAGTTTTTGCATGTGAACCAAATGGTTTAATCAAAAACAGAACCATACACGATTGTCTAGCTTGGTGTTTTGAGTATATACATCAATGACAACAAAGCAAGAGGGAGATTGTCTTAGTCAAATTAGATTTTGCAAAGGCATTTGACACAGTGGAACACTCTACCATCTTGGAGGTCATGCAACACATGGGTTTCCCAGATAAATGGACTCACTGGATCTCAATGATTCTCTCTACAGGTACCTTTGCGGTTCTGTTGAATGGGGTACCAAGAAAACAGTTCAAGTGCAAGCGTCGGGTTAGGCAAGGGGATCCTTTATCTCCATTGCTTTTTGTGTTAACTGCTGAGATTTTACAATATATTGTGAACAATGCCTATAGGAATGGACTACTCACAATGCCATCACCCCAGAGTGTAACTGATTTCCCTATTATCCAATACGCTGATGACACTTAGTTGATCATGAAAGTTGGTGCCACTGAATTGCAACGTCAAAAGGATATGTTACAGCAGTTTGCTTCTTCCACTGGTCTCCAGGTTAACTTCCAAAAATCCATGATCCTACCTATTAATGTGTCCGAAGATAAGATGCAACAGCTTGCTGCAGTTTTGGGATGCCAAATTGGGTCTATGCCTTTTACATATCTTGGGCTGCCAATGGGCACAATAAAGCCTAGATTTGATGATCTACTTCCTATGATGGATAGAATAGAAAGGATATTATCAGCTTGCTCTATCTTCCTCTCATATATAGGTAGATTAGAAATGATCAATTCTGCCATCACCCCCCTTAGCAACTTATACCATGTGCACTGTGAAACTCCCGGTTGGGGTTATTGAAAATATGGACAGAATGAGGAGACAGTGCTTGTGGAGAGGGAATGTCTCCACCAAAAAGGGAGGTAATCTGGCTGCATGGCCAATGGTTTTGAAGCCCAAGAATAAGGGTGGTCTTGGGATCATAAATCTAAGATTGCAAAATGATGCTTTACTACTGAAGCAACTTCACAAATTCTATAATCATTAGAACATCCCATGGGTGCAACTCATTTGGACAAAGTATTACAGGAATAAGTTCCCACATGGAGCTCGGGAGATTGGATCCTTCTGGTGGAAGGACATTTTAAGACTAAATAATATCTACGGAGGCATATTTAAATTCTCTGTTGGGGATGGTTCATAGTACTATTGAAGGACCGATTAGGCGACCAGAGAGGGGGGAGTGAATGGGAGCCGATAAAAATTCTTCTCGAAGGAGATTAAAACTCCAACAAGATGAACTCGCTCGGTCGGACCCCCAAAAGCACACACTCCGCACTTCTACCTTCCGTTTGCCAAAACCACGTAGCCACTGGAGTGCTACTGGTCCTAGGAACAAACACTAGCAGCCACCTCAAAACACACGCACCCACGACAGCGGAAACAACTCGAAAGCCGACTGTCCAGAGGGGGGCGGTTAGACCAGGTATGGGGGGCGGTTAGACCGCCTCCACCAGGCAGCCAAGAAATCCTCCGAAACACCTCTTCCGAGCACCAAAACGCACCAAGGTTTCACCAACAGAGATCTCTGGTCAGGGCCATGCTAGCTACCAGAAAATCTTGGTGAAAACCGAAACTTCACCCAGGGGCCTAGGGGCGGTTAGACCGGCTACCAGGGCGGTCTAACCTCCTGTACCCAGCAACGAACTCCAACCAAGAACTCCTAGCAAACGGCACGAGAATGACTCGAAATTTCACCTAGACGTTCCTCTAATCAAGGCAAACAAACTCACAGAGGAAAATCCGGCGAAACAGAACTTTGACCTTGAAGGCCCAGGGCGGTTAGACCACCCCCTCCAGGCGGTTAGACCGCCCCTTCCAGAAAACTAACCCGCGGGTCAAACCTCAACTTCCCTGCGCCGGATCTCCCGAATCACTCCACGGATTACAGCGAAACTTCGGGAATAGCTGGGTTACCTCCTGGGCAACCTCTACCTCAAAGGAATCGACCCGAATCGCTCACAATCAAGAGGAATCAAAGAAATCGCCTCTCTAGGTTAAGAACTCGCCCAACACGAAAGACCACCAAATCGAGTCCGATTCAAGAGAGATTTGGGGGGCAAAGTCACCAGCCAAAGAGGCACAAGATCCTCATGCGTGACACCCACCAAAAACCCCAAGAAATCGTCCTCAAAACTCCGCCAACAAAGAGCTTCGAGAAACAACACAAAGAAGGACGGGAAAAACACTTCTCAACCTTGGGGAACAACGCCGAACCATCTATACATACCATGAAGGTTCATACAAGGTCTAGCTTGCCACCCATACATCCATCCCTCTCTCTAGATCTCACATGAAGCTCTCAAGCTAGTCCTAGGAAAAACTAGGGGAAAATGAGAACGAAAATGAAAAATAAATGAGCTAGGGTTCCAAGAGTTGGCTGCCATCCATCCCCTCAAAAAGTATATATGGAGGCACCCAAAAGACTAAACTACCCTTACTTAATAACTAGGGATACAAGCCCCTCAAGGGAGAATTTGGAAGTCTTCGGATTTTCTTCATCGGACGGATGCCCGGCGACCGCAACCTGCTTAGCCTCGACGCAAGCCTTGCAATCCCGACGCGTGTGCTCCGCTTCGAAGCATCTCGGCGCCAGCGACCAGGGCGGTCAGACCGCCCCCTGGGCGGTTACACCGGCCCGCGCAATCTGACCGGCCAAGGCGGTCTGACCGCCCCTCCTGGGCGGTTGAACCGGCCTGGGTGGCCGCACCTCCTCGTCGAGTCTTCGGCCTCGGTTTTGTGGCTCAACCGAGTAACCAAGTGGTTTTCTGATGAACCACTGCAAACCCCGCGAACTCAGTGTAGCCTCCGCCAATCTCCACTCATGACTTGGCTCCCACGTAGTCCCGGCTCGACCTTGGTTTTGAGGCACTACCAAGAAACCGTCCACGACTTCATCTTGCTGTTCATGCCACCATGCGGCCCGCACTTGACCCCGCTGGCCACCGGGTCCCTCGAACGAAGCCTACTTGTCTTCTCCACACCTGGAGGCCTCACCAGCAACGACCTTTCGCGCATGTTCTTCACCTGCACCAACACGAGTCAAGTCGCAACCAGCACCTGCAATACTTAGCCAAGAATTAGTCCACACAACGTTGTCAATCACTCATCACACAAGGAAGCGACCAGCCACTGGTCCTCAAACCACACATGGTCCTCAACTATTTGGGAAGATAAGTGGTGTGATGGGGTTTTGTCCCTAAAATTTCCAAGCCTATTCTCATTTGCTGAAAATGCTCAAATATATGTGAAGCAAATAATGGAAGTTGAGCATCTAGATTCAATCTTGCAGAATCAGCTACAACAAACACATTTTTCTAATGATGATACAGAAGCCTGGAGTTTCACTTGGGGCACCCAGACATATTCCCCAAAGAAATTGTACACACTTGCTTTCAGTCATATAGAGGTCTCCCTAGTGTTTGACGGAATTTGGAAAAGTAAATGCTCCCCAAGGTTAAAATTCTTTGCTTGGCTAGTGGCAGTTGATAGACTAAATACAAAAGATATGCTTCACTGGAGAAATCTAAATGCTGCTCAGGATAGAGTTTGTGTGCTCTGTCCTACATAGGTTGATGAAGATGTTCTTCATTTTTCTTCAGATGCGGCTTTGCCGACTCTTGCTGGCAGAAGATAGGTTTCAATTTGGATAATACCTCGCGTATTCTGGACAAGTTGAAGTGCACCAAGGCAGAAATGCAACTTCCTTATTTTTTTGAAATTTTCATCATTGCAGCATGGGAACTGTGGAACCTACGCAGTGGAGTAATTTTTGGTGGTACAGATGCCACAGCAGATGCTTGGACCGTGAGGTTTAGGCAGCATCTTCTCCTTCAACTTCATAGGTTTAAAGATGAGTCACAACATAGGTTAATGATAAATCGGGGCTTGCGCTCATCAGCACAAGTAGTCAAACAAACTTCTGGACTTTGGTCCGACTCTTGATCTACGGACACGTAGTGCACGTCTCCTCCTACTCCCTCTTCCTCGTATGTCGGTACAAGCGTGTAGCTACTGTCGGGAACATCTACACGGAGGATGCATACGCAATAATTAGTAGTGAATTTAATTTAGTTTGCTACATGATACCAAGGAGTACAAGGTTTAACACATTCACATAGATAAAATATATTCACCATACTCTTCCTTTTAAAGAATATTCTGTAGTGCTTTAATAATTATGCTTCTTTTTATAGCGACTGTGTACACATTAAAGTAAAAACTTAATTTATTTGCACAAAACAGCAAGGGGTGGTTTTAAGGTCCTAAACCATCTCCACAACACATCCATAGGGTTACTAAGGATGATAGTGATGGTTTTCCAATTAATCTTATTATTAAGCTTAAAATGACTTCCTCATATTTATTCATCAAATTAATTTATAAAATTGCAGTGGTGACATTCCTGAGCTCTCTACTCTCAAACAAGTCCACTGGACCAACAAGCACACTTGTTTGAGCTATGAAAATAAATATAGCAAAAATAACATTTCTAGCTACCACAAAAGAGATAAATGCATATGAAAATAAATACATCACTTCTAGATTCAATTTTGTCCTACATCACCTCTAACTTAAAACAAGGCTAGGAAACCAACAAACATATCAAGAGCTGTTTTAGATCTTGAACTAGGCATTTATGATTAAAACCAAGCATAAATTAGGAACAAATATTTCTATCAGTTCTGAAATCATGATTAATTCATTAAAGGTGTATCTAGGCATTTTAAGGCTATACTCAGAAGTGGAGCTCAAAACTCTATTAATATTTAGCTACAAAAATCATTAACATAGATATAGCATCAATACAAGATAAATCAGAATAAAAGATTTACTCAGAAACTATGTGCAAATTTTGGTGCAGAGCCTACACATGATATCTACAACAACATATCCAAGGTTCAGCTCAAGATCATTTCTTTATTTTGAACTACAACAAAAGTAAGTCAAACTGATTTCAATTGTCATTCAAAAACTATCACTCAAAAGTATGATCATGCTTTGTAAAAGATGTAGATCTACTCACAAGGAAACCAAAAAAATTGAGTTCACATTTTTCTAGTTTCTCTGTGATTTTATACGATTTTTCGAAGTCATTGGACCAAAGAGTTAAAAGGTTAAGAATCTGCTTGCAACCCAGCTCTTAGAAAGATTTGAACTATCACAAATAGGCCCTTTACTTTAGCACCTAGGTCCCTAACGGGTTCTATCCTTCACAGGTGTGCCCTCGTCGGCGGGGTGAGCTTGCAGGCGGAGAAGTAGGGTCAGATGTGGCAAAGAAATGAGGGTCACTATGGTCCGATTTGTGGCGGCGGCGGGACCGGAGGTGGCTCCAGCGAGCAGCGGTGGCGATGCAGTGGCGGTGGAGCCACGGCAGCATGGATTCCGGTGAAAGGTGGGGCGAGCTAGGCCATGCGTGGTTGTGGAAGCTCTAGTGGGTGCTAGGGAGGAGCTCCGAGTTGCTTGTTGTCCACGGGCACGAACGGAAGGCGGACTTCACTGGTGGCGCTGCAATGGCGGACGATGGTGGTGTGTGGCTTGCCTAGGGGAAGAAAGGGCAATGGTTTAAATAGGTGCGACCAAGTGCGGAGAGGCGGTTCGAAGACCTTTGTCAGCTACAGGGGTCTGTCAGATGGTGAGATCTAGACAGCCCACGGGGGTGTTAATCCCTGTGGTTTAGTTGTTCGGCGGGGAGGAGTCTAAGGCTAAGAACTCGAAGGTCGCACACGAGTACGCGGAACAAAGATAACACGGTGAGTTTATAGTTCGGGCCTCCGGAGAGTAATACCCTATGTCCAGTTGTCGGTGTAGATTGCTTGAGGATTGGATTGATTACAAGGGGTCGCCTCATCCGCCTTATATTGGCCAGCGGATGAGGTCGGTTCCCAGACTCCTGGTCAGTTACCACCAGGAGACCTAAGTCTACGTTACACATCTTGCCATATCCCGTCGATCTACTTGGGGCGAAATCCACCGAGGTCTTGTCTTATGCGCCAAGTCTTGAGGTCGTGATGAACTAGGTCATCTAGGAGATCTTCTGGAAGGTCTTCAAGAGGTCGTGTGGGCTGCCAACTAGGTCTGTTGGGCCCACTGACAGGTCGGCGAGTCTTCTAGTAGGCCAGACCCACTTGTCGGGGGTGGTCGTGAGCCTGGTCGGTGGGGACCCAGGGGTACTCATGTCTCACAAGCCCCCGAGCGAGGTGTATGCGCAGCGACCTTAGAAAGGTCATGACAAAGTTCTAGAGCTATCGACAGGTTGAATAGCATGCAAGCCAGTCCAAAAAAAGAAAGGAAGAACAAGTCAGCTTGGCAGCCAACCTGTTTGAAGTCTTGTCAAACAAAGAGAGGTCGAGTGACGACCTATAGGAAGCAGGCTTCCAATAGATTGAAATGACGATGAAAAAATTCAGAGGGCATCGAAGATGCACTCATGAGTAGTATCCGAGCATCGTGGCGGGCATGATGGCCGGTACGATGGTCCAAAAAAGAAGAAGAGAAGAAAAAGTAGATCGAGAAGCGACATGAGGAGAAACAGGTTTCCCAACAGGTCGATACCACAAGGAAAACAAGAGGGTGTCGAAGACGCACTCGTAGAGTAGTCCCCGAGCATTGAAGCAGGCAGCATGGCTGGTTTGATGCTTAAAAGAGAAGAAAATTGAGTCATGGTCTTGATCGAACGAAGTGTAGAGACACCCAGATCTCCGAGCATAGCTGCAAGGAGTCTGGCAGGGCCGACCTCAGGGAGGCCTTTGTAGGCGTGCCGACCTCGAAGAGGCCTCAAATCAATAATGCACAGTATCCGAGGATACCCAGCAAGGTCTTTGAAGAGGTGCATCGAGTGAAGAAGTTGTTGATTACGTCGTAGATGAAGTTGCGATATCAAAAACCATTGCTGGCGAAGCCATGAAAATATGTAGATCTTGAACTTGTGGAGTGTAGAGACACCCAGATATCCTGCATAGCTGCAAGAGTCTGGTAGAGCCACTCGAGGTATGCTGACCCAAGAAGGTCTCAAATCAATCAGCGCCCAAGCACCCAAAAGTACATAGCAGGGCCATCAGGCGCGCACCCCACAGGGAGGCCTTTATTCCTGACGTAAAATCCCGGGTGTCCAGAGCAGGCAGGCGGGGCTTATATGAGCACGCCGACCTCGGAAGGTCATGCATCTAGGGCGCCCAACTAGGTTGGCAGGGCCAGAGTCATGCCTCAGTATTAAAAGACCTAGGTATTGGCGGCACGCCGACCAAAAGGAGGTCGTTTTGGTGTCCAGACGACCAACATAGCTGGTAGCCATCCAGCGGAGCCATTGTGCTAAGGTATTGGCGACCTCAGCAATAGGCACACCGACCACGGGGGCCCGACGAAATCGTAGAGGTGAAGCTTCTGATCTCCATGGTGTTTCTGATCTCCAGGCGCCCAGATGGATCTGGCAGGGCAGCGAGGCACGCCTACCTTGGAAGGTCTTCAATTGAACCTACGACCATTCTTCTTAAGAAACAGAAATATAGGCTGATTGGAATAAGTCCGTTTACGTGCAGAGCCATAGCAAGTGCACCAGGACGTAGAGCCTAATGGGTGCAAATAAGGTCATCAGGTCGTAGAGGAAGGTCATGAAATCGTCATCGAAAGGGGGGCTAAGTTGGGCGCTGGGCCTTCTGACACAGGGTCAGGTTTTGTCATGTAGCGTAGACTGCAGGGTCACGGGTTACTGTAGCCATGTGACCTCTGCGGTAGGGCTCAGGCATCATTGATGCACAAACGACAAAGATGTCGTGAGTCAAAGAAAGTAATATCGTCGCCTTTAATCATACACAGGCTACAGGTCCCAGTATCATGTGGTGAAGTGTCATCACTTCGCCAGCAGCCCAGGGCACGACTTCGGCTATAAATAGCACCTTTGAGACTGGAGGAGGCAAGCTCCGAGCACCGTTGAGCTATGGAGCTGCAGAGTAGTAATCCCACCATGCATGGGCATGTGTTCGTCCACTAGATTGTAGGTTATTGTTCTTGTAGATGCTTGGAGCTAGGAGAATTCTCGCGAAAAGGAGGCAACACCTTCACTCTACACACCCTGCCTCTGCGAAGTATCAGGTAGAGTTTGGAGGTGATGATGTTCGAGCTGGAGCTATAGCAGGATGTCTCTGGTGAGCACCGAGAGCTCACTAGGGCATGGATTTCAACGCCGAAGAGCAAGCTCGTGTCTCCATTCCAATAGTTGGACTCGAGCATGCCTTAGGTTGCGTGTTGTCCTGCAGTTGTCTCCCGCAAGGCCGCCATCAAGGTCCTGGTGCTAGGAGAAGTCTCGCGACGTGCTTTGCTTCGGCAAAGTAGGTTGTGGTGACTGCTCTGGGTGGCCCAGGCCTTGTAGTATGTTTATCTTGTGTGTCTGGTTCTGGATCCAATGAGGTCGCAGGCGACTTGTGTACCTTCGGGCAGTCCATGTAATGTTCGCTCTCTTCTGTCATGTACTTGGTCGATTTGGCAAAATGATTTGTCAAAGACCTAAATTAATGTGACGTGGGGGCTTGCAAAATGTGTTTGCCATCAGGACGACTTGATGTTGTCTTCTTGTTTAGCTGACGACCTAAACAAAGATTTAGGTCGTAGTTGTAGTCTGTTAGCGAAAAATCCGCCTTAATCTTCTCGGAATAGAGCCGTTGAGGCGTGTTGTACGGCGGAAAGAACTGCAACGGGCAGATTCAGTGGACCCCCCTATAAATAGGGCGGCCCGAGGCGGGGTTGAACCCATTCCCCTTCGTCTTCCTCCCATTGCTCTCACTTCCACCACTGTCGCTTTCCCGCCGTCGTAGCTCTCTTGCGATCGTCTTGCTCCCGCGCATGCACCCATCCAAGCTCTAGCTCCGGCTAGGCGTGTGCTTTCACTGTCGCTCCGCGCCGTGCTCCTTTTGCGCATGCGTGTCAAAACCTTGTGCAACATTAGATCCAACTCGAACCCTAGTGGCGAAATAGCAGCGGAGGCGGCTTGCATCCCGAACCCGCATGCAGCGTGGGTCCGGTCGACGAAGACTGAGGCGAAGATCCAAGCCTTGGTGGACCGCGGGCTACTCCAGCGGAAGGCGGAGGTTGAGTGGAGGGCTGCCGCTGGGGAGCAGTTCCCGAGCAAGGACATCAAGGAGCAGGTTGTCTTCGCATCCTTCTTTGAGCACGGATTCAACCTCCCGGCGGGAGACTTCTTCCGCGGTCTACTGTACTACTACCAGCTGGAGCTGGTACATCTCGTTCCCAACTCCATAACCATAGTTTTCACTTTTATTCACTTCTGTGGGGCGTATCTGGGGATATCGTCTCACTTCTTGTTATGGAGGTATTTCTTCTGTGTAAAGAGCACTGGCAAGAGGTCGGGGCCAGTGGGGGCTATGATGTTTAACTTGAGGTCAGGCCTCAAGGCAGAGTGGATATACACCGACCTCCCCGACAACACTGCTGGGTGGAGGTCGGAGTGGTTTTATATTGTAGATCAGCTTCCTAGTCTTCTACGTCGTACTGGCCATAAGCCAGTGAAGATAAACAAGTGGGACTTGGGGTTGTCGTCCCGCGATCTTGGGAAGCTCAAGCCGGTCCTGAAGCTCGTCAACGAGTTGAAGAAGCAAGGGGTGACAGGAGCCGCGGTGGCTAGGTCGTTCTGCCGGCGGATGATCGAACCGATCAAGGATCCGGTCCACCCGACGTACGAGTACTGGGGGCAGTCGCACCCCACGCGCGAGGTGAACCGCAAGGTCTCCAAGGAGGAGATGAACCCTAGAGTTTCCCAGATGTACTCTGGGAAAGTGAAGGTGAAGAAGTGCCCTAAGGCACACTCGTTGAAGAGGCCGGCTAATCCGGTAAGATCCTGAGATCTACCCTTTGGTCGTTTTACTTCGCTTGTTTATTGTTTAGGTCGTATAACTTCCTTGTCGTCTGTTTGCAGGAGCGCGAGCTTCAGGTGTGGTGCCCAGCACCTCTTCCTGAGGGTGAGTAGCACCGGAGGAAACTTATGTCGGACAAGTACAAGCCTCCAGTAGGTCGTCTCTTGGAGTTTTACGAATCAGACTCGTTGGTGGAGGCCGACGAGGACACCGGTGATGAGGCCGGAGGTGGCGATGCCGGGACGGGCCCGAATGCTGGCGGTGTCACGAAGCCACGACGCAGGACCAGGTCGGCAGTGGGGAAGCAATCAGCTTTGGCTGTTGCTGCTACAGTTTCTGCGGTCAAGGCCGCAGAAAAGAAGAAGAGGAAGAGGAGGGCGACTTCCCCTTCTGCAGTCGTGACGCCAACGATTCCGACACCCCGATTAAGGGAGGTCGAATCGAAAGAAGAGAAGGAGGAGTCAGAGAAGGAGAAGGATGAAGCGATCGAGGAGTTGCCGGTCACTGATGATCGACCGGCGAGGAGGTCGGAGAGTCCTGCTGCCAAGAGGCAGCGGGAGCTGGTGGAGAAGACGCCGGAGGATGCCCTCCGGCGTGGTTTGGAGACGCAGCGAGCTGCTGTTGCAACGCTGGCAAGGATGCCTGTGGGGATTAAGCCTCGACCATTCAGGCCCAAGCTTCGCATCCCGATCTCTGCGAGGTAAAATCTTGAACACTCAATCTTTGTTTCTTGCTATTAAATTCTCGTATTGACGTGGTGTTGCTGGCATGCAGGCCGGCGGTAGCGCCACAGGGCGACCTGGGTGTCCCGGCTTCCCCGTCCCGGACGAGGTCGGACGAACCAAAGGTCGTAGGGGAGGTGCTTGCCAACGATGCATGCCGCTACTCCGCCACGAGGAGTAGTTGAGAGCAGGGCGACTTCACCGCCTGTGACCGACGCAAGGGTGGAGACTCCTCCGCGCGTTGCTGATGCTGGAGGCACAACTTCTACTGGGGACGTCGGAGTGACGACCTCCCCAACGATCATTGACGTCGACCCCATCAGCGATCGACCTGCTGGGGCTGAGGACCTGGTGAGGGACCAGCCTCAGATTGACCAGGCGCCAGTAGGTCCAGGGACATCTGGCGCGCAGGTACCTCAACCTTCGTCTTCAAGCCCAAGGTTGCCACGGCGGTCAATTAACTGGAATCACAGCCCTTGGCAGGAGGACTGGTTTGAAGATAACGAGGACATGAAGGCTTTGCAGACCAGCATTGTTACGATCAATACCTCGTTGACGGTGAGTTGTCTACGACGTGTTGTTATTACTTGATTCTACATGGTTGAAGTGGTATTGACGACCTTGTTGTACTATGACAGTCGCTGGTAGAGCGGGCCAAAGGCCGGGCCGACCTGCTGAAGAATGCGATGGAGAAAGTGCAGCGTATTGTCGACCTTGAGCGAGAGCTCAAGGAGGTCCGCGAGGCGGCAGCCGCCGAGAAGAAGAGGCTCGAGGACGAGCTCACCGAGGAGAAGCGCAAGACCGTGGAGGCTACTGTGCAATTCAATACTATGGCTACTGGTAGGTCGAATCTTCATGCTGATGATCTTTTTTTGTGAAGAAGGTCGTTTAGCTATGTGCTAATTGTTGTAACTTGCGGAGTTCCGTAACCGCGAAGAGGAGCTGAAGAATGCTCTCGCGGCCTCCAGGAGCAAGGTTCGGGACCTGGAGATATCACTTCGGGAGGTCGATGCCGGTGGCCGGGAGCTCAAATGAGTGATGAAGGAAGCTACTGACAGTGAGTACACCATATCTCAAAAGCTGGCTTATGAGAAAGGAGCTCGTCGGGGCCTTGAAGCCGAATTCGAAGTTGTTTTGAAGTCATTGCGGAGTGACCAAATCACCATTGCAGGGTATGAGGTGGAGCTGCAAGACCTGAGGGGTGCTGCCAACTATGCAATAGATCGCATAGATGTTCCATCCGAAGGAGATGAGGCGAGGTCCATTGTGGACCGCCTTATAGACACACCCAACAGGATCTTGACATTGCTGAGGGCGACAAGCTTGGCGGCGGCGAAGGATGCGTTGGTGAGAGTTAAATCTCACTATCTCGACGTCGACATGGCCAAGATCAAGGAAGGTGCTGACACCACAAAGGACCTCAAGGCCCTGGAGCTTGAAGTTGAAGGTGCAACCATGGAGGTGATGGATAACATTGACTATGAAGGCGATGGTGGCGACCAGTAGTCTTGGGCTAGGAGTTGTACCTTCCCTCCTCTCTGTCTATGCGAGCCTGGTAGTCTTGTAGATAATGATGTCTTGCTTGTTGTCTCGCTAACCACTTCTCACAGAGAGGTTGTCTTGCCGACCTCCACAGCTCAGCGTGGAGGCTTACGTGAGGTCGGCGCGCGAGTGTGGAGCCTAGGGCTCAGGTCTAGCGACCCGTTTTCGACCAAGCATGCATCACGGCGACAGAAGGCTTAGTGCTCATTAGGGGTAGTCTCCTCAGGTCGTAGGACCCTTAGGTTCGCTTTGAGCCAAGCCCCCGAGCATGTCGAGGGGGAGGAGTAAGCGAATATGTGACCCTCAGGTTTTGCGACCCATGTATTGGCTTTAGCCAAGCCCCCGAGCATGTCGAGAGGGAGGGTTTTTGCGACATGAGAGAGGAGAAGGTAGTGCTCGACTCATAGCAGATGACTGCTTGAAATATTTATTTATTTAATCTGAAAAAGTACAAGGAAAGGAAATACATAGCTGGAATTTCTAAAAATCTATTCTACGGTTAGAATCGACGTAGATGCTCCACGTTCCAAGGATTTGGTACTCCTTGTTCGTCGCCCCACTAGAGTCGATATGTTGATGGGCTGATGACTTCGGTGACGATGAAAGGTCCCTCCCAGGGGGAAGAGAGTTTGTGCATGCCGTCGGTCTTCTGGATGCGCCTAAGGACGAGGTCGCCAACGTTGAAAGAAGTTTCCTTAACGTTGCGATCATGGTAGCGACGAAGCTGTTGGTCGTGACGAGCTTGTCTCATGACGGCGGCGAGTCTTTGTTTTTCGAGGCTGTCGAGGTCAATGCGGTGTGGTTGTTCAGCCTCGCCTTCCTCGTAGAACTAGATCCGTGGAGCTCTGAAGGCGACGTCGGTAGGTAGTACAGCTTCTGATCCGTAGACCAGAAAGAAGGGCGAGAAACCCGTGGCAGAGCTGACTTGAGTCCTGAGACCCCAAATCACTTGTGGTAGCTCAGCTAACCACCGGGTGGCATAGTTGGAGGCATCGTCGTAGATACGATCTTTAAGAGCCTGGAGGACCATGTTGTTGGCTCGTTCGACCTGGCCGTTGCACCGGGGGTGGGCGACCGAGGAGTAGTAGACGTCGATAGTGTTATCTTAGCAAAAGTCCCAGAAGAAAGCTGCACCTAGGTCGGTGATAATCATATTGGGCACACCGAAGTGATGCGTGATGTCCCTGATGAACTTTGCGGCTTCTTCCGATGTTACTTTCACAACAGGCCGGACTTCAATCTACTTTGTGAATTTGTCGACGGCAACCAGGATATGTTTGTAGCCACCGGGGGCGGTACGAAACGGTCCTACAGCATCAAGGCCCCACATAGCGAAGGGCCATGACGGAGGGATGGTGCGCAAGACCTGAGCTGGCAGGTGCTGCTGTTTGGCAAAGAATTGGCATCCTTTGCACCTCTTAACGAGGTCTTTAGCGTCGGTCATGGCCGTGGTCCAGTAGAATCCACATCGGTATGCTTTGCCGACCAAGTTGGTGGATGCCGCGTGGCAGCCACACTCGCCATTGTGGATCTCAGCTAGGAGCTGTAGACCTTCTGATCGTAGGATGCACTTCATCAGGACGCCAGTAGAGGCAGCTTTTCAGTATAGGTCGGTACCAATTACGACGTAGTTAGCACTTCGCCGTGTGATACGCTCTCTTTCTGCTTTGTCGTCAGGGACAAGCTAGTCGAGTATGAAGTCTATGAAGGGCTTGTGCCAATCATCTTCTTTTTCTGACATGAGCAAGTCAAGGGGAGGTGCTGAGTTTTGATCATTTGGAGGTGGTTTTGGATTATCGGGTTCCAAAAGCTTGATTGAAGGCTTGCATAGGTCTTGGACGAACATGCCTGCTGGGACTAGAGCTCGTCGAGAGCCTAGTTTGGAGAGTACATCGGCAGCCACGTTGTTGTTTCGTGGGACGTGCTGGAACTCGATCCCCTCGAAGTGGCCTTCGAGCTTGCGAATCTCAGCGCAGTATGCATCCATCGTGTCCTTGACGCAGTCCCACTCCTTGTTGACTTGCTCGATGACGACCTTGGAATCGCCAAAAGCCAATAGTCGCTTGATGCCAAGGGACACTGTTATACGGAGCCCGTGGATTAGGGCTTCGTACTCTACGCTGTTGTTGGAGGCCTTGTAGTGAATTTGTATGACGTACTTGAGCTGCTCCCCCTGAGGAGAGATAAACAGCACACCTGCGCCTGCTCCTTCGAGGTTGATGGTGCCATCGAAGTACATTATCCAGTGTTCAGTCCGCTCCTTGAGAGGGGGCATCTGGATCTCTGTCCACTTAGACACAAAGTCTGTGAGGATCTGAGACTTGATCGCTTGCCTGGGCAAAACTCGATGTTGAATTCTCCAAGCTCGACCGACAACTTGACAATGCGGCCGTTGGCATCGCGGTTGCGGATGATCTCTCCTAAGGGGAATGAAGACGGAACCACGAATCTTGTGAGCTTGGAACTAATGGCGAAGCTTTCTCGGCGTAATCAGGAGCGCATAGAGCAGCTTCTGAGGTTGTGTGTAACGTGTCTTAGCGTCATCCAAGACCTCGCTCACGTAATACACAGGTCGTTCAACAGGATAGGCCTGCCCTTCTTCTTCTCGCTCGGCGACGAGAACCGTGCTGACCACATTAGTGGTGGCAGAGATGTAGAGTAGGAGTGTTTCCTTCGGGATTGGAGGTGTCATGACTGACGGCGTCGTCAAGGACTCCTTGAGAGCCTCGAACGCTTTCTAGGCTTTGTCGTCTCATACGAACTTGTCGGCCTTCTTCAATAGATTGAAGAAGGGTAAGCCTTGTTCACCGAGCTTGCTGATGAAACGACCTAGAGCCGCCATCATACCGGTGAGCTTAATGACGTCTTTCTTGTTGGATGGCTTGGCCATTTTGTGAATAGTGTCGACCTTCGCGGGGTTGGCCTCAATGTCTCGGTGTCCGACCATGAAGCCCAGAAGCAATCCGGAAGGCACACCGAAGACGCACTTTGTTGGGTTGAGCTTCCACTGGAACTCTCGTAGATTGGTGAAGGTTTCGGTGAGGTCGGCAATGAGCTTATCTTCCTCTGTGGTCTTGACGACCACATCGTCTACGTATGCTTCGACGTTCTTCCCGATTTGGGACTTTAGGCAGTTCTGAATTGCCTTTTGGTATGTTGCTACAGCGTTTTTAGGCCAAAGGTCATGACCTTGTAGCAATAGATGCCGTGGGGCATTATGAATGTCATTTTGTCTTCGTCGTCAGGGTGCAGGGCTATCTGGTGATACCCTGAGTAGCAGTCGAGGAAGTTGAGTAGGACGCTACCAGTCGTGGAGTCCACGACCTGGTCGATACGAGGAAGAGGGAAGGGATCCTTCGAACAGTGCTTGTTGAGGTCAGTGTAATCGATACACATCCTTAATCCACCAGTTTTCTTTGGTACAAGAACCGGGTTTGCGAGCCAAACCGGGTGTTGACATTCTCTGATAAAACCTGCAGCTAAGAGCTTATAGACTTCTACTTCTATAGCTTGTTTTCTATCTTTTGCAAATCACTGGAGCTTTTGCTTGATAGGTCGTGCGGTCTTGTTGACTTCAAGTTTGTGCTCAGCCAGCTCCCTGGGGACACCAGGCATATCGGATGGACTCCATGTGAAAATGTCAGCGTTGTCCCTGAGGAAATTGGTGAGCGCGAGTTCCTATTTGGGGTCGAGGTCGGCCCCGACGATGACTTCCTTGGATGCGTCGGGCAGGCCGAGGCAAACCTTCTTGACAGCTGGACTTGGATCCAAAGTTGTACTTGTACGCTTCTGCTCTGGCACCTGTAGAGTTGTTTGGTCGATCTTGGCTGCCTGGGCGACCATGACTGTTGTTGCGGCTTTGATCACTGAATCTTTGGAGAGCTCGACAGTGGCATTTTCATAGTTGTAGGAGACCATGATGTCCCCAAGGACGGAAAGGATTCCGTTTGGCGCTGGCATCTTCATGATGAGGTAGATGTGGTGGGGTATGGCCTTGACTTGGTGAGCGTAGGTCGTCCGAAGATGGCATGGTATGAAGAGCGGAAGTCTGCGACCTCGAACGTCAAGTATTCTGTACGGAAGTTCTCCTCTGTGCCGAAGGTGACCGGAGGAGCATACACGACCTATGGGGTACGCGGCCTTGCGGGCACGACCCCGTAGAAGGGCTCATCACGGGTGGTCATCTTGTTGAAGTCGAACTCCATCTTGCGCGGTGTCTCGTGAAGATGATATTTAAGTTGTTGCCCCCGTCGATAAGGGTCTTAGGCGGGAATGCCCCGTTGACTATGGGGTTGACGACCAACGGGTAAGTCCGGGGGCGGGGATGTGAACCCAATGATCTTTCCCTGGAGAAAGTTATTGGCAATTCGGAACCAACGCGAGAGGTTGTGGGTTTTCGGTGTTGACATGCCCGGTCTCCCTGGTGTTTGATCGGGTCTGTCTGTTGCTTTTGATCGCTTGGCGACCACCGACGATGAAGTTGATCTCGCGGTTGGCCTTCCGGAATGTGCCATTGGGGTTGCCCCCTTTGGGCGGTGGCGGTGGAGCTCGTTCCTTCCGATTATTGTCCTCGCGATTGTGGTCGTCCTGGCGATGCCGATCGTCGCGTGGATCATCTGGCCGGTCGTTGCGCTGGTCGTTATGGCGGTCATCACGACGATCACTCCGGTGGTCGTCTTGCTGTCATTGCGGTCATCACGACGGTAATCGTCGCGCCCGTCATCGCGGAGGTAGTCGCGGTTGTGACGCCCCAGGTTTTTAATTAGCCTTAATAGCCGGTCAAATGGTCAACAGTGGCCAAACCACGGTCAACCTGGGCCCTCACCTCGAAAAACTCACTAACCCACCCCTAGTGACCCTATTTGACTAGTAAACACACTTGTGGGGCCAACCCATGGTCAAAGGTTTGGTCAAACCCCTTGCCACTCTAACTTTCATCTAGATTGGCATTTCAAATTTTGAGGGGAAAAGCTTGGAAAATAAGTTGCAAGGCAGATTTTACTGTTTGCCAAAACAGGCTGACATTCACTTTTGGCATTCAAATAAATTCAAATATGGGCAGAAAAACCCTATATAGCCTTTGTAGAAAATGTTGTTGGTAGCTGGATCTACAACTTTGGTATTCATCACTTGGTCGACTTCTGTACAAAAATTTCGAGTTTTGCAATTTCCAAAACCGCTCCAGCAAAACAAAACAGACCGAACGCCGGCGCGCCACGACGTCGCGCGCCCGCACGCCGCCCATCGCCGGCCGCCGTCGGCGGCACCCCGGCGTCCGCGCCCACACCGCCCGAGGCCAAGCACCGCCCGAGGCACGCGCCGCCCGAGGTCTCGCGCCCCGACGCACCCCCGCCCGAGGCGTCTCGAGCCCGCGCCGCCGTACGTGCGCGCACGCCGCGGACCGCCGGTCCGTCGGCCGCGTTGCCGCCTTACGCGCGCCGCCCGAGCGCCGTAGCACGGCGAGGCATCTTCGCCGTCACCCCTTCGCCACCCCGGACGCGCCAAGCCCCGTATAAA